>CM035428.1:139533764-139536264 GCA_020310875.1 Ceratopteris richardii | reverse complement strand
GCAGTAGATGAAGATATTGAAGAGGATAAGTTGGTAAGACAAATACTTATAGGTCTAAGAGGAGAAGAGAAGTGGAAGCCTTTCATATTGTCCATAGAACTGCCATTAGATCATTTTACTCCTGATCTTAATCATTTTCTAGGACACATGCTAACTTTTGAGCAGGACATTAAAGGAGATAATGATAGGAGTGCAATTCAAGCTATGTACTCCAAGGATAAGAAAAAGAATGGCAAAGGAAATCAGACAACTGATGATGAAGGATCTTCAAGCCAAGTTAATTTCACAAGGGGAAAGATGAATTCAAGAGGTAAAGGAACACGAGGTAAGAATAAAGATAATGTTAGAGCTTGTTGGATTTGTGGCAGAACAAACAATTTGGCAAATGATTGTTTGTATAACAAATGGTGGAAGTCATAATCAGAGTTTCAGTCAAAGAGGCAGAGGAGGCAGAAATCAAAGAGGTAACTTTAGAGGAAGAGGTGGTAGGACCTCATATGATAGAGGAGGTGGAAGAAGCTTTCAACTTGAGTCCTACAATAACAATTATTATAATTATGCATCAGACCAGAAGGATGACATAACTCTCATCTTGAATGCAACACATGAAGCAATAGGAGAAGATCAAAGGGTATTCTATATTGACTCAGGATGTAGCAATCATCTGAGTGGCAATATATCATTGATGACTGAAATGGAAGCAAAGGTGAGTGGACATATAGCTCAAACAAGAGATAACACCAAACATAAAGTGGAAACCATTGGATCAATGAAGACAAATAGTGGAAGCACACTCTTAAGCAAGGTACTTTATGTTCCTACTATTCCTAAAAACTTGATAAGTGTAGGACAAATTGTGGAGAAAGGGTATGAAGTCAGATTCACAAATAATGGTGTTTATGTGCAAGATCCAAATCAGGGATATAGAAGCATTATTACAGGTCAAAAAGAAGGAAGACTTTTTACTCTTAAGGTCCAAGGTAATGTGGGACATGCATTGTTTACTTATGGAAGTCAAAATATGTCTGAGTTGGACCTATGACATAAAAGGTTAGGTCATTTCAATGAGAGAGCCATAAAAGAAATGTCAAAGAATGATGTAGTGCTTGGATTGCCAAATGTTGAAGGTCAACACATGGTATGCAAGTGTGAAGCTTGTCAATTAGGTAAAGCTCACAGAAGTTCATACAATAAACCAAGATACAAGTATTCAAATATGCTTGAGTTGGTTCATATAGATGTGTGGGGTCCTTCAAGGGACTATAGCATAAATGGATCCAGATATTATGTGTTGTTTGTTGATGATGCAACAAGATGGATTACACTTTATGTAATCAAGGACAAGTCTGAAGTGTTCAAGACATTCAAACATTATCATGCTTATGAAAAAAGGATTACATGACAAAAGCTCAAGAGGTTGAGATCATATGGAGGGGGGAGAATATTTTTCTAAAGAGTTTGATGATTATTTGTGGAATGCAGGTATAAAAAGAGAAGTAACTTGCAAGTACTCCCCTCAACAAAATGGCATTGCAGAAAGAAGAAATAGAACTCTTGTAGAGTTTGCAAGATCAATGATGAAAGAGAAGAATTGTCCAAACTACTTATGGGCAGAAGTTGTCAACACTGCAACATACCTTGTGAATAGGTTACCTTGCAAAGATTTGGATGGTAGAACACCTTATGGTGGGGTAAGAAACCTACTCTTGATCATTGTAAGGTATTTGGATGTTTGGCATATGCTTATGTTCCTTCACAATTAAGACATAAGTTAGAACCCAAAGCAGAGAAGTATGTGTTTATTGGGTATGATGATAGACAGATGGGTTACAGATTCTAGAATCCATCTACAAAGCAACTTATTGTTACAAAGGATGTTACATTTGATGAGAAAAGCACTTGGTATAGAGGGTCAACAAATGCTTATGCAAATGTTGAAGAAATACAAAGGAAAGGGAAGACAAATGTAAAGGTGTATGGACAAGATATTGATGATGATGATTGTAAAAGTAAATTGCAGGGCAATGATGAAGATAGGCCAAAGATTTAATCCAGAATCAAATGTGGCTGAGACTTCAAGAAGTGCAAAGGTCAGAAGATCTTTGAGAGAAAGAAAAGAACCTATCAGGTATAGCTATGACACATCTTTCTTAACAACAAAATATTATGCTTATATTGTGAAGACAGAAGAAGATATAACCACATATGAAGAAGCTAAAGGTAAACAGAATTGGGAGAAGGCAATGCAAGAAGAGTATGATGCTCTACTTGAGAATGAGACATGGGAATTGGCGCCAAGACCAAAGAACTAGAAGGTAATTAGATGTAAGTAGTTGTATAAGACAAAGAGGTTTGCAAATGGTGGGGTGTCTAGATGCAAAGCTAAACTTGTGGTTAAAGGTTATGCCCAAACGTATGGGGTAGATTATGATGAAACCTTTATTCCAGTTGCTAAGATGTCTACAATTAGAACTCTAGTTGCTATTGCTGCTTGTAAAGG
>CM035428.1:139508764-139528764 GCA_020310875.1 Ceratopteris richardii | reverse complement strand
GCCGTCCCCCCGGGCCTGCCCCTTTTTTCTGGTTCTCTCGTCAGAGCCACTCCTCTTCGTCAGAGAAACGGATCCGCCCCACCTTCCTTCTGGCAAAAAAAAACGGAAAAAGGGCTTGGCCTGGCAACTCCATGGTAAAAATAGCTGATGATTCGCAGGAGGTCATCAGAAGTTAAATACCCAGATTGATAATGTATCAATTTTCCTCCTTTAACAAAGATGAGAGTAGGGAATTCCTCGATTCCCATCGCAGCAACAAGGTCTTCCTCAAACGATGCATTCACCTTTATGAGCCGAGGGGGCAATACATGACTTTTCCACATGCGATTAGCAGCATCCTCCAACTCACGAAGTACATGGTAGCACTCACGACCTCTTTTTCCATATCGTTCATATATAAGAGCAACTAAAGGACTAGGATCATGTAAGACTGTTTGTGTCCAACTCATTGAGTCCACATCTAAAGCACTAAAATTCTGAGGCTGGAAATCCCAATCAGTGTTTGGAATGTCCTGGACATCATCATCATCATCCTTATCATACTTCCTGCGATTTGTGACTCTGAAGTCTTCTTTGAAAAGATCTGAAACTTTAAAGCCCCATCCATCATCTGGCTCATCTAACCAGTTAGGATCATCTTCCTCAATAAAAAGTGGATCTTGTTCATCACTATCATCGTCATCTGATTTATATCTACGTTCAAGGTCTGTATTGATCATGTCTTGAATCCACTGACGAGCTTTGTTTGAGTTTTCCGTGTTGAAAATGTCTCTCTCTGATAATTCAGAAGTTGGGTTACTTGTTGCCCGATCCTGCACAGATGTCATTTCAAGACCTTCCACATGTTTCTCATCAATCCCCAAATCTGCTATGCAAGTACCTGAAATCAAGCAACTTTCCTGCCAAATAGAACCGATTAGTGCATCAAAATCAACCATTTTTTGGGCTAACATACTTCCCTCTTCTTATTTGCGAAGTCGTCCTCGACGAGTCGCTGTTGCTGCAATAAAACTCAAACAACCATGAACATGTCAATTTTCAATTGGTTCACATACCTTTCCATTGAGCCGCCATTTCCACTGAACCTACACTCATCGAAGCTATTAGTGCTCAAAAATCACTCGTAAATACATTCAAATCAGTCACTTCCAAAATGATCCAAGAACATGCACATATACGCAATTCCATTTCAGCCATGCATCAATTTGCTCATACATTCCATTATGACAATGATCTCAACCAAAATAACACATGCACACTTTCCATGTTTTAGATATGCAACTACTATTGCGGCAAACAGAAAAGAAAATAACAACAACTGAAATGAACAACGACAACTGAAATGAACACAATCGGAGATGCAAAAATACCCAAAATGCATACCCCTTTATTGACTTACTATTCGCTATGTACAATCATTTCATGACTAGACTACCTGAAGAATCCCCATCGTCGTCCTACAAAAATCATCGAAACTCGAGTGCAAGTCAAGACATACATCAGAACCCTGGAGTGTCACACATACTAGAAAAACCCTTAGATATAGCACACAAGTTATAAAGCACTACCGTTGCGTTACCTCGCTAAAGCCTCATCCATAAGTGCATATACAGTCTCCGTGCCTTCAAGAATGTTGATCCAAAGTGAGCTGATCTGTCGCAAGCCAACACATACTAATCACACAAGCAAATAACATTCCCTTCCAGGCGATCATCGCCCTCTCCTCTCTCTCTCTCTCCCCCTCAGGAGTGGGGAATAACTTCATATGAAAATTTTATTTTAATCACACGTTGGCCTACATTGACACTAGATGTGATTCGTGGACCTGACCACCCGATCAGGTTGACTCCACCCATCTACCAATGCAATGCAGCGCACAACACACAAACACAAAATGATCACATAACAGATATCAGCTAGCCCATAACGAAGCTGGATGTGGCTCGTGGTCGTGACTACCCAGCCACGATGGCTCCACCTGCCTACCAACCCGTTATGGCGCGTAGCTAAGACACAATCACATACATCCCAAGCCTATGGCGAAACTAGCTGCGGCTCGTGGTCCTAACCACCCGGCGAGGATAAATCCACCCACCTACTAGCCCACCATAGCGCATTGGTACGATCACACAACACACTTTCTTTTTCTTTTCTTTTCTTTTCGTTTTTTTTTTTTTCATAGTTAATTAGTTCACCCAGGTCCTGAGAATTAGGGAGAGGAAGAAAGGGACTTTTCCCACTGTTCCCACACATACATGCAAAACAGATACACTCTAGCCTTTGACAGATCAACCACTTCTTCACTTCATCCTCTCAGCTATAGACACTACATATGTATTCATCGATTCAACTTTTCACTTGGTAACTACAACCAGCTATGCCTTAGTCCCTCGTATACCTATCCCTAGGTGTCCTAGAATGTGAGTCCCCGGAATGTCTCATGCAGTCTCACATCGTACTCGAATCCCGACAACTTCTCTAAGGCGAGTCAGGCTCAACTTTGGGAGCTCCGTCATCACTTCCTAGTGTTAGCACGTCTGCCCAAGCCCATGTGATATCATTTACCTCATTAGGCAATTCCATCGTGCTGTCGTAGTAGAAGTACCGATCCTTGGCATATCCGGCCCAACTAAGTAGATACGCTTCGAATTTGGGAAATGGAAAGTCAATGTCCATACCTTGATTCCAAAAGCGTACAAGCCAGTGTGCCTCCTCCACGTCATAGTTTCTTTGCAAGCTCTCAACCGATATCTCCGTACTTTCTAATGCTTGATCTGAAAAATATACGACAAGGTCGAACAGAGCGCTCTGGTATACTTGATCAGCCATTAGTTGCCTAGTCCTCAGTGATCCTACATAGTAGCACACTTGGTTTACCAGTTTCTGCAATTCCAACAAACAAAAGGTAGATTGAATGAACAAGTAGAGAAAGGCCTTCTCGTTTCGTTCTCGTATCCAACCACACATCTCTCGTGAGAACACCCAAATCACACAAAAAAGTGCCATCATCCAACGGCTCACTCGAAGTCCTATCCATGCACATTCACCTATCGATCCTTGTACGTTCTGCTCGCTATCCTGACATCTAATCCAATCAAACCTCCTTCGAATAACTCTGGCATGCTCGGCATGGGCCAATCCTAACTCCTTTAGGTCATCGCCAGTCCTGCACGTATTCTTTGCATGAAGCACTTTACTTTCTGTACTCTTTTCTGGTGCAATTCCTAATGCATGTTTTTTCTCCAATCCTTCATGTATGAAAATCCTCTCTTTACCAACACCTTGGTTCTCCTTATTTCTTGCTTTCAAGAGGTTCTCCTTTCGATCAACTAATTCCTTGCTAAAACTGTCGTGATCCACACACCACTTTTCTCTCCCGGATCTACCCTTGCCCTCGTGCTCCCCCTTGCATGTACCCTTGCTCATGGCATTATGTACTCTCTTGGTGCTAGACGATAGCTGACTTTCTTGGTTCCTTGTCAACTTTTGATGATATCCTCGATCACGAGTTCTAAAAGAGCATTTTCTATTTTTCGAAGAGTATTCCCTCCTTGCATGAGGATCCACCACCTGGCTCATTTTCTTCTCCTTCTCCACCGGGTCGATGTGCATTGTATAGCACTCAGCCTCGCCTGTACTTGCCAACCATCCTAGTAGTTCCTGATCGGAATCGTCTTTATAGAGCAATGGATTTTGATATTCTCCCATCTTCGTGTCTTGCTTTTTGGAGAGCTGCAAGTTGAACCCGTCTTGAAGCAGATTCTTGTAGGCGTCCGTGTTCAAAGAAAACCTAGCTCGTGCACTCTCGTGCCTTGCTTTCTCCTTTTCTTTCTTTTCCATCTCATCGACTATTATTGTCTTCTTCTTGTTGCTCGAGGGAGGGGACACTTGTATTTGAATCCGATCAGACTTTGGCCCTATCGAAATAAAACCTGTGCGCCAGTCATGCACACATTCGGCTTGCACCAACCATGGCCGTCCAAGTAGGATCGAGAAGGTAGCCTCCGAGGTCCTTGGTCTTACTATCAGATAATCGACTTTAAACTCTAGACCGCCCACAACTGTACTTACATTCTTCAAAAGGCCCGCAGGCTTCACTTGTGTTTGATCTGCCATCCTCAAAGACATCGGCGTCTCTTCCATGTGGTTAAGGCCCAAAGCTTTCATCATGAATTCAGTCATCAGGTTGACTGCGGCTCCACTATCTAACTGAGCACCAGGGACTGCATATCCTTTAATCTGGACCGTCACAGCTGGAGCGTTCGAATCAATTTGCGTCGTAAAGCTTTGAATGATACCTTGGACATCTTTATCTTGTCTATTTTTGTCTCGAGCTTTCCTTGGCTTCTTTATATATTCGTTATAGAATTGTTTCCTATAAACAGGTGAACATTTTTGCAATGTGCCAATGTCCAGCGTGACTTCAGTGTCAGCGAGCAACTTCACAATATCTACTTCTTCCGAACTTTGTCTTTCCTTTCTAATCTTAGGAGCTTTCAATCTTTCAGGGAATGGTGCTATGCCCGGCACAAACTCCTTGGTTACTGGTGGAAGGATCTCAATTTCTTCCCCATCCTCAAGCTCTTGCTGCTCAACCAATCCTCCAACTTGGTTTTCTACCTCTTCGTGTTCAGCTATCCTCACTTGACTCCCTTCTTCACCTTCGTCTCCTGGATTCTTCTTCGAGTACTCTTGAGTTCTTGTGACTACTGCCACAGTTGGATTTTTGTGTGGGTTCTTGGCCTCGTAAGCATCCACAAAGTGCATCGACGAGCTAGAGCCTTCTTGAGGGTTCGGTGTCTTGAACACTACTCCGATCGTAGGAACGTGTTCTTGAGCTCTTGATGTGATATGCATCTGAGTATCAACATAGTTCGAGGATCCTACTGGTCCTTTTTCCTTGCCGGCGGCAGCTCTTCGTTTTGGACAATCTTCATCAAAGTGGCCCTCCCCACTACAGTACCTACATAGTGGGGTATAGTCAATTGGCTTCTTTTCGTTTGGACATCTAGATTGAGTATGGCCAAAGCCATGGCATCTCCAGCACTGGATTGGACCATCTCTTCTTTGATCACGCGCGGCTCCTCTTGGATAGTCTCCTCCTTGACCCTGAGCACCATATCCATAAGTCGGTCTGTTTTCCCAACGAGAGGTAGGTGGGACACTTTGAGCAGGCAACCCCGTGTAAGGTCTTTCTCTTGTATCTCCTGCTTTCATGGTCCTTTCTTCATAGGCTCTCTTGGTGTAACATCGGTCCTCTGTGTGATTTGTCCTTCCACAAAAAGTACAACGCATCCTAGGTGGCGACCTATCTATGAATACTCTCGAGACTGTAGGGCATTCTGAAGCCAAATGGCCATAACCATGGCACTTTCCACACCATGTATTTGATCGAAACACTTGATTCGGGTTTGTTGTGACCTCTGGTTTTACTGTGTACGTCTCTTGAGTTATCGTGGCAGCTTTAATAGCTTGCGTGACCAATTCTAATATTCGTTCTTCGGTTAGCGCAGGCTTTACTTCGCCTGGAGTGCTAGTGGTAGCTACAAAAGCTGGGGTTGCCAATGCGGGACTTCCTTGGCCAGGATCTTTCATCGGTAAGTTTCCTGGGCCTCCCATAGGCTCATATAAGAGTTCCATCTTCCTTTGTTGGCATAATTGTACTTCCTCCCAAAGCCTTGCTTGTTCCTTAGCATCCATTAAAGTTGCCGGTCTTGTCAGACTGATATGCTGCTGTGCCGTAGGATCTCTCAATCCCGAAATGAATCTTCTCTTCAATGTCTCATCGTTTGGGGCATTCGCGCCCATTTTTCTCACTAACGTTTCCATTCTCTGAATATAGTTATCGATGCTCTCATTGACTCCTTGTCGCAAATAATCCATTTGTTGGGCCAATCTGTCTTGGAAGCCTTGTCGTCGGAACTTTGCCAAGAAGGCTTCCTTGAGCATTTGATAAGTCCCACGTTCTTGTGGTGTCAGATTCCCATACCAATTGGCTGCCTCATCACGGAGAATAGCCGGAAAAATTCTCAACCTTTGATCCTGGTCAACTACGTCATTGGCCTCACAGGTGACCTCAAACAACTGGATAAAGCTATCCGGATCTTCGTCCCAAGTACCTGAAAATTTGGTGAAGTCCCCCAAGTGAACTGAAATCCGCTGAGCCATTTCGAACAGAGGTGTGATGTCGATATCACTTCGATCCCAAAAATTTAGCACACGTGGCTTCAGGATCCCTCCTTCAAATTGTCGTACTTGATTCGCGACCCTCCTACGGGAGTACACGTTTCTGACTGATTTCTTCGAGCCGATCGAGGTCCACTCACCTGGCGGTTCCCACCGTCTCCTTTCTCTTTCAAGGGCTCTTCTCTGAGCGCGTTCCTCTCTTTGAGTTTGCGTTGCTCCTAACGATGAGCTTCCCTCGCTCATGTACTAGATCGCGGGGTCCGCAAGCTCGGCCAACCTGTGGCGCTAGGCGAACCTATGGCACTCTCTTATAGAGACGTACCAAGCTATTCCCGGCAAACGCACCAAAATGATAGGTTCCTAAGCCCAAGGGAAAAAGTGATTATACGAGACTTTATTTGGTTTAAACCACTCGGAATCGGTCTACTTGGATTACCTAGAGCCCACAATTATCTCGCAATGGATTTTTCTTATGGCTATGCACTAGCTCATAAGTTCCTGGCAAACGCACCAAAATGATAGGCTCTTAAGCCCACGGAAAAGATGATTACACTAGACTTTATTTTGTTCGAAACCCTCGCAATTGATCCACTTGGTTTGCTCAAAATCCCCAAATTTAATTCTAAGTAATAACTTTGCACTCTCATCCCACTACCTCATACTACTTCGCTTACACTTCCTATCTCCACACATATACCCACTCTCTCGCACACCCTCTGGCACATATACCTGCATCCTCATAACCATTAACTCTCTCGGGGTATTGCTTTCTCCTTCCCTCACACTTCGTCCCATATAGTAGGCCACACACTTCCTCCTCTACTCACACTCAAACTTACCTCCACCGAGTCAACCCCCATGTCCTCACTTGTTCATTCACACAGACATGCCAACCATCAATTCACCCTCACACATATGAAGACACATGCACACATTCACACACACTTGCACACATGGGTTCCTACACACACATCCATGCAAGCTCTCATACACTCTCACCCACACGCTCACATCATCCGAGTCCAAGTTGAATCCCTATGTTCAGATGTTTATTCCGAGAATGCATTCTTACTTAAAGTTGAGAATGCCCATACGTCGGCACATAATGACCGTATGTGAGAAGGCATAAATAGTGATCAAAAACCAAGAACAACCACACACATCCTTTCCTTCTTGACCCTTTTTTTTTTTTTTTTTTGTGAAACCTAATGATATATTACTTCTAGCAGCTAAACAATACAAAGATAACGATGAGGCATTATAATTGGTATTACAAAAATGAAGCTGAACGAATGGGAGAAAAAGGCTAACAATACATAGCTGAACGAGACAAACTAGGTCGATTACCATATGATTCCACGGGTATCATTATAAACGAATAATACAATAGATCCACACAGTAACCACTTCGGAGTGACACATTCAACAGTTATGATTCCTGCAGTCCACGCAATCTTGCTCAATAATGATGATTTCTGTGCTCAGTGTGTTGCTTCTGCGTTCATCGAGGGCACATAAGCGCCATCTCATACAAGAGGTGTCAGAAATAGTGCAAACTCATCACCGCACCACAAATCATTCCTCACAGAACTACCATGCCTCTGTCAGCAAAAAATTAGAGTGCATGACGTTTAGATCAATCAGAAATCATGAACGTCGGAAGTATATCATCACTCAGAGACAGAAGGAGCTTCCATCAACAAAAGCACGTCAACAGCCTCAGTGTGTGTAACAAATAAACGCACATCAACGACGCATCTCAGCGAAATCCGCTAAACGTTTGTCATCACAGGCCGTTAGTGCTGCAATCGCAACGCTCTTCCTAGTAAAAGAATGAATCAAGAATAGAGCATTTATCACATATCTGTTCCTTCTTAGCGAAAATACCTTCAATTGCATAAAAGGATGTATTCCCTCAGTCATTCCGTTCCTCTTCCCCAGATGCTTCCATCGTGAAGGTGCCACGTTCATCTATCCAGCCTGGAACTCTGCTTTCCTTTTCCCTAAGCGACACTGTCGGAGCTTCCATGGATACTCCGACAAAATCCCCTCTGATTCTCCTGGTGTCTCTTCTCCGGCCACCGGTAGCTTCTTGCCCAGAAAAAGACTGAAGAGGGAGCGAGAGCAAGAGGACAACGGAGAGATCCCCTTTGTGAAGCCACTCCTCCGAACCCTCCAGCAGCTCCCCTGCCGTTCTTTTATCCTTCCCCCCCCAGATAGCTCTGCGCGGTCCTCCCCTCTATTCCAGCCAAAAAAAACGAGAGTCCCCATGCCTATGCACATCCATTTTTTATCAACAGATAAGCAGTCCCCCCCCTTTGAAGATGCGCTCGTCAGGCCTGCCGTCCCCCCGGGCCTGCCCCTTTTTTCTGGTTCTCTCGTCAGAGCCACTCCTCTTCGTCAGAGAAACGGATCCGCCCCACCTTCCTTCTGGCAAAAAAAACGGAAAAAGGGCTTGGCCTGGCAACTCCATGGTAAAAATAGCTGATGATTCGCAGGAGGTCATCAGAAGTTAAATACCCAGATTGATAATGTATCAATTTTCCTCCTTTAACAAAGATGAGAGTAGGGAATTCCTCGATTCCCATCGCAGCAACAAGGTCTTCCTCAAACGATGCATTCACCTTTATGAGCCGAGGGGGCAATACATGACTTTTCCACATGCGATTAGCAGCATCCTCCAACTCACGAAGTACATGGTAGCACTCACGACCTCTTTTTCCATATCGTTCATATATAAGAGCAACTAAAGGACTAGGATCATGTAAGACTGTTTGTGTCCAACTCATTGAGTCCACATCTAAAGCACTAAAATTCTGAGGCTGGAAATCCCAATCAGTGTTTGGAATGTCCTGGACATCATCATCATCATCCTTATCATACTTCCTGCGATTTGTGACTCTGAAGTCTTCTTTGAAAAGATCTGAAACTTTAAAGCCCCATCCATCATCTGGCTCATCTAACCAGTTAGGATCATCTTCCTCAATAAAAAGTGGATCTTGTTCATCACTATCATCGTCATCTGATTTATATCTACGTTCAAGGTCTGTATTGATCATGTCTTGAATCCACTGACGAGCTTTGTTTGAGTTTTCCGTGTTGAAAATGTCTCTCTCTGATAATTCAGAAGTTGGGTTACTTGTTGCCCGATCCTGCACGGATGTCATTTTAAGACCTTCCACATGTTTCTCATCAATCCCCAAATCTGCTATGCAAGTACCTGAAATCAAGCAACTTTCCTACCAAATAGAACCGATTAGTGCATCAAAATCAACCATTTTTTGGGCTAACATAGATAGATAGATAGATAGATAGATAGATAGATAGATGGATAGATAGATAGATAGATAGATAGATAGATAGATAGATAGATAGATAGATAGATAGATAGATAGATAGATAGATAGATAGATAGATAGATAGATAGATAGATAGATAGATAGGTAGATAGATAGATAGATAGATGTTAAGATATCAAGCTCAACATGTGATGATCCAGGATGACACGTACCAGTTTTTCATTTCTATGACATGTATATAGGTCATGCCTGTAAGAGAAGAAGAAGAAGAAGAAGATCATTCTTCCTTGCCTCAATCTGTGTGTGTGCCTCTCCTTGAGAGTAATAGTGTGTGTGTAAGCTCTCTTCCTTATCTCCTTCCTCGTAACATGGTATTAGAGCTAGCGTGGCTGTAGAGAGCTCGTGGAGAAGGCGACGGTTAAGAGTATGCAGCAAGGCGTGGAGAAAATGCAATTCACAAACGACCTCCATTTGCTACGAAAATTGCCCTGAAGGTAGAAGACCTCAAAATATTTTCCAAAGTTATCCCTTTAGGGTCATTTGTTTTTGTTAGATCGAAGTTTCGGAGCCATCTCGACCTCCATTTTGAGCCTACAAGGTGGGGCCCATAGAAACACGAGGTGAGTTTTAGAAGCTGTAACTTACGTTGTGTTCGGCAACACTCATATATTCCAGATCCAGAATTTCAAGCGATTTTGTGTACTGTTGATACATAAAAACTGTGTTTTTCTGAGATCGAACTGTCACGTCATAGTGCAACAGTGTTCAAGCAGAAGTGCTACTTGTAGTGTTTTGCAGTGTTATGAATTGCTGCAAAAATGGCAAACGTAGATGGAATGAGTCAGCTTATGAATGATAAGCTAGACAAGAACAACTTCCATGCTTGGAGATTCAGAATGACGAATTTTCTGATGGGAAAAGGCTACTGGAAGTACATCGAAGGAGAGAACGAAAATGCTCCGTAGTTACCAGAGAGGAATCGGACTACAGAATAAATGAGAGCATATGAGGAATGGAATCAAGGAGCACGAAAGGTAATGTATTGGCTATCTGTTAGCATACATGATAGCATGATTGGGCATATATAGGATGCAAATACTATGAAAGAGGCTTGGAATAGTTTGGTCACATTGTACGAGACCAATACAAAGGCACGGAAATCGCAACTCAAGAATGAGCTGCATACATTGGAGAAAAAGAGCATGTCTGTAAGTGACTACACTCTGAAAATCAAAAACATATGTGAGTCACTTGCATCTATTGGCGTGAATGTAGATGATGATGATAAGGTGGAAGTGTGCCTTCGTGGTTTAGGAGCTACATATAAGTAGTTCAGAACTTTTATACAGACCAAGGAAAATACTTCGAATTTTGCTGATTTGGTCCATGCTGATTATTGAAGAAAAGAATCTTGGTGAGGATTCAAACTCCCAAGGAAATCCCAATTCTGAGAAGGTATTTTACTCCGACAGAGGAAGAGGCAGAGGTAGAGGTTTTGGAAATGGAAGAGGAAACAGTAACCAAGACCAAGGTCAACAATAGAATCATGCAAGAGGAAGAGGACAGTTTCGAGGCAGGGGGAGCCAAAGAGGTCATAGAAATTTCCAAAGAAATGATTCAGGTAATGATAGTAAAGGATGCTGGAATTGTGGTAAACCTGGACACTTTGAATGTGATTGCAGGTTGAAGAATCAAAATAACAGAAGGCAGCAAAACAACTAGGCATCCAGTATAGATGATTCTGAGAAGTTGTTCATGGTTCAACATCACATGATGATACGATGTCCGCTAGTGTTTCAAAATCGAATGATAATGTCTGGTATGTTGATTCAGGTGCTTCAAATCACATGACCAGCCATGCGGAATGGTTTAGTACTTTGCAAAAATTGCCGAATCCTGGATATGTTAAAACAGGTGATGACACATCACATCCTATTGAGCATATAGGAAACATAGCACTATCGATGGAGGATGGAAAGGTAAAAGAGCTTGTTGATGTGCGGCGTATTCCAAATATAACAAAGAATCTGGTTTTTGGTGGACAAATGGTTGACCAGAGATTACAAGTCAGGTTCAATGCTGATGGATTATATGTAGAAGAGTACAAGCAAGATGGGCAATCGGTTGCCAAAGGAAACAAAGTGGGTAGGATGTTCACCTTAAATGTGAAGATTCCTAAAATGAATGTAGCCATGTTTGCAAAAGGTGTAGGAGTTATTGCAAATATAGAGATGTGGCACAAACAAATTGGACATGCAAACTTGCAAAGGCTGAAATTGATGCAGTCAAAGGAGATTGTCCATGGACTACCAAATTTCAAAGTTGCAGAAATGAAAAAGGTATGTGCAACATGTCAATTTGGTAAATAGTCAAGAGCATCATTTCCACATGACAAGCATTAGTAAGAATGTATTAGAAGTAGTACATACAAATGTTTGGGGTCCAGCAAAGAGCAATCTATGGGTGGTTGCAGGTTTTATGTTACTTTCATTGATGACCATACACACAAAGTATGGGTATATTTCATGAAAGAGAAGAGTGAGGTGTTCACTCATTTCCAAAATTTTAAAGCGATCGTGGAAAAGCAGACAGCGAGGTACATTCAAACATTAAGATTTGATGGAGGAGGTGAATACATGTCAAATGAGTTCAACAGTTTTCTAAAAAATCATGGAATTCGATGTCAGTTTTCATGTAGGTACACACCACAACAGAATGGTGTTGTTGAACGCAAAAATAGACATATTGCAGAAATAGCAAGAGCCTTGATGGCTGAGAAGAATATGCCTCATTGTTATTGGGCAGAAGCTGTGCATACTGTTGTATACATCATGAACAGAAGTCTGACTGCTTCTATACATCAAGTTGCACCTGAAGAGAAGTTTACAGGTAAAAAGCCAAACTTGTCACATATGAAAGTTTTTGGCTATATTGCATATGTACATGTTCTAGATGAGTTGAGGACGAAGCTTGATCCGAAAGCAGAAAAATGTGTCTTCATTGGATACTCCCTTGAGCAAAAAGGGTACAAATATTATAACCCACTCACACGACAGGTGAAGGTGAGCAGAGATGTGGTATTTGATGAAATGTCGAGCTTCTATGAAGATGCCAAAGAGGACTAAATCTTGAACCAAATGACAAAGAAAATGTTGAAAAACCAAGTGCAGAATCTCAAGTTTTGAGTGGACCGCATGCATCACCAAGCAATAGTTCCAACTCAAATCCATGGAGTGGAAGATTGTGTTGAAATTTCAGTCCAGCAAATTCATCAAATACATCCAAGAAAGGGAAAGAAAAGATTTCTGCTGGTAGTAAAACATGTGCAGGTTTTGAAGATGTTGATGGAGATTCAAGTGGTTCAGAAAAGAGTCTTGATGAGGAACTTGGATTGCCCTCTGTGAAGACTCCAGGAGTAAGAAGGGCACATGCAAATGATACAAGGAGAAGTGACCCAGGACTAAGAAGATTTGGGAGGATGCATAATTTAGTGCAACGATTGGCATATGATAGTTACATGGCTCGCCATTGTGCCTACATGACAAAGGTAATACAAGATGCTGAAATTGGTAATGCTGATTGGGAAAAGCTATGGATGAGGAGATGGCTGTACTTTATGGAAATGATACATGGAAGCGGGTTCCATTGCCACAAGGAAAGAAACCCATAGGCTGCAAATGGGTTTACAAGGTAAAGCATAATGCTGATGGTAGCATAAGCAGGTATAAAGCACGATTGGTAGCTAAAGGATATGCACAGACATATGGCATCGATTATGAGGAAACGTTCAATCCTATAGCTAAAATGTCTAATGTCAGAACACTTGTTGCATTAGCTACAACAAAAGGATGGACTTTGCATCAGATGGATCTGAAGAATGCTTTTCTACATGGTGAGTTATAGGAAGAAGAATATATGGACCAGCTACAAGGATATGAAGATTCAAAGCATCCAGGATATGTTTGCAGGTTGCAAAAGGCTTTGTATGGGCTGAAGCAATTCCCTCGTGCATTACATGCAAGGATTGCTGATTACTTAACCAGTATTGGGATTTCTGTGTGATGCAGATCACTCACTATATGCAAGGAAGGTTTATGATGGCATCACTATTGTGGCTATTTATGTTGATGACCTGATTGTAGGTGGTGATAATCAAGGAATCATCAAAGAGGTAAAGCAACTTCTTATGCACGAATTCAACATGAAAGATCTTGGTGTGCTGTGCTATTTCTTGGGATTTGAGTTTATACATACAGAAACAGGTATATGGATGTCGCAAAGGCAATATGCCTTGAATATGCTGCAAAAGTATTGTATGGTTGATTGTAAGCCAATTTCTATGGCATTAGATCAGAATTTGAAATTGGATACTACATCAGGTGAAGCATTGGAAAATGCTACTATGATCTAAGTTATACTATTGGACTTGAAATTCAGTTTATGCAGATTTCGAGGAAGCCACATTTGGATGCTCTGAGGTGCACTCTACGTTATGTGAGTGCTACTTTGGATTATGCATTGTTTTATGAGGCTGATGTAGATTTGCAGGTTTATGGATACACCGATGCAGATTGGGCTGCTAGCATTCTAGATAGAAGATCTACTAGTGGTTTTCTATTCTCACTTGGGAGTGTAGCTGTTACATGGAGCAAGAAGAAGCAACCCACTGTTGCTTTGTCGAGTACAGAGGCTGAGTATAGAGGTGCTGCAATGGCAGCATGTGAGGCATCATGGCTAGAAATTATTGGAGACCTCTAAATCTCCAAAGGTTTGATCTATACTGATTTAAGATCACCTCTATATAAGTTATGGACCAAACTTTACACAAATGTTATCTTCATTTACCAAAACTTTCAACTATCACTTCTCTGAGTGAAAATCTTCATTCTTCAACAGTCTGCTTCAATGATTGACTTCATTACCTGCACATATCTTCAGATTTCTTCAAACCAATGATGCACATATCTCCACACTACCTTTTCACATTCATATCAACCATTAGTCCTTCAAAAGAATCATTAAAACTTTAATTTGATCCTTAAGATCAAAAGTATTTCAAAAACGGTCTTCTTGAATAGACGACTTTGACATAGGTAACTTCTAAGGTTGATTTCTCACAACACAGATCCCATTTTGCTAAATGATTTTAGCCATAGCTTCCTTGCCTTCTAACTTAATACTCACTCATCAAAAACTTTACACTGTGCACTGAGATCTAAGCAAAACATTGACACGAAAAAGTCTGCGATGCTGAGAGGTCTACCTGTAGGCTTTACATACACATGTTCCTATTGATCATACTCACAGCATAAAAGGAATTAAACCATGAAACTTTGAACATAGCTTCATTAGCTTCTAGATTGATGGTGTACAAAAGTTTTCATGATCCACATGATCAGGCTGAGAGAAATCAGAGAAAGACCCGACGCTAACTCGTGAAGATGACTCTCTAAACATCTATCTTAATGACACTTGGCTTCTAATGACTCTCTCATGTATTTCTTTACATCATTGACTTATATACATATGATTCTAAACTTATCCCACGTCTATTACATTACTCCTTACTATCCTAAGGATCATCTACACTCATAGTACAAGAATTTCCATCTGTAATGTACATTGTATAACAATCTTCACTTCTGAGATCTCTTCACTTTCTCAAATGACTTCTTTCACTTCAATCTGATCATTGACATGCTTCAAGCTCTTTGTAATCATCAATTTGTGATTGTTTTGTTCCAACAGACCCCCCTCAATCACTAATTGTGATTATTCCATTCTTCTTTACTCTTGCCATCTCTTTAAACCTCTCCGGCTTAGGTCCATCCTGTCAACATATCTGCAACTTGCTCTTTTGTTGGAGTATACAACACTTCAATCTCTTTATCAAGTACCTTTTCCCTCAAGAAATGATATTGAATCTCTATGTGCTTAGTCTTGGCATGAAAAACAAGATTAGCTGCCAAATACAATGAACTCATATTGTCTCCAAAAATAATTGGAGTACTCTGATCAGTTCCAAAACTCTTCAACAAGGTCTTTAACCATATCAGTTCTTTTGCAGCCTCTATCATTCCATTATAATCAGCTTCTGTGGATGACAAAGCAATTGTATGTTGCTTCTTTGAGCTCCAAGAGACTAGTTTATCTCCAATATAACAGAGATACCCATGAGTAGACCTTCTATCATCTAAATCACCTACCCAATCTGCATCACTAAACACTTTGATTCTTGTATCAGAAGTAAATCCATAATACAAACCTTTGCTTAAGGTTCCCTTGATATATTTGAGTACCCTTTGAGTTGCAATCGAATGAGTCTTCTTTGGACAATGCATAAATTGTGATAACACACCTACTGCATATGATAGGTCTGGCCTTTTCAAGGTAGCATAGATTAAACTACCTACCAAACTCTGATATTTCTTCATGTCATTAAACTCTTCACCTCCATATCTAGTCAATTTATGATTTACCTCCAATGGTGTGGTTGAAGGTTTCCAATCTTCCATGTTGAACTTGACTAGAAGATTCTTCAAGTATCTTTCTTGTGTAACATATACTCCATGTTGAGTATACAACATTCCTAAGAAATAAGATAAGTTTCCCAAATCACTTATCTTAAACTCCTTCTCTATTTGTTTCTTAAGCTCCTTGATTCCTTGAGCATCTGTACCTGTGACAATAATATCATCAACATAACTACACATGTATATGTATCCATTCTCACTTGCCTTCACTAGCAAGCTACTATTTGCCTTTGATGCTTGAAATCCACATTCATTCAAGAACTTAACAAGTTTGTAATTCCATGCTCTTGGGGCCTGCTTCAAACCATACAAAGCTCTCTTGAGCTTATGCACATAATCTGATTCAATTGAATCCATGAAACCTTCTGGTTGTTCCATATATACTTCGTCTGAAATGTATCCATTCAGAAATGCATTCTTCACATCTAATTGTGATAACTTCCATCCTTTACAAGCAGCAATAGTAATCAATGATCTAATTGTAGACATCTTAGCAATAGGACTAAAGGTTTCATCATAATCTACCCCATAAGTTTGGGCATAACCTTTAACCACAAGTCTAGCCTTGTATCTAGACACTTTTCCATCTACTTGTGATTCTTTGGTCTTGGCACCGATTCCCATGTTTCATTTTCAAGTAGATCATCATACTCTTCTTGCATTGCCTTCTCCCAATTCTGTTTATCTTTAGCTTCTTTATATGTGATTGGATCCTCTTTTGTCTTCACAATGGAAGCATAATCTTTTGTTGTTAGGAAAGATGTGTCATAGCTTTACCTGATAGGTTCTTTTCTTTCTCTCAAGGATCTTTTGATCTCTGCACTTCTTGAAGTCTCAGCCACATTTGATTCTGGATCAAATCTTGGCCCATCTTCAACATTGTCCTGCAATTTACTTTTATAATCAACATCATCAATATCTTCTTCATACACACTTACTTTTGTCTTCCCTTTCCTTTGTATTTCTTTAACATCTGCATAATCATTTGTTGACCCTGTATACCATGTACTTTGCTCATCAAATGTAACATCTTTGGTAACAAGAAATTGCTTTGTGGATGGACTCCACAATCTGTAACCCATCTGTCTATCATCATACCCAATAAACACATACTTCTCTGCTTTGGATTCTAGCTTATGTCTCAATTGTGAAGGAACATAAGCATATGCTAAACATCCAAATACCTTACAATGATCAAGCGTAGGTCTCTTACCCCACCATGCTTTATAAGGTGTTCTTCCATCCAAATCTTTACAAGGCAACCTAATCACAAGGTATGTTGCAGTGTTGATAGCTTCTGCCCATAAGGAATTTGGATAATTCTTTTCTTTAATCATTGCTCTTGCAAACTCTACAAGAGTTCTATTTCTTCTTTTTGGAAATCCATTTTGTTGAGGGGAGTACTTTCAAGTTACTTCTCTTATTATGCCTACATTCCACAAATAATCATCAAACTCTTTAGAGAAATACTCTCCCCCTCCATCTGATCTCAACCTCTTGAGCTTTTGTCCTGTAATCCTTTCTGCATAAGCATGATAATGCTTGAATGTCTTGAACACTTCTGATTTGTCCTTGATTATATATAAAGTAATCCATCTGGTTGCATCATCAACAAACAACACATAATATCTGGATCCATTTACGCTATAGTCCCTTGAAGGACCCCACACATCTGTATGAACCAATTCAAGCATATTTGAATACTTGTACCCTGATTTATTGTATGAACTTTTGTGTGCTTTACCTAATTGACAAGCTTCACACTTGTACACCATGTGTTGACCTTCAACATTTGGCAAACCAAGCACCACATCATTCTTTGACATTTCCTTTATGGCTCTCTCATTGAAATGACCTAGCCTTTTATGCCATAGGTCTAACTCACACATCTTTTGACTTCCATAAGTAAATAAAGCATGTCCCACATTACCTTGGACTTTGAGAGTAAACAACCTTCCTTCCTTTTTACGTGCAATGATATTTCTATATCGCTAAATTTGGATCTTGCACATAAACACCATCATTTGTGAATCTGACTTCATATCCCTTCTCCACAATTTGTCCTACACTTATCAAGTTTTTAGGAATAGTAGGAACATAAAGTACCTTGCTTAAGAGTGTGCTCCCACTCTTTGTCTTCACTGAACCAATGCTCTCCACTTTATGCTTTGTGTCATCTCCTGTTTGAACTGTATGTCCATTCACCTTTACTTCCATATCAGTCATCAATGATATATTGCCACTCAGATGATTGCTACATCCTGAGTCAATATAGAACACCCTTTGGTCTTCTCCTACTGCTTCATGAGTTGCATTCAAGATGAGAGTCATGTCATCCTTCTGATCTAATGCATAATTATAATAATTATTGTTGTAGGACTGAGATTGAAAACTTCTTCCACCTCCTCTAGCATATGATGTCCTACCACCTCTTCCTCTGAAGTTGCCTCTTTGGTTTTTGCCTCCTCTACCTCTTTGATTGAAGCTCTGGCTATTACTTCCACCATTTTGATTGTTATACCAACAATCATTTGCCAAATGATTGGTTCTACCACAAATCCAACAAGCTTTAGTATTATCTTTGTTCTTACCTCCTCTTCCTTCAACTCTGAAGTTCATCTTTCTGTTTGTAAAGTTAGCTTGACTTGAAGTTCCTTCATCATCAGTTCACTACTTCCCTTTGCCATTATTTTTCTTGTCCTTTGAGTACATAGCTTGACTTGCACTCCTATCATTGTCTCCCTTAATGTCCTGCTCAAAAGTTAGCATGTGTCTTAGCAATTGATTAAGATTAGGAGTAAAGTGATCTAGTGACAATTCTATGGACAATATGAAAGGCCTCCACTTCTCATCTCCTCTCAGACCTATAAGTATTTGCCTTACCAACTTATCCTCTTCAATATCTTCATCTACTGCTCCCAAGCTATCTGCAATATCCTTCATCCTTGCCACATAATCGAAAATTGATTGTGAACTCTTCTTCTTGAAAGTTGTGAATTCTGCCCATAATGAGGACTTCCTTGACGTGGTTGTGTTTTGGAAATGCTCTTACAAAGCATTCCACAAATCTGTTGCACTTTCTAATCCTCTGATGTGAGGTAGAAGATAATCATTTACAGCCATGTAAATGATGCTCCTAGCTTGAGCATCCTTTCTCATCCAATTCTTCAAACCTGCAAGTTCCTCCCTAGTTGGAACACTAGGATCTTCAAACTCAGGCTTTTCCTCTTCTCCTGTAATGAATGCCATCAAATCCTTGCTCATGAGATGTGCCTCCATCCTCATGGGCCAAGTTGGATAGTTCTCCCTATCTAGCTTATCAATCTGCAAGCTTTCTCCCATCTTTGATCTTCTGTGTGTGCAATTACTATGATTTATGATAATAGAATGTACCTTTGATATGAAGCTTTAATCCTTCTTTATCCTTTGAACTCGTACTTTGTACTTCTACAGGTTATCTTCAAGAATTTGGCTTTTTCCACCTTCAATTAGAAGGAACTTCAATATCTACAACAATCAAGACTTCCAATGCCTTTACTTCACTTGTTTGGCACCTTCAGCTCTGATACCACTGTTGGAGACCTCTCTATCTCCAAAGGTTTGATCTATACTGATTTAAGATCACCTCTATATCGATTATGGACCAAACTTTACACAAATGTTATCTTCATTTACCAAAACTATCAACTATCACTTCTCTGAGTGAAAATCTTCATTCTTCAACAGTCTGCTTCAATGATTGACTTCATTACCTGCACATATCTTTAGATTTCTTCAAACCAATGATGCACATATCTCCGCACTACCTTTGCGCAATCATATCAACCAGTACTCCTTCAAAAGAATCATTAAAACTTTAATTTGATCCTTAAGATCAAAAGTATGTCAGAATTTGTCTTCCTGAACAGACGACTTTGACATAGGTAACTTCTAAGGTTGATTTCTCACAGCAAAGATCCCATTTTGCTAAATTCTTTTAGCC
>CM035428.1:139468764-139478764 GCA_020310875.1 Ceratopteris richardii | reverse complement strand
TATGCATATAATGTACATACATACTTACATGCATACATAATGCACATGCATAGATACATACACACACACAGATACATACACACATACACACATAGACACATACACACACATGAACACATACATACTCATAGATACACACACATACACATAGACACACACACATACACACACATACACACATAATGATGCATACACACACATACACATGCATACTCACATACAGACACATGTACACACACACATTCACACACATTCACACACATTCACACACATATACATACATGCATACATATTGCATATGCATATGCATACATACATACTTACATGCATATGCATACACACACACATATGCATACATACATACTTACATGCATATGCATACACATGCATATGCATATGCATACATAATGCATATGCATATGCATACATAATGCATATGCATATGCATACATATTAATGCATATGCATATGCATACATACATACTTATATGCATACATACATACTTATATGCATACATAATGCACATGCTTACATACACTGTCATAATGTATACACACACATACACACATAGACACATACACACATAATTATGCATACACACACATACATATGCATACACACACATATGCATACATACATGCATACACATACACACACATAGATACATACATACACAAATACATACACACTCATAGACACACACACATACACATAGACACACACACATACACACATAGACACATACACGTAATGATGCATACACACATACACATGCATACATAGACACACATAATGATGCATACACACACATACATATGCATACACACACATACATATGCATACACACACATATGCATACATACATGCATACACATACACACATAGACACATACACACACATAGATACATACATACACATAGACACATACACACTCATAGACACACACACATACACATAGACACACACACACATATACCTACACACATACACACATAATGATGCATACACACACATACACATGCATACACACACATATGCATACATACATGCATACACATACACACATAGACACATACACACACATAGATACATACACACACATACACATGCATACACACATACAAACACATATACACACACACATACACACATAGACACATACACACGTAATGATGCATACACACATACACATGCATACATAGACACACATAATGATGCATACACACACATACATATGCATACACACACATATGCATACATACATGCATACACATACACACATAGACACATACACACACATAGATACATACATATACATAAACACATACACACTCATAGACACACACACATACACATAGACAACACACACATATACATACACACATACACACATAGACACATACACACATAATGATGCATACACACACATACACATGCATACACACATATATGCATACATACATGCATACACATACACACATAGACACATACACACACATAGATACATACATACACATAAACACATACACACTCATAGACACACACACATACACATAGACACACACACACACATATACACACACACAAACACACATAGACACTTACACACATAATGATGCATACACACACATACACATGCATACACACACATACACGTATATATATTGATTTCTAACCATTTTGTTTTATATGTTAGGTATTATGGATCCCAGTAGAGAGAGAAAGGCGAAAACTCACTCTCATAAAAAGTCTTATGAGAGCAAGAGTTCTGTCAGATACTCTAGGGGCCATAATGCGGGACTACGCAGAGATGTCCGATGAGGAGCTGGATTATACGATCCAGATGCTTACGCGATTAGACGAGGGCTCTTCTGCAGATCCACACGCAGGAAGAGAGCTATCTGCTCATAGGTATGTTTTTTTTATAAACTTTTTTAATGATATTATAGCACATATTTTTATTTATTTCTATCTATCTATTTTCAGGACACCTATACCACCTCTAGCATGTGATAGCAGAGCAGAGACGTTGCCTATGAGGACATGCATAGGCACGTTAGGACTAGAGTGCGACATAGAGCCAGAGGGGAATATTGTATACATAGGAAATGGATTGGAGTTCAAGAGGAGAATGCATGCACTATGCGACTCTTACCTACGCTTTATCCACTTACTGTGGAAGTAAGTAAAAGTTTTACATATAAATTGAAATATATATCTTATGTTTTATTTATATTATGTTTTTTATTTTTGTAGTGAGCATGATGAGAGGGATAAAAAGTACGTGCTCAGTTCATTTGAGACGGAGTTTGGGACAGGGTGGTCTCTTAAATGGTGTTTAAAAGAGATGCGGACACTTATGGCGCATCGTCGTGACAATGCACGGTATGTATGTATATGAGAGAGAGAGAGAGAGAGAGAGAACACTAATCTCGATATTAGGGTTAACATATTTACATGTACATATTTACACATACATGTACATGCCTACATGCACACATAAACATATATATACATGCATACATATTTACATGTACATATTTACACATAGACACATATACATACATACATGTACACAATTATAAACACTTGCATATATTACGTACATGAATACATGAATATTTTACATAAATGCATATGCATATATACACATATGCATATTTAACACATGTATACATATATCACACACATGCAAACACATACATATACATGAAATACATATATATGCATACTAATATATGTATACATATAATACACATGAATACACACACATATGCATACATACATGATAAAAATTTACTCCTCAAAGATAAAGCTATATATAAAATAATTAGGCATACCCCCGAGCTTCATGTTCTAACTTAGAAGAACATGATTTCATCTCTCTAGTAGGATTCATCCTTATTCAAGTTAATAAAAAAAACCTATTATCTGATATCCATTCAGAAGCTTCAAGTTACTATCTAATCTGCTCATATGTTTTCATTATTGCCATCATTTTGGTAAGACATCAATATAGTCTCATCTTCATTATCCTTATTGATTTCATTTATTTCTTCTATTGTTAAATCTATGTTCTTATGAATCACATCATCTATTGGTGGATTAATATCTATTTCTGGTAATTCCTCTTCCTCATCAGTAGAATCAGCATGTAGAGAATTATCCTCTTCATCAAAAAGATTAGTATCATTATCACGTATAATGAGTCTAATTTCTATTCCAGATGTTGATGTATCAGTATCTGATGCTGAATCATCAAGAGGACTTTCTTCAATCTCTCTAACAATAAACTGTTCAAACAATGACCTACCTCTAGGTTGCACATGAATGACTTGCCACCAAGGATGAGCATCTGGGTTTTTATAAAAAAATGCTTGTTCAATATGCCTAGGAAGAATATATGGTTCTTTAGTAGATCGCATTACCTTGGAAGAATCAATTGCCCAAAACCCAGATAATTTCTTTCTTATTGTAGAATTACTACCTTTATACTCCGCTCAATACCAGTCAACCTTCAAAATGACCTATCAAAATATATAACAACAAAAACGTCCCATTATTAGGTGCTTAAAAAAATAACTAACTCTAAAAAAAATATATAAACTTTTTTCTACCTGTTTGAATGTACGAAATGAAATTTCATAGATACCAACAATAGTTCCTACGTAACCAAGTTCTCTATCTATAAGGTTCGTGTCTTTTGAGCTAGCACGTGATAGTTGCTTGAAACAAGCAACAATACTAGAATCCTCAGTTTTACGTAAAGAATCAATGGCTTTGATTCTAATATGCTGTCCAAAAGCCCACATATTAGTGAACATTCGAGCCTGCAAAATAAATTCAGTTAGTAAATAGAAACTAACATACATATATGAAAAAAATAAAATATATATTTTAATAAAATTACCTTTTGTTCACAACCTATCATTAACTCTCTTTGCTCATCTGAGATTTCTTCATTATTTGCGTTGGCGTGTTGCAAACGACTATATAGCCAATCCGTGAAAGAAGGTATATTACGTCTAGATCTTTTGTTTTTTCGCCTTTTACTTTGGAGACTTTGAAGTTCCTTGTACTCGCTAAGGAATGCTTGCATGCATTCGCTATTATATGCTACAAAAGTAGAAACATCATTTTTTCTTGAAATGTAAATAAGAATGGAACCCCCTTACCTGATAATACCTCATCTGTTATTTTTGAAGAAGACTCGTTGGTCCATGCACATGGAGCTTCTTCATGAACTCTTTCAAGGTACTCACTAACGTAATACATGCACTCTTCAAGCATCCAACCCTTTGCCATGGATCCTTCTAGTTTTGCTCTTTGTCGCACGTAACCTTTTAGTATTCCCATAAATCGCTCGACCCAAAACATCCATCGAGTGTTGACAACACCAGCAATCTCTATCTCATCTACAAGATGGACTAGTAAATGAACTTGAATATCAAAAAATGAAGTAGGAAGTTCTTTTTCCATCAAACATAGTAGCTCTTTGCATTCACGTTTTTTTTGTGGGATCGAATTTTTATCGATCTCTTTGGATGTAATCCACCTATACAAATCATAAAAACAATTGTAAAGAAGTTAATTAAAAAATAAAAGATATCCAATATTCATACATATTAAATATAAAAGTATCATAATTACCTTATAAGTGATCCAAGACGATAGATCACATCTCGTACTCCTTTCGTTGTACATCCATCAATAACCAAAGGTAAAATATGTTTCAAAAAGTTATGCCAGTCATGGGTCTTTAATCCAGATAAGCTCTTATCATCCATAGTAAACATGTTTTGAAACGATGCTCCATATCCTGTAGGAGTCTTGATCAATTGAATTCTATTGTTGATAGTATGTATCTCTTTTGTTGTAAGTACCCAAGGAGCAGATGCATAAGTCGTTTCTTGTCGATGTCTATCAAAAACTGGCCATAACTTTGGTTTGGATTTTTGATCTTTCAAATCATTCCTTGATGTTGTGGTATCTTTTAGTCCAAGAAGATGCTGCCATAGTGAATAACCAATATTTTTGAATATATGCATAGGATCAAGAAGATGACATACTTTTAACTCTTTCCAATACTCCAAAGAATACCATATTGATATGTCCTCTGCGAGTGCCAATTTCCCTTTACCTCTGTTCACATACTCATTATCTGAATCATCACTGAAGATTTCTGCTTCTGGATCTATCAGAGGTCCATCTGTCCATTTTTTATACCAATCCATAGGCGTCATAGGTTTTGGATACTGGCCTGTTTCAAGCTTTCCATTAAAATTTATCGCTTCTCTTTTAGATCTTAATGGATGATCATCAGGCAAGAATCGTCGATGTCGAAGATAAATATTTTTGTTGAGATTCTTACTATAGATTGATCTCAACCAATCACCACAATATGGACAAGCTTTATAACCCTTAGTAGATATTCCTGCATCATGGAAAATGATAAAAATATAATTAGATTAAATCATATTTATTTACATGCATATTGAATAAAAAAATTACATCAATACCTGAACAAACGCCATATCCAAGAAAATCGTGAATAGTCCAAGCCACAATACCACGAATCGTAATATGTCTTTCATTGATGCTTTTCGATACATCAATGACATTAATACCTCTCCATAACTCTTGAAGATCGTCAATGAGAGGAGCAAGATATACATTCATATCTTTAACTTGTCTTTTGCCTGGGATTAAAAGTGAAAGCATTAAATGTTCCTTTTTAATGCTAAGATATGGCGGAACATTGTAGTTTATGACTACCACTAGCCATGTTGACCATTTACTGGATTTCATGGAGAATGGATTAACCCCATCTAATGCAACTCCTAACTTTAGATTCTATGGATTTTGTGCAAATTCAGGCCATGTAGAATCAATATGCTGAAAAGCAACACTATCATGAGGAATTCTGATTATTCATTGTGATCATGTCCCCAAGTCAAAAGCTTTGATAATTCGGGGCTTTGAAACATATGTCTGATCCGTGGAGCCAATGGAAAATGTCTCAATACCTTTTTTGGGATTTTACCTTCTTCACCCTTATATCGAGGAGATTGACATTTGGGACATGTCAAAGAGTCTGCATATTCACCTCTATATAAAATACAATCGTTAGGACATGCATGTATACATTGATAATCTATACCAAGATTGTTGATTATCTTCTTCATTTCATCATGTGAGGTAGGAAGAATATTCTGACTTGGTAAAAACTTTTCAGATAATAACCTGTAAGTTTATCAAAAAAAGATATATTAAAAAAGGTAAATAAATATATATACATATATACATGCAGGTTTTTATTCTTACTTTAGATAAGGTAAGAACAAGAACTTGAATTGAATAGATACTTTTTGTCCACGCATCTTTTAAAACTATTAATGCATCTTTCAAAATATTTACGCAAAACAATCGTATCCTCTCAATTCACACATATGTTCATATAATGGTGACATGGATGAATCGCATGCACAGAGGTTACTCAAGATAGAGCACGATTTCTCGGGTATGCAGTAAACCTCTTGCATGTCAATGATGAGCATCTGAACTTTAGGATACAAAGTGGACTACTCCATTATAATCAGATTGCTGTCTCTTGAGTAACCTCTGTGCATGCGACTCATCCAGGTCACCATTGCGAATATTTGGAAAGATGCATTAATAGTTTTAAAAGATGCGCGGACAAAAAGTTTCCATTCAATTCAAGTTCTTGTTTTTACCTTATCTAAAGTAAGAATAAAAACCTGCATGTATTTATATATATATATATTTATTTATGCATATATATATATATAAATAGATAGAAAATTGAAATTTATACCTTAATAGTGTCGAAACAGATACATTACTCCATCCAAAACGATTTTGAAGGTCGAGAATAAGTAAGCTCGCATTTAGTCGTGTCAAATGACTTCCTTCATATACATGCTTTAGACATTCCTCTCGAAGATATTTCTCATTTTTAGAAATATCCATGCTCTCACTGTCATTTTGATACCAATCCTCAATAAAATCTGCAATGCCATCATCTTCATCATTGTCACACAAATCTTGTACTTTATCATCTTTTGAATATAGATCTTTCAACTTTGCATATTGCACAGGCTTAGTTTTGCGTAGCCTCCTCATGGAAGCTTCTGATAAATGAGGTCTTACTGGTAATTGTGAATGTTGTGGACGAATATCATCAACATCATACGTTGGAATCTACACATATAAATAAAACTCATTAGTATTCCATAAATGAATAAAAATTAAACTTCAAATATAAAATTAAGTATATAACTTATTAAATATGGATAGAAAATTTTTATTCTCTCTAGCTAAAAGGTGCTCTTGGAGGTCTACGCCATCCATAATTCACTAATAGTTCATCACCAACATGTAATGTAGTAATAGCATTGACAACTATGTATCTTGATACATCTCTACTCATGTATGGTGATTCATGACTATTTTCACGCTCCTCAAATGTGCAATTAGTCCTTGAACTATTATGTAACCCTCGACTACTATTTATTAAACCTGCTATATTTCCATGTGTGTAAGGTCTTCCATCAATATATAATCTTTCATTTTCTGCATGTAAAATCCTTCTACTAGTAAGAGATGCTGCGTTCAAGCATATTCCATAAGTACTCATGCTTTGAGCATAACGTGAAAGTCGATGCCAATCTCCCCATCCATATATAGGACCACAAAATGACATAAGAGTGACTTCAGAGTTCGGAGGCACATACAAATCCTCTACAATAAAGAGACCACGACGAGCATTAGTAATAGTGGATGGAGCAATCATATAGCGATTACCCCAAAAGTTGAAAACCTCTCCATCTAAAGGAAGTGGTCCTCTATTCCATCCTCCATATCTTCTTCTATCATATGTTTGTACTAAAGAACGATCACGAGCTGGCAATGGATAATCTCCAGCCGTTTCATTCTCTAAACCAGGAGGTAGAGGATTTCTAGAAACCTCTGCTTGTAATTGATGAACAGCAAGTCCATGACGTGTACGAGGTATATTAACATTATGATAAAAATCATCATCATCATCATCATCGAGCAAGTATTCCTGTATATCAATAATAATTTGGTTTTTAAATAAAATAAAATGACATTAATATATATAGAAAATACATACCCAAGCATTATCACGTTGACTAGGTGATGGTGCATGCTCAAAAGTACCATACTCTGCCTCATGTTGAATACATTCCAATCGTGGTCTTCGATACGTGCCATAACAAGAGTTACACCAACATATAATATGCTCTTGATAGTAAAATTCATCATAATTCCTATCGGAGGACACATGTGAAGTCGTTGCATGGGTAGGAGGTGGTGGAATACCCTCTGATTGATCAGAATCTGCACATCATAAGAAACATAAAAAAGATATAAGTTATGTATCCATCAAATATAGCTAAAATTAAATATTTCATATACTTACAGTATAAAGTCGTTGCACGATGAGGAGACGGTGGTGGAGTTCCATCTGATTGATCAGAATCTACAAATAATGGTATTTGATATTAATAATTTGATTATCTACATAAATAAAAAATTCACATATACATATTTACACATACACACATATTCACATATACACATTTATACATACACACATATTCACATATACACAACTACATATTATTGTGGGATAAATGCATGTATTTTGTATGAATGAGTGTATATGCATGCATGTGTGTGTACGTATATATGTGGATATGTATATGTGTGTTTATGTTATATGTATGTATATGTGTATATATATACATATATGCATGCGTATATGTTTGCATGTATATGTGTATGTGGGTATGTGTATGTGTATGTGTATGTCTGTGTATATATGTGTATGTATTCTGACTTTTTTTTCTGTTTGAGATTAAATTAACAAGAGATATTGTATGGTCGAAAAAAAAAGAGGCGAGCTAACATACCACCTGAGTCGTGGCAGTTTTTTCATAGACAGCTACGTCTTCAGGAGTCATTTCCTCAGCAGAAGGTACACAGATTAATAGTTTATATTTATAATTTTTAGATATTTTAGTAATTTTTTACATTTAATTTATGTATTTTTTTTCTTGAATAAACAGGCTGCTGCAAAGAAAAGAGTGGAGTCGGGCCACACATCGCACTTAGGCCAAATGGGCCATAATGGTTTTGTAGCTACGTTTGTAAGTATATGTGTTATTGTGAGTATATTTTTTATTTTAGTTAAAATGCAAGCAACTAATGTTTTTTATTTGTTTCATTGCAGTGAAAGGATTATGGCCGATATCCTACGAAACACGGGATCGAGTATGCTACACATTTTGGATATCAGCATTTGGGCGAGTATATACAAGATCATCCTAATGCCTTTGTGAGTTTTTTTAAATTTTATATAATTATTTTGTTGTTATGAATGTTTTAATTATTTTATTGATTTATGTTTGTTATATGTAATACAGGAGTATTATGGGGAGACAAATATGGATGAGGTGGAGAGACAAACATAGGAGGGACGATCTCGATCGTCACAGGGTGATCATGACGATGAGGATGAGGAACATCAGGATGATCATGATATTGCTGATGATGATGATGATCATGATGATGATGATTAGGATTTTAGTTGATTATGAAATTGGATTATATGTATTTACATTGATATATATATATATATTTTATCTATATATTTTTCATTTCAGTTATGTTTTGAATTGTGTGTATAGTATTAAGTAATGAAGATTTTTGTTCTATTGATTGTTATTATTGTTTATATTAAGCATGTGTTTTAATACTTTAATTATATAATTCATTCATATGTGTGTACCTAAGTGTATATGTATGTGTGTGTATATGTATGTATGTGCATGTGTATGTGTGTGTATATGTATGTATGTGCATGTGCATGTATAAGTGTATATGTGTGTATGAGTATGTACATGTGCATGTGTATGTGTGTGTATATGTATATGCATGTATATGTATAACTC
>CM035428.1:139456264-139461264 GCA_020310875.1 Ceratopteris richardii | reverse complement strand
CAAAGTTATCTGTTTTGATTCAATCATTACACATATCATTTCCAAAGGACATAGGCTATTTTTTGGTGTCATTGGAAAGCTAAGGAAGTCTACTAATCAATTCTGGAGCAAAAGAGGGCTGGTACAAAGCAAGTTTAGCAGTACCTACTCAGTCTCTTGGATCATCCATCCATCTTTCCCAACAGTGGTATCAGAGCAAATAAGGTAAAATGGGAGATGGTTTTCCTTCATTTATTGATAAATTGCACAGGAACAACTATCAAGCTTGGTCTCTAAGGATGAAGACCTACTTACAAGGAAGGAGTCTCTATGGATACATCTCAGGAGATGATTAATTGCCCTCATTCAAAGCAAGATGAGTGCCAACCAAGGAAGAACAAGAAAAACTCAACACATGGTGTGCAAAGGATGCATTGGCAAGGTCTTATTTACTCAACTCTATCTCTGACTTTCTTTTGCCACATATCAAAAATTGCAAGACTTCCCAAGAGACTTGGGAAACCTTTTCATCATATTTTTCCTCCAATACAAGGGCTAGGAAAAATCAGTTGTGGATTGAATTCACAACACTAAGGAAGCAACCTAAGCAAGCTGTTTCAGAATTTGTGACCAAGATCAGATTGTAAGGCAGATTGAGGAAGAACAGATTGTAAGGCAGGTAATCAATGGAATCAAGGCTGATGACAAGTGGGAAAGCTTCAACACTGCAATGGATCTCTACATGGACATGCGCACTCCAGATCTTACAACCCTCATGGGTCAACTATTTACACATGAAACAAAGCTCACCAAGAGTGGAGATACATCCAAAGGTAACAACTCTTCTGCCCTATACACTGAAAAGAAGTCTAAGGATAAAGGCAAGAGCAAGAAGGTGGAAGATGAAGGCTCTACCTCCCAAGCCAATTATGCAGGGAGAGGTAGATCTTCAAGAGGTAGGGGCAGAGGAGGAAAGCAAGGTAGGGGGAGACCCTATAATTCATCACCATGTAATATTTGTGGGTTATCAAATCATACCATAGATGCGTGTTTCAGGAATAACAAAAATCAGAGAGGAAGAGGCTACCAAAGAGGTGGATACTCACAGTCTAGAGGAAGGTTCAACCATCACCAAGGCCACAACAACAATTACAACAAGAACTACAACAACAATTACAATGGCAACTACCAAGGAGGATTCAAAACTAGAAGGGACTACAACAACTACATAGAAGAGCAAGATGACTCTCTTCTGATCATGAACATGACTTCTAAGACAGGTACAAATGATGATCACTTATTTTACATTGATTCAGGGTGTTCAAATCATGTGGCTGGAAATGTGGCACTACTCTCTGATCTTGAGGAACCAAAAGGTAAACACCAAGTCCAAACAGGTGATGATACAAAGCATTCCGTGGTTAAAGTTGGAAATGTGAAGACTTGTGATGGTAATCAGAATTTGTTGAGCAGGGTACTTTATGTACCAACAATTACAAAGAACTTAATGAGTGTTGGTCAGATTGTAGAGAAAGGTTTGCAGGTCAGATTCAATCAATATGGAGCATTTGTGGAGGACCCAAGACATGGATTCAAAAGGATAGCTAAAGGAGAAAAATCAGGTAGACTTTTCACCTTTGAGTTAGAAGACATAAAGAATATTGCACTATATAATTATAAGGATCAAACACTTTCAGAGCTTGAAATTTGGCACAAAAGGTTAGGACATATAAGAGAAAGGACCTTGAAGCAAATGTGCAGGGACCAATGTGTGCTTGGGATACCTAATGTATCCAAGCAACATATGATTTACAAGTGTGGTGCTTGTCAATTTGGTAAGTCTCACAGGTTACCCTTCTCAAGGAAAGGATATATGCATGAAGACTACCTAGAGCTGGTACACACAAATGTATGGGGACCAAGCAAAGACCCCTCAGTCTCAGGTTCAAGGTACTGTGTCTTTTATTGATGATTATAGCAGATGGACTGTATTGTACTTTATGAAGCACAAGGATGAGGTATTTAATTGCTTTAAAAAATATCTTGCACTAGTTGAGAATCAGACAGGAAGAAACTTGAAGAGGCTAAGGTCAGATGGAGGAGGAGAGTACTTCTCCAATGAGTTTGAAAGCTTCTTGCAGGACAGAGGCATCAAAAGGGAAATAACCACAAGGTATTCTCCTGAACAAAATGGGGTAGCTGAAAGAAGAAATAGGTTAATTGTTGAGACATCTAGATCTATGCTTAATGAGAAGAAGTTACCTAACTATCTATGGGCAGAGAGTGTTTCTACTGCCACTTACCTCATAAATAGGTTACCATCTAAATCACTTGATGGCATGACACCTTATGAAGCATGGCATGGTAAGAGACCATCATTAGATCATTGCAAAATTTTTGGATGTGTAGCATATGTACACATTCCTTCTCAGGTAAGAGGTAAGCTAGATCCAAAGGCTAAAAAATGCATTTTCATTGGATATGATTTAAATAAAAAAGGTTACAGGTTTTATAACCCTACCAATAAGGGATTTATGGTAAGCAGAGATGTGATCTTTGATGAGAATGATTCTTGGTATGAGAATCAATGTAGGAAGGTCAAACTACCCTATGATTTGGAAGAAGAATTTCCAAAACTTACAAAGGAGGAACCTACTCAGGATGAAGACTCAAGTTCAGATGATGAAGATAATATCAACCTTGAAGAGTTCAAGGCATGGAAGTCCAAGGGAAGAATGAAGATGAAGAAGCTTGAAGACAAACCTGAATCTTCAACTCAATCAATCAGGAGATCTTAGAGAGAAAGCAAACAACCTATCAGATATGGGTATGATACATCTCTTGTTACTAAACATTCAGTTTATCTTGCCAAGGATTTGTTAAATGAAGAATCAGGATCATATGAAGAAGCATTAACCAAATCAGAATGGAAAGAAGCTATGGATGAGGAGATTGAAGCACTCAAGGAGAGTACACATGGGAGTTAGTACCTAAGAAGGACACAATGAAGGTAATAGGATCCAGATGGATCTATAAACTTAAAAGGAATTCTGATGGCACAATTAATAGGTACAAAGCCAGATTGGTAGCCAAAGGTTTTGCACAAACCCAAGGCATTGACTATGAAGAGACATTTTCTCCTGTGGCCAAGATGCCAACAATTAGAGTGTTGCTGAGTGTGGCTGCATCAAAGAATTGGAATATGTACCAATTGGATGTCAAGAATGCTTTCTTGAATGGATGGATCTCAGAAGAGGTTTATATGTCACAACCTCCTGGCTATGAAGACCCTAAGAAGGTAACTTATGTTTGCAAATTAAAGAAGGCTTTATATGGATTGAAGCAGGCACCTAGGGCATGGAATTACAGGCTAAGTACATACCTCCAAGACCAAGGATTTGTTATGAGCAAGGCACATACTTCTCTATTCATTAAGAGAAGTAATTCAGAGAAAATATATCCCTGTGTTTATGTTGATGACATCATCATTATAGGTAATGATGTCAGTGGGATCAGATATATCAAAAGCCAGATGATGAAGGAGTTTAAGATCAATGATCTTGGACTATTGAAGTATTTTTTAGGGCTTGAATTAGTTTACACTAATTCAGGAATATACATTACTCTGAAAAGGTATGTACAGGATATGTTGAAGAAGTTTCACTTGCAGGATGCTAAAGCAGCAAGCACTCCAATGGAGGTGAACCTAAAGCTAAGTGCCCATGAAGGTGATGAAGTTCAAGACATTACAGGTTATCAAAGTATGGTGGGTAGCTTAAACTATGCTACCTTAACTAGAATTGATATTGCATATGGAGTTAGTGTGCTAAGTCAATTTATGCACAAGCCAAGGATACCTCACTTAGAGGCTGCCAAGAGAATCTTGAAGTATCTCAAGGGTACACAGAACCATGGTTTGTATTTTCCTTACACTTCAGATATTGATATAAAAGTCTATTCAGATGCAAATTGGGCAGGATGCAAGGATGATAGGAGAAGCACTTCTGGATACATTTCTTTTGCAGGTGACAAACCAATTTCATGGTCTGCAAAGAAGCAACAAACTGTGGCATTGTCGTCTACAGAGGCAAAGTATAGAGGGCTAGCTAATGCCACTCAAGAAGCAATTTGGATTAAGCTTTTTTATACAGAATTGGGCTTATATACTAGGCCTCCAATTATCTTTGGAGATAATACAAGTTCTCTTCACCTTGCAGCTAATCCTATCTATCATGCCAGCACAAAACACATAGAAGTTCATTATCATTATGTGAGAGAGAAGTTGCTAAGCAAGGATATTCAGCTAACCTATGTGTCAACCAACATGCAATGTGTAGATTTGCTGACTAAAGCCTTCGATGGAACCAAACTTTGCAGGTTCAAATCTATGATTGGGTTGCAGGATATACTTGAAGATTGAAGATGAAGACTTAAGCCAAAATGTTTGGCTTGAGGGGGAGCTATTGGTGTAAATCAAAAGCCTACACATTTGGTTTGAAAGATATCATGAAGACTCTATATACATGAAGAACCATAGGAACGTATGCTAGTGGTTAATTACCACTTTACCTCATTGTAAAAGTCAAATTGACTTACAATCTTTTGTAATCACCTACCTAAGTGATTTGTGGAAAAGGTAACTCACTTGATTGAGAGAATATCTCCAAGCATTTAGGAGCTTGATCATAGGGAGCCAAAAGTTTGAATTTGAATTCAAACTTTACTCATTACATATAAAAGTGAACAAGAAAAGTCGCGGGTAAGAGAGATCACTCCCGAGCTTCATTCTACTGCAATTTACATCATTCATCTCTATGTTCTTTGCTAGTCTACTCAAAAGTCTATCAACTTGTCACGGGCCTATCTCAATCAATTCGTCACCAAATTCAGTGATTCAAAGCTTGTTGGATTCAGCTCAAAGTCATCTACATGCTCACAAATTTTGAAGTGATTTCATTCAGCCATTACAGAGAAAACGACATCGAGGTGCTCACTAGTCTATTTCTACTACAATCTACTAA
>CM035428.1:139433764-139438764 GCA_020310875.1 Ceratopteris richardii | reverse complement strand
ATGAGGAAGACCACTTGTATGCTAGAAGTCGATGCCGGGCATCGACTTTATGCTGAAACTCGATGCCAAGCATGGAGTTGCTCCACAAACCTCATGTTTTTAAAAGATTCAACAACAGGTAACACACAGAGAATGGAAATAATGACTTATCAGCACAAACTCGATGCCAGGCATCGAATCGCTTGGAAAACTTGAACATTTGAATTCATCACACAGTAGGCAAGCATGGAGATGATGGAGAGAGACTCATACGCAGAACTTTACTTAGTTCTTTCTCATAGCTATGAAAACTCAGAAGTTTTACATATGCTTTCTCACTCAGAGAAGCCCGACTATACTCAGTCGTATAAAATGAAATCCTTCTCTCTTTCTATCACTCTCTTCCACTTCTTCTCTCTCGCTCTCTGCGTCAGTTAATACAAACTAGCTTATATAGATTTTCTCATTCCCGTGACTTTTAAAAAACTTCTAGAACTAAAGTGAACTAACTTTACAAATATGATACACTTGTGAATTTGTCCCTTCACATAGGCATGGGGTTTTCTTCCTAAGATTTGTCCTTCAAATATATGTTCAATTAGTGAGTGTTTCTCCAACAGCTCCCCCTCAATCACTAATTGACATTCTCTGTTCCTTCATATCTTCTTCTTTTCTTTCACTCCTGCCATGCTTTTGAATCTGCTGGTCTTCACACCATCCAAGCTCTTTGTCATTATGTCTGCTAAGTGATCTTTAGTAGAAATGTACTCCACTTCAATCTCCTTCTCCATTACCTTTTCTCTGAGAAAATGATACTGTATCTCTATGTGCTTTGTCCTTGCATGAAATACTGGATTTGCTGCAAGATAAAGTGAACTCATATTATCTCCATGTATTGTAGGTGTACCTTGATCAATGCCTAAGCTCTTGAACAATGTCTACATCCATATGACTTCCTTAGCTGCTTCCACAAGTCCTTTGTACTCTGCTTTAGTTGATGATAATGCTACTGTATGTTGTTTCTTTGAACACCAACTTACAAGCTTATCACCAATGTATATCATGTAACCATGAGTTGATCTTCTGTCATCTTGGTTACCTGCCCAGTCTGAGTCACTGTAGGCTCTCAACTTCAAATCTAATGTAAAAGGATAATATAATCCTTCCTTTATAGTTCCTTTGATATATCTGAGAACTCTTTGACCTGCAATCCAATGTGGGTCCTTTGGACAATGCATGAATTGTGACAAAACTCCCACTGCATAACTAAGATCAGGTCTTGTTAGTGTAGCATAAATCAAACTACCCACAAGAGATTGATACTTCCTCATATCTTTGTATTCTGCACCATCATATTTACTGAGCTTGTGATTAACTTCAAGTGGAGTTGAAGCTTCTCTGCAATTTTCCATGTCAAACTTCTTCAATAGATTTAGAAGATACCTTTCTTGTGACACAAATATGCCATGATCTGTATAGGTGACTTCCATTCCAAGAAAGTATGACAACTTTCCTAGGTCACTAATCTTAAACTCTTTCTCAAGTAATCTCTTTACCTCCTTGATTCCTTCATCTGAAGTACCTGTGATTATAATGTCATCTACATAAATACAAATGTAGATTGTACCTTCCTCTGTTCTTCTGATAAGTAGACTTGGGTCTGCTTTTGAACTTTGATATCCAAGTTCATTGAGATACTTCACCAGTCTATAGTTCCATGCTCTTGGAGCTTGCTTCAATCCATACAATGCTCTTCTCAACCTGCAAACAAGATTTGGATACCTAGAATCTATAAATCCTTGAGGTTGTTCCATGTATACTTCATCTGATATGTATCCATTCAAGAATGCATTCTTTATATCCAATTGACTTAGAGTCCATCCTTTTGAAGCTGCAATAGCAATGATTGTCCTTATAGTTGACATCTTAGCTACGGGACTGAATGCCTCATCATAATCTATGCCATAGGTTTGGGCATAGCCTTTCACCACCAATCTAGCTTTGTAACTGGCTATACTTCCATCTGCAAGCTTCTTCACTTTATAAACCCATTTATTTCCAATAACTTCCTTACCATTTGGTTTAGGAACAAGTTCCCATGTCTTGTTCTCCTCCAGTGCATTGAATTCTTCCTTCATTGCTTCTTCCCATTGCTTCTTACCTTTAGCTTCATCATAGTTCTGAGGTTCTTCATCATCTTTCACCATATATGCATAGTTCTTCTGAGTTATGTAAGAAGTATCATAAGAATACCTTTCTGGTTGTCTTCTAGTCCTGCTTGACCTTCTTGGTTCACATTCTTCATAAGTGTCTGGATACACTTCTTCATCAAATATAGGAGCTTCTTCATTTCTTCTTGTTAATCCACTTCTGGATGTACTTGCTTGCATATAGTCTTCATCTCTATTTACCTGCACAATTGATTTTCCTTTCTCACATCTTCTTACCTCTTCTTCAAATTCTTCAGCTGTGTGACTTTGATCTGCATACCAACTTTTCTATTCATCAAATGTAATATCTCTAGAAACAAGAAATTGTTTTGTTAGAGGATTCCACAACCTGTAACCCATCTGCTTTTCATCATAACCAATGAACACATATTTTTCTGCCTTCGGTTCAAGTTTATGCCTAAGCTGTGATGGCACATAAGCATATGCAATTGATCCAAACACTCTACAATGATCTAGTGTTGGTTTCTTACCCCACCAAGCTTCATATGGAGTCATTCCATTTAGAGCTGCACATGGTAATCTATTCACAAGATATGTGGCTGTATTTACAGCCTCAGCCCAAAGATAATTTGGACAGTTCTTCTCCTTTAGCATAGCTCTAGCAAACTCAACCAAAGTCCTGTTCCTTCTTTCTGCTACACCATTTTGTTGTGGTGTATATCTGCAGGTTATTTCTCTCTTAATACCTGCATTCCAAAGATAATCATTGAACTCTTGGGAGAAGTATTCTCCCCCTCCATCAGACCTCAGTCTTTTAAGCTTTTGACCTGTGACTCTCTCTACATATGCATGAAAATGCTTGAAAGCTCCAAACACGTCTGATCTTTCCTTCAAGACATATAATGTTATCCATCTTGTCGCATCATCAATGAAAAGAACATAATACCTTGAGCCACTGATAGATCCTTCTTTTGTTGGTCCCCATACATCTGTATGAATGAGCTCAAGTACTCCATCATGTTTGAATCCTTTCTTTTGAAATGGTAACCTGTGTGCTTTTCCCATTTGACATGCTTCGCATGTATAAACCATATGTTGACTCTGCACATTTGGTAATCCGAATACAGACTGATTAGCAACCATAGCTTTAATTCCTCTTTCATTGAAATGACCTAATCTCTTATGCCAGAGATCAAGTTCTGTAATCACTGCTTCACCATGTGTGAGCAAAGCTTGACCAATGTTCCCTTGTACTCTTAAAGTAAAGAGTCTACCTTCTTGTTGGGAGAGATGGTTGGATGCACTCAAGAAATGAGTTGAAGCTGCTAGACCTGCTTTGCTTCAGTCCCCTTTAGCTTCAGATATGCTTAGTATACTTGCTTAGCTTCCAAATGACACAAAGAAACCATATATGTACTTTGCAAATGATTTGTGTAATGATCAAACCAAAAAACAGATAACTTGGTTCCTTCACAAATCCAAAAAACTTGCTATTTTTGTAATGATACATGCTCAGTGTTGTGCTCAGTGTGACCAGCACACTTGCAATTGAAACAATTCCTTTTGGGGGTATTAAAGTACCTTAATAAGCTACCATTTGCAAGTGGAATGAGAAGAAATGATAAACCACATCCAGAGAAATTGATTTAGCAAACTTAGGAGCACCCCCGACTTTTTAGGAGTTGTGCAGAACAATACCTGTGACTACTTTGAGCGCGATTTCTCCCAAATGGCTGAATGAAATATCTTGAAATTTTTTATGCTTGTAGAAGACCTTGAGCTGGTTCCAAGAAGTCCTTAAGATCTTCAATTGGTTCAGTGAGCACTGAGAAATGCTCCTTGGAAGTTGACAGACTTGAAGTAGAAAAACACAGAGAACCAGATATGATGAATGTGTAAATATCTATTGATTGATATGATTATACAAGCTCATTAGCATGACAAGCATAGCTAATTGAGGTGTGGTGATGTAGGCTATGAAGTAGCACTAACACATGCTTAGTTACAGGAGCAATAGGCCTCGGGAGTTGAGCTACTACCGAAGAACAACAACCGCGACTTTTTCCATAGTTTTTATAGAAGTTTTTCTATGATTTGAATTTGAAATTCAAATGTAGGCTCCCTAGAATATCTCCACTAAAAGTAGGGAGATATTCTCTCCATTAAATCATCTAAAAATCACGACTAATCAAGTTTTTAAAACTCCAAGTCATTCTTGACTTTTACAAGAAGTAAATAGTAATAGCCATAAGTATGGGTTCCTATGCTCTTCCTTTAAGTGAAACCTTCATGAGTATAATCAGGTCAAGCTTCCAAGCTCCATGCCAAGTGTGAAGACTTGAAAATGCACCAACACTTCTTTCTTACCACAAACAATCTGATTATATCCATTCTCTGGATCTTCAACAAATACTCCTTCATTTGTAAACCTGACTTGAAAACCTTTTTCAACTATCTGTCCCACACTAATCAAGTTTTTAGGTATTGTAGGAACATACAAAACATTGGTTAGCAAATCTGCTCCACTCTTGCATTTCACTTTTCCAATTGAATGTACACTATGTCTTGTATTATCACCAGTTTGAACTGTGTGACTAGAAATGCCTTTTTCCAATTCTGACATCAATTCTATGTTTCCTGACAAATGATTAGAACATCCAGAGTCAATGTAAAATACCTTTAGATCTTCTTTATCTGATGTGTTGATTGAGTTCATCATCAATGTGTATGACTTTCATTCTGTGTGTCATTTGCATAGTTGTAGTAGGTGGTGTTGTAGGATTGATTCTGTCCCCAACTTCTTCCTCCACCTCTACCATAGCCTCCTCTTTGACTTTGTCTACCTCTTTG
>CM035428.1:139423764-139426264 GCA_020310875.1 Ceratopteris richardii | reverse complement strand
TACTCGTCGAAAGGTATTTCAAATATATAGAGAAGACATGGAAAATAGAAATGAGAAGTATGTGTTGTATCGTCACTTTACTCGATTATGGAAGGAAGAGTTTAACAGTGTTTCTATTCCTCGTAAAGTTAGAATGGGCGAATGTTCAGTTTGCGCCACTTTGAAAAACATGGCAAAAGGGGCTACAACACCACAGGAAAAGAATAATTTTAAAAGCCTTCTTAACAACCATCGTGAGAGTCAAGCTTTAGAGAGAAAGAAAGCAATTCATCATCGAAGTAAAGCACTCAGAAATCCGGAGCGTTATATGTGTTTGTTGATCGATGGTATGGATTAAAAAAAAACTTGTTTGCCACATTTTTATCGCATCCCTAAGGACATTGGAGATGAAGTCCTTGTGCAAATGCATTTGGTTGGTGCTTTGGTATTCAATGGAACTGTAATGTCCAAGGTTTTCTTCACATATCCGAATGTGCATAATGATCCAAACCTTACAGTTACTATCATTCATCGTGTTTTGCAATCATGGAAGGGTCTTTTGCCACCAACTCTATATTTGCAACTAGATAATACTGCGAGAGAGAATAAAAATTCTACAGTCTTTGGATATTTAAGCATGCTTGTTGAAAAACAGGTATTTCAGAAGGTTAAGGTAAATTTCCTTCTGGTTGGCCACACTCATGATCACATTGATCAAATGTTTAGTACTTTCTCTAAGAAGTTGGCACGTAACAATGCTTTTACTCTTCCGATTTTATCTGAGCTGATTTCAGAAGCATATACTCCAAAACCAAAAGTTCAACACCTCACACAGATTTATGACTTTAAGCACTTTTGCTCAATGGGCCTTGATAACAGTGCTAAGGTTTTGGCTCCATTGCACAATATTAGTTTCAACCATGTATTCTTGATGAGGAGGGTTGATGAAATAACCCTTTTATTTGCAAAGCAGTATTCATCTTCTCTTGGGTGGGAGCCTAAAGAGGGATGCAGATTCTTATTGCAGGTGCCTAATTTGTCTACTGTAACAGTGTATGGTGCAGAACAATCACCATATGAAGATAAAAACAATACAGAAAGATGTGGAAATGTGGTTGATCAAGGTAAAAGCTGGATGCATGCACTCATTGAAAAGAAGAGACATATTGAGCGTGCAAAAAAATATGCTGGAGATCAAGATGTATCTTGGTGGGAGGACTTTTTCAATCATCAAGAAGAGATTATACAGTATACAATTGCAGGTCACTGTCCAGTTGATGTTCCATTCACATGGGATTTTTGTACACAAAGATCCGTGAATGTGGCCCAAGCATGTAATGCAGATGCACTTCAAAGTTTTATACATCCACCAGAAAGAAATATTTATGTAGGCCCAAGGATGACAAAATAGGCAGAAGCAAGATGGCAAGGAAATTTAATAGAGATAAATGGTGGAACACTTATTGCAGTACTTGTTGATGGTGATGAGGCTACCAGACCATTTTGGATTGCAAAGGTTTTAGAGATAACTAAAGATATTGATCAGAGAAGAATAGAGGCTTTGATGGTGCATTGGTATTACACTAAAAGTAGTAATGCATTCACATGTAAATATAACTTAGAAATGGTGTGTGATATTAAACGAACAGGTTCAAAAAAGAAAAAGAATATTCGAAGCACATCCACTCTTAAAATGGATGATGTAGATATTCTTGTTTATGATTTTTCCTTGACAAAAACAGGTCACTTGAGGAAAGCAACCATCAACATGATAAAACAAAAGCTTCCAGATGTATGTGGTACAGGAAATCATAGGCAAACAAGAAGAGTTGTGCATGATCCTGCAGAATTTGGTATGTACGTGGATGAAGATAGAGCTCTTGTGGATATAGAAGAAGAAGAAGAGAGCTCTCAACAGTATGAGACTGAATCAACTGCATCAGATGATGAGGGTGTAGACATAGATCGACATAGTTGTGAGTTGCATTGAAGCTCTCAGACATTTTTAGTGCTTATGTAAATGCCTCGAAGTAGTTTGGTTAATGAAACCATGTTTTGTAGCAATTTTGAATAACAATCAGATATCCACCCATTAAAAATATGTCTAAAATGTTATTTTTGTATAAGAACTATTCAGTTCTACATTCTTTATATAGATTTTAGACATGTCAATGTCTTATCATATAGATTTTGGACATGTCAATGCCTTATCATATACATTCTGGGACATGTCAATGCCTTATATAGTGAAAATTTGACTACATTTTGAGCTCTTTTTTTATGAGAAAATGACAAAAAATGTCAAAAAATCACATGTTTTCACCTCATTTTTGTAATATATGTATACTGGTATAAAGGAATCTCAAACATAAGCTACCATTTGCTTGATTTTTGACGAGAGTGTTCTCTTTTTATGACATAGTTCTCGTTTGTTACGACTCGTTGTTATAGATAGATAGATAGGTAGATAGATAGATAGACAGATATATAGATAGATCGATAGATAGATACATAGATAGAT
>CM035428.1:139358764-139418764 GCA_020310875.1 Ceratopteris richardii | reverse complement strand
GGCTGAAAGCAGTGATGTATTCCGTATGTTGGCTGTTGAGGATAAGTTGGATGGTACCAACTACCCATTATGGGCTTATATGATGCGACATGTACTGGTTGCAAAAGGATTGTGGAACATTGTGCAGGGTGTTGAAAGACGTCCTGTTACACCTGTAACGACAAGTACTGCAAATACAGGTGTTGGAGCTGATGAAGATGGTGTCGAAGATGATATTCCGCAGATTCCTGTTCGTGCTGCTGTTTCTGTTGCACCTACTGCAGAGCAGATTTGTTGGGATGGCAGAGATGCCCAGGCACATGCATTGATAGCTTTGTCTGTCAAACGTGCCATTATTCCTCACATTCGCTCTTGTAGAACAGCAAAGGATGCTTGGGATACACTTACCACTTTGTACCAGGCTAGGAATGAGGCTCGTGTTGCTTCCCTCCGAAAACAGTTGGAGAGTGAGCACATGAATGAAGGTGATTCTATGGACAGTTTTCTTACAAAGATCAAAGACCTGAAGGAACAATTGATTTCTTCTGATGAGGTTATACCAGATAGCTCACTTGTGTAGACCGTTCTGAATGGCCTTCCTGATTCATATCAGAGTTTTGCCTCTACTCTTCGATTGATGATGAAAGGCAATTCGATTTGAGGAATTAGTCTCTGTTTTGTTGCAGGAAGATCAGTCCAGGCAGAACAGGTCCATTATGCGTGTTGCAGATCAAGCTTTCCTGGCTAATCAGAAGGGCAAAGGAAAATGGAGCTCTTCTACTAGTAAGCAGAAATCTGCAAATGCTGCACAATCGAAGAACCAAGATAAAGATGAGAAGAAATCAGAAAAGCAGAAATTGTTCTGCAAGTACTGTAAAGGAAATGATCATATTATAAAGAACTATCCAAAACTGGCTGCTAAAGAGGCAAAGAAGAAAGAGGCTGGAATGGTTGTTGCAGAGGCCTCTACACCAAAAATAGAGTCTGCAAATCTTGTGCAGGAAGAAGAATGGGCGTTTACTACTGTCTGCAGTTTTGACCCATCTTCTCATGATCAGTGCATGTCTGCAGTAGACTCAGATGTTTGGTACTTTGACAGTGGGGCAACCAAACATATTACCTCGCAGCGCAGTTTCTTCTCTTCACTCGAGCCTGCCCCTACAGGGAATACTGTCACATGCGCCAGTAACTCCTCTTATCCTGTTATGGGAGTTGGTAAGATCATTCTGACTACTGCTGATGGTAGTTCTTTCACTTTGTCAGATGCTTTATTTGTGCCAGGGATCAAAAAGAACCTGTTATCAGTTTCTGCATTAGCCAAGATTGGCTTGGTTGTGAAATTCGTTGATGACAGGTGTACAGTCCATGATCTCTCAAATGGCGATGTGATTATTGCTTCTGGCATTTTATGTCGTGGGCTGTATAAGCTCATAGACTATGAAAGATCTGTGAATGATTCGGCATGTGCAGTTCATGATTCTCAGGCTATGTCAGATGCAAAGCTTTGGCATGCACGCTTTGGTCATCTGAATTTTGCTAGTTTGTTACGCCTGCAGAAATCTGAAGATGGTTCAGTTCGGGCTATGCAGAAATTGCAGCTTGTACATAGTGATGTCTGTGGTCCTATGCAGACACCCTCTTTTGGAAATTACCTTTACTTCGTGACTTTCATTGATGATTTTTCCAGGCATGCATGGGTATATCCACTCAAAGCAAAGTCCGAAGTGTTCATGTGCTTCAAACAGTTTTTGGTTTTGGCTGAAAATCTGTCAGCATGTAAAATGGGCACCCTCCGTTCTGATCGAGGGGGGGAATATATGTCTTCAGATTTTAATGCATTTCTGGCTGAACGTGGGATAAAACACCAGTGTACAGTGCCGTATACACCTCAACAGAATGGAGTTGCTGAACGAAAGAACAGGTCACTCATGGAGATGGCGAGGTGCATGGTCAAAAGTCAGGCTTTACCACATAGTTTCTGGCTTGAGGCTGTCATGTGTGCAGCATATGTACTGAACAGGTGTCCCACCAAAGCGTTGCAGTCTATCACTCCATATGAGGCTTGGCATGACCGCAAGCCATCTGTTGCTCATCTGCGTGTTTTTGGTTGTTTGGCATATGCATTAGTGCCTGAACAACATCGTAGAAAATTGGATGATAAGGCAGTAAAATGTATTTTTGTTGGGTATAGTTCTGAAAGTAAAGGCTATCGTCTGTATCATCCACAGACTAAACGCATTCTGGTTAGCCGTGATGTTGTCTTTGTGGAAGATGCTATTCGGCCATTGCTTTCATGTACTAAGGAGACATCTGTTAGCTCCAAAGACATGTATGATACTTTGATGCCTCTTTTTACAGGTGGACAGGCTAGTGCTGGTCCTAATGAGGCAACTTCTCAGCCTTTGCAGGTTTCATATGATGATGCAGATCATTCCATTTCTGATGCAGATTTACATGATGCACTTGTTGATGAGAGAGCTGATATTGAACAGGCAAAAACTATGCCAAAATGGCTGGTGCAGACTTTGCGTGACAGCAAATTAGATGCACCTTTGTCATATCGTACTCGTTCAGGCTCTCATAGTACCTCCTTTGCATCAGATTGCTATGTTATGGCTGCATCTAGTCTCTGTGATGAGAATGAGCCTGTTTCTTTTGATGAAGCACAAAATTCAGAAAATTGGATGGCTGCTATGCAATCTGAATATGATGCTATAATGAAGAATGGTACATGGTCTTTATGTGACTTGCCTCCTGGCAAGAAGGCCATTGGCACTAAGTGGGTATACAAGCTGAAGCGTAAACCTGATGGTACAGTTGACAGGTATAAGGCTAGGCTTGTTGCAAAGGGTTATGCGCAGGAAAGAGGCATTGATTTTGATGAGACCTTTGCACCTACATGCCGTATGACTACTATTTGGAGCATTTGTGCACTTGCAGCCCATCATGGTTGGAATGTACATCAGTTGGACATTAAAACAGCATTTCTGAATGGTGACTTGCATGAAGAAGTGTATGTTTTTCAGCCCTGTGGCTTTGTGCAGAAAGGGCATGAAAACCAGGTGTGCAGGTTAAAGAAGGCGTTATATGGTTTAAAGCAAGCACCACGTGCTTGGTATGAGAAGATACATGCCTATTTGATTGCACATGGTTTTGAGAACAGTCCAACTGAAAGCACCTTATATGTTAAGCGTGCTAATGATGTGCTTTTGATCATTGTTGTCTATGTAGACGACATGCTGCTCACTGGTCCTCTTGAGAAGCATATTGCTGATTTCAAGGCTGATTTGCATGCCTCATTTGAGATGTCTGATTTGGGGCATTTGCATCACTATTTGGGCATTCAGTTTATGCAAGTTGATGGTGGAATGGATTTGTGTCAAACGAAATATATTGACACATTATTGCAGCGTTTTGGCCTTGAAGACTGTAAGCCTATTGCCACTCCTATGGAGACAGGTTTACGATGGAGTCTTCATGATGCTGGAGATGCGTTTGATGCTGTTCTCTATCAGCAGGCTGTTGGATGCTTGATTTACTTATGCATTACTCGGCCAGATATTCAGTTTGCTGTCTCACAGATGAGCAGGTTTATGCATTGCCCAGGAGTCACGCATTGGAAAGCGGTTAAGCGCATCTTTCGCTACTTGAGTGGTACTCGGCTACTTGGGTTGTTTTATCCCAAGGGGGGATCACTACCGCCAGATTTGCATGCTTTTTCTGACTCAGATTGGGCTGGTTGCTATGACACTCGTGTGTCCACCAGTGGTTTTTGCTTCATGCTTGGTAGCTCATGTATATCTTGGTTGAGCAAGAAGCAGCCTACTATGGCCACTTCCAGTTGTGAGGCTGAGTATAGGGCAGCTTTCACAGCGACTGTTGAGTGTGTGTGGCTCAGACGCCTTATGGCTGATTTGGGTGTTGGCCAGTCTTCTGCCACCACCATCTTCACTGACAGTCAGAGTGCATTGGCAGTTGCGAGGAACCCTGTGTTCCATGCTCGCACTAAGCACATTGAGGTGCATTATCACTGTCAGGGAGAGGTTCTCTGCTGGGGAGATCAGCTTGGCATATGTGCCCACGCAGGAGAACATTGCAGACCTTTTCACGAAGGCTCTGCCTAGGGAGAAGTTTGAAGCTTTGCGCAAAGCTTTGGGCTTACTTCCTTTTGTGGAGTGATTTCCACATAGCTCGGCACTTCCTTATACATGAGTGCCAGCTCCTTGTTCACCGCATCACTCCCAGGGGGGATTTGTTGATATATTTAGGTAGTGATGTGTGTGAACACTCTAGGACCGCCGGGGCACTTTTTTCCCTCTTTAGGAGGTTTTTTTCCCCCGGCTTGTATATACGCCTATTGCCCTAATGGGCTACTTATCTTTGTACATTCTCTAGTAATACATTCAGTCTTGTGTGTTGTGCTCCAAGCTTCTTCTTCTTCCTTGTGCTGTTCGCGTGCTTCCGCAGACGTCTAACTCCAACAATTGTCAAAGGAAATCCCTACAAAAATAGTGATTTTCATCACTAAAATCCATTGTAAAATACCATTTCATATTTTTGTAGCTCCATTTTGTGCAAGCCAAGGAGTCATTGAGCTTGAGGAGCATTAGAAGTAGCTACCTACCAGTTTTCATAATTTTTAGACTCCATTGGAGCCTTCAAATGGGACCTAGAACCTAATTTTTAACTAGGCCGGACACTAGGTCTGGACACAGCCAAAACCTAGTCAAAAACTATAAATAGAGCTAGAGAGCTCATTTTTGGAGCTAGCTTGTAATTGATTTGAATTTGTATGAGCATTTTGGAAGTAATCTAAAGAACTCCATTGCTTCTTTCTCTTTGTCTTGCCGCGTGTGCGCGTGTGTGTGTATGTGTGTGCATGTTAGTGTGCTTCTCACTCACGCACTTGTGCCTTCACTTGCTCGAGGTCATCATACCATCCTCACATCTTCCCGGATTGACATTAAATGAGGTGCTACTCATCACTGAACTACACCAAATTTTGGCGCCGTTGCCGGGGACCGAGCTTTGAGGACGAGCGTGTGATGGTAAGACGTAGATTTGAGATGTTGGCGTAGTAGGTAATTTCTTTACTCTTCTTTATTTTTCTCTTTCTTACTTCATCATCATCATCGCCATCATCATCCTCACCACCTCCCACCCCCATCTCCACCATCGCGAAAAATTTCAGTTTTTGATCATATCACCTTCTTCCTTCCATGTCCCTCATTTCACTTGTGAGAGAGAGCGAGAGAGCGAATTGTGTGCATTGCTTTTTGCCTGTTTTCTGAGTGATCTTGCAAGGTACCATTGTATCATCCCCTCCAGCACGTTGCGCAGGTACGGACGAACTCGGAACTGTCTCTGTGTCGCAGACCTCTGTCGATCGCGATCGACAGAAAATTTCGCCTTTTGGTAAAACAAAGTGCACCACCATGACATGCACAAGGAGCACATTCCAAATCACTAGAAAAAACTAAAAAATTTTGTGTTTTTCTGTCAATCGTGATTGACACCGTCGATCGCGATCGACGGCCACGATCGACAGATTCCATCGATCACGACCGATAGAGACGACCGACTGACCCTGTCAGTCGCGATTGACACGGTCGATCGCGATCGACAGCCACGACCGACACCTCTGTCAGTCGCGATTGACACCGTCGATCGCGACCGACTGAATTTTGACGATTGACTGAATTTCTCGCATTGCCACGTGTCCATCGCAATGGACACATCCCCGATCGACTGAAATTACGACGAAAATCCCAGAAAAAGTGTCGATCATGATTGACACCATCGATCGCGATTGACAGGACTCACGACCGACTCTGTTTTAGGGTTTTATATTCCAAGAATTGGGGATAATTTTGGGCATACTTGTCTATTAATTGGCATTTTGTGAGGTCCCTACACATTTGTTTTGAGAAAAATCGTGTGAACTGTTAGCCTGTTTGAACCCTGTTTTAGTCCCAAAACCCTGAACGGGTCTAACTTTCTCATACGAAATCCCTTTGCTGTGATTCTTGTTTTGTTGGAAAGCTCGTGGGGAGTACTACCAAAACTTCCACTGCTTACGGTAATATTAATACGAGGACTATTAGACATAGTATTTTTAAGTGAACCATATCCAGGGGGAGGAAAACTTACGGAACTTTAGAATTGTGTCTCAGAGAGACTTGATGCAAATTGACATATGAATTACATGAATGAAAGTGATTTTTTGTGTCCTTTGAATCTAAGTCTTGAGCTAACTTTGTGACTTTTACAGGTCCACTGAGAGCACTAGAAGGCATCCAAAGCAAGGGTAATCTGCAAGCTTGAGAACTCGGTTCTTGAGCACCAAAAGAGCACAGGATCTGTGAGAGAGGTTGGAATATTCTCAATGCCCTCTGTCCATTTCTAGCTTAGGCTAAGTGCGAGTAGTGCTAGAAGTAAGTCAGGACAATGATAGGCACGAGACAAGTCAAGACTATCTAAGAAATCAAGTTCTAGTCAAGAGATAATCTATGTGTGACCGACAACTTAAAAGGAAAAGAACCTAACGTGAGACGATCAACATTCAAGTGCGGAAATTAACTCAAGTGTTCCTGATGACGTGATATCAGACAAGATCATAAACAAGATAATCAAGTAAAAAGAATCAAGTGACTGATACAAAAGAACTCAGCAACGAGGTTGTACCTTGGGTAAAAATTGGGATTGCTCGGCTAAGCATATGAACCTTAGATCAGGATGACACCTAGGAAGAGATAGATAGAGTCTTAGATCTTCAAAGGCTAGTATCAATCATACTGCCAGGTCTTGGGCCCAGCAGTTGAGCCATTATTCGCACTACCCTAGCTCTGAAACTAGTGAGTCAGAGATGTCCCACGGTATGGAGAGACCTACAGGAAGTTCATGTGTGCCATACTTACATAGGGTAGAAGGCCCCTACAAGACGCAGCTGGAATACCTTAGGACCAAGCGATTAGGTGCTAGCATCTATGAGGACGGCCTAGGAAGATCTGTGGTCCAGATCAAAAACCCAGATCAATCCATTGGACTAGAGCACCCAACTATCAAGTTTGAAAATGGAGCATACTTGGACAAAGAAGGAACAATATATGTAGTCACGAGTCACCCAGATAGGACAGACGAGTTCGGAAACGTGATCCCTGAGACGGATTTAGGTGACCTGGAGCAAGGAAACATGGGTGTAGAACCTAGAACCCCCCGAGGCAAATCTGTTCTCACTAGGATTATCACACCATAGTGGATTTCCCAAGACAATAAGAGCATAGATCTACTCCTGAATCGAGAGACTGATGAAGCCTTTTGGAGGTATAGATCCGATCAGCCGAATGAGGTAGGAACAATCATGATATATGAGTTCAAAGATCCTGATAGCCCAGGCAGAGTGACCTACTTAGATCACGCTTCAGAGAGGATCTTTGTGGTTACAGAAAATGATAGGCATGCTTACACTTGGAAAGGTGAATTTATTTTCCCCCAACCAAGATCGAATGTGTCCTTTGGTCACCCAGGAGCTGGAACATCCCAAGCTCACGGAGCTCAAAGAGACAGACATAGAGATAGACCGGAGGTAAGCTTTGCCAACCTAGTGGGAAGAGAAAGAACGAGAACGGAAGCAAATAGAGTGGAACCTGAAGGACTTACAGCCCCAAGGAACCAAAGGAATGCAGATGAATTCCCTCTACCAAGACCTAGAGAGCACATGAGGACCCTGAGACTTACACAGCTGGTTAAGTCCATGAAGAACTACTTCGATGGCACAGGAGACCCATATGATCGTGTGGCCGAGTTTAGGCAAGTCTTCAGAGCTGAGCAAGTTGAGGACCTATTCACGCAGTATAATGCCTTTGGTCTAACCCTTAGGAACACAGCCCTTACGTGGTTTCAACCATTGAATGAGAGACAGTTCAGGAGCATAGACCAACTCTTAGAGGCTTTCATCACTGAATTCTCTAAAAGTGGCATAAGGCATAATACTTCCTCATTGATACATAGCTTCAAGCAGACCCCTCAAGAGACCGTGAGACTTGCAGGAAGAAGATTTAGGCAGTATCTTGAGAGATGCCCTGTTCGTGAGTTACCCACACCGGCCAAACAAGTGGCTTTATTCTTGGATGGATTGCTAAGTACCAAATTGAGGTCATATGTGTACTTGAAGGACCCTAGGACTATAGAAGAGTATGTACGCATGTGCATTGACATTGAGGATAACCTAGGGGAGGAACTAGAGCTTTCAAAAATCTACAAAGATTCCGATAGTGCTTCTAGCCTCTCTTCCTCGCAATCCACATCAATTGAGGAACTTGCGGAGAAAGTAGCTCAAAAACTAGGTGTCACTAGCAAACAAATCCCAAGGTTTGCCCCAGTCAAGAGGTGCTATACTTGTGGTGGTGACCACATGGCGAATGTATGTCCCATTATGGCTCAACCCCAAGTAAATCCTAGTAGCCAGTACTGCACCATAGAACAGAGGTACACCAATCACACCGTGCAAGATTGCCCCTACAATAAGCAAGCAGTTAGGCAGACGTACCCACAACCATACCCTCAACAAGGAAGATACCAGAACCAGTACCCACCACAGCAATATGCTAGGCCTCAACAAACCTACCAACCACAATACCAAAACCAACAAAGGCCTCAGCCTGTGTTAGCACAACAACCCCCTACGCCAGCTAATGTAATTCCGGTAAAATATGCAGCTGCAGAAGAGAATTTGAATAGAGCTATAGTCCCAGTGACTCCATTGCTTTCAGAATGTGACCCGAGTGATCATAGTTTTGATTCCAATCACATAGATAGTCCACAGGCTTACTACATGTAGTCTCCTGAACATGGTGAGTCCTACTACAGTGAAGAACCGAGTGAACCTAGTTGGGAGCCCGATTACACAAATGTTATGTACAAAAACCCCAACTCTAGAACTCAACTTAGGCAGGTAAGACCACCATTCCCTAGAGGACCATGCTACAGATGTCAGGGAGATCACCCCATTCGTGATTGCCCCATGTCGCCCCCACACAACCCCAGTCAGTAACAATCCAAGGCTTTTGTCAAGATTGCGGCAAGGAGCATCTCTTACGAGATTGCCCAAAGAATCCCAATAATATGCCAAAAATCACTCCTATTAATGTTATTGGATTAGTTGTAGACTCCACAGGAAGCGTGACTTCCACAGCACCAGTGCAGGTAGTCACTAGAGCTCAGGCATTGCAGCAAAACCAAGGGGTAGGCCTGGAAAAGAGCTCAGAGGCTAGTGAAACTGAGAGCATAACCAAGAAGAGAACTAGAGCCTGGAGAGATAGTAGATAAAGAATGAAGAGGCAATGGGCTAAGAAAATGAGTGAGCTCCAGGAAAGTCTTAGAGAAACCAGAGCCAAGATAGTTGAACTCACATCTCAAACTCCCTCTCACACTACCCCACCTCCACCATTCCCATCTCCATCCGACCCACCACCTTCCGACCCGCCTCATGCTACTCCACCACCCCCTAGAGTAGGATCAGTCCTAGCAGATCCCACTCCTGAGGACCTAAATATGATGCTCAAAGCATATCAGGCCAGAATCCAAGAAGGGCCAAACGTAACCGATCATGAAAAGTGTTACCCTAGAGCAGAACTAGAGCTTGAACGAACCAAGATTTGTGCTAAAATGGTGGAATTGGCTCAAACCATGTTTGAAGCCAGTCGCCTCTTCAACATCTCTAGTTCAGCTAAGACGCAGTTGCACTTTGATGGATTGCTAGAAAGATTGGAAAGATTAATTGCACAATCAAAAAAGGAACCCACCCTGCCAAATAAGGGCAAGGCAAGGCAAGACACATCTTCTTCTATGAATCGGTTCACACCAGAATTCCTACGAGAGATTCAAGAAGACAAATGGGCTAAAGAAAGTGAAGTTTCTCCTCCCATTGAACTTGTGGATGATGCGCATGATCAGTTCCCACAAGATATTCCCTCCATTTATGGAGAGCAGGAGAGCACTCAATCTCAGGAGAGATTAGACTTCGAATCTAATTCCATACAAGAACTACCCCATTTCACAGGCCCATGGGAGGCAAAGTCTACGTGTATGCGAGCACCCACTGTCATGGTAAGAAATGAAGATTCAGTCATACCTAGGAATACGGAGGTAGTAAAGAATACTAAAGTGCAGTGTAATCTCACTTTAGAAGAGCTACTCCAGGTTAAGCCAGAACTATGGAAGCGTTGGGGCAAGCCAGCACTCAGGCCCACGAGGATGAAATTGCAGATGGTTGATGGTCACATAGAGAGGCCTTTAGGACTACTTGAAGGAATAACTCTCACCACTTGTGGTGTAGAGTTTGAGCATACATTTGCTATCTGCGACTTTAGCAAGAACCATGCCTATGAGATGATCTTGGGAAGACCATTTATGCGATATTTGCAAGTAGTACATGATTGGGGAACCAATTCCTTGTACTTGCAACACTTAGGTGTTACGACCAAAGTGAATCTCAAAGATTACTCTCATAGAGATGTCCCTCCTATCCAATGGAATCCCATTCATAGAGCCAAAGATGACGCGGAGTCTGTGCATTCCATAGGATCGGGATCCTCATGGATGCATGAAGACACCCACTTATGGATGTGCAAAGTAGGCGTAGAAGAAGAGAAGAGAGAAAAAGCCAGAGAGGTAGGTGCGAAAGAAACCCATAGATCCATTCAAGGCCCAGCCTATGCACCTGTAGTATTTCCTAATGAAGAATATGAGCCTCATGGTTGGGCAGAAATTTTAGCAACAATGGATGTAGCCATCAACGAAGAACAATGGACACCCCACTGTGATGAGGATGGCTATGACATTTCAGTCTTCTCCATAGAGCCAATCATGGGAGATGCAGTTTTAGAAGAGTGCGAACCTAGCCCTGATGCATTTGAAGATGCAAGTGACTCCGATCTGGAGTCCATCATTATGGACCCACCTTTTGCATCAGATGAAGAATACTTCTATGAAGTAGAAGTTCACCCTCAAAGATATGGAGAGCTTACAAATGATGTAAGGTTAGCCACACAAGTGACCCCTGAGAATGAAGGAAAGAAAAGAAAGAAGAGAGAAGTCACACCTGAAGAGGAAGAATCTTTGTTTGAGGTCCCTGACAATTTTAAAAAGTATGAGATAGACGACAGGAGAATCATGATAAGAATGCCTAAATGAGAGGCACAATCAGGAGAGGCCTATGATAACAAAGAAACCACCAAGAAAATAGTGGTAGCCCTAGAGGAAGGAGAGGAGAGATGTACTTACATAGGACATGACCTGATTGAAGAAGAAGAGAATTGATAGCCTTGCTAAGAGAATACAGAGATGTATTTGCTTGGAGCTACAAGGACCTGAAAGGTGTAGACCCTGACATATGCTCTCACACCATTCCCATGACCGCAGAGGCCAAACCATCTAAGCAGAAGCCATACACTTATAACGATAACTATGTTGCTAAGATTAAAGAGGAGATAGATAGACTGGTAGAAGCAGGACTCATCTATGAAATTGAGCACACTGAGTGGGTATCCCCCATTGTAGTGGTGCCCAAGAAGAATGGAAAGTTATGTGTGTGCATTAACTTGAAGAAGGTTAATGCAGCCACTATTCGAGACAACTCTCTGCTTCCTATCACTGAGCATCTGCTAGAAAGAGTAGCAGGCAAGGAAGTGTACAACTTCCTTGATGGATTTTCGGGCTACAATCAGGTAGCCATAGCTCCAGAAGATCAGCATAAGACAGCTTTTTCCACAGAGTGGGGCATATTTGCCTTTAGAGTAATGCCATTTGGCCTTACCAATGCTCCTGCAACTTTCCAAAGATTGATGTGTCATGTGTTTAAAGAGTTCTTGAGGAAGAATTTAGAGGTCTATGTTGATGATCTCTGTGCTCATTCCAACATTAGACAGACACATATACCAGAACTCAGGCAAATCTTTGACAAATGTAGAGAATATCAAGTCTGCTTGAACCCAGAAAAGTGTGAGCAAGATTCTAGGACATATAGTGTCAAAGAATGGCATATCCACTGATGAAGAGAAAGTAAGAGCCATAGCAAAGTTACCTAGGCCAAAGAATGTCAAGGAAGTACAAGCTTTCATGGGGCATTGTGGTTATTATCGACGCTTTATACACATGTATGCCATCATTGCCAAGCCTCTGTACGGACTTTTGACTAACTTTGAGTGGACTGATGAATGTGAAAACTCTTTCAATGAGCTCAAAAGAAGATTGTGTTCAGCACCAATCTTGACCACACCAGACTAGAATAAGCCCTTTCATGTTCATGTAGATGCATCCAATTATGCTATTGGATGTGTGCTTGCACAACCTACAGGTGAAGGTAATATGGATCTTCCAATTGCCTATGCCAGTAGACAATTGAATGCAGCTGAACAAAATTATACCACCACTGAACGAGAAGGATTAGGCATGGTATATGCAGTTAAAAAGTTTAGACACTATTTGCTTGCAAATAAGGTTAAATTTTTTACCGATCATCAAGCACTGTTGTACCTAGTAAACAAGCCATGAAATACAGGTAGATTGGTAAGATGGTTTCTCTTACTAATGGAATATGACTTTGAAGTGGTGGTGAGGAAAGGGAAGACTCACTTGAGAGCAGATCATCTCTCTACGCTCACATCTGGAGAAGCCGCACAAGGAGTATCAGATGACCTTCCTGATGCTTACTTGTTTAATTTGGAAGTTGTACCTCAGTGGGCTAAGCCATTAGTGCCAGTATTGACATACGGTCCTAACCACCCAGTCATCAACACTCAAGGTAGAGAGGTAGTAAAAGCCCAGAAGCACCACATCATGGCAAGAAGCATGTACAAACAGACAGATCAAGGGATATTGGCTTGTTGTGTGGAAGAGGACGAGTACGCAAAATGGTTGCAATCAACACATGTAGGTGCATTAGAGCAACACCATTCGAGGCAGAGAACTTTACAGACACTAAGGAGATTTGGAGTACACTGGCCTACTATGGAAGCTGATGTACATAAAATGTGTAAAGAATGCCCAATCTGTTGCACTAAACCACCTGTGGAACATGCCACTCTTTATCAAGTGTCCATAGTGCCAGAGTGGAGTGAACCATTAGTAGCCTTCCTGAGAACGAAAACATTCCCTCAAGATATGACCCTGACGAGACAAAGAAGTCTGGAACAAGAAGCCCTAGATTACTCACTTATTGGTGATAATTTATACAAGCGTGGTAAAGATGGTTATCTTAGATTATGTGTCCATGAGAGCGAGTATCTTAAGATCTTGGAAACTCCTCACCAAGGTGTAGCAGGAGGACATTTTGGACCAGATCGGGTGATCAAGGCAATCCTATTTGCAGGACTTTGGTGGTCGACCCTTCACATGGATGCACATACCTATGTGAAGAGGTGTGATGTTTGTCAGCGAACTTAGTATCCTATACGCAAAGATGAGATGCCACTAAAACCTATGATGGATGGACGTGCATTCTCTAAGTGGGGAATAGACTTTGTTGGTCCGATTAATCCCCCAGCTAAGGGTTCACATGCTGAATATATCATTGTGGCTACGGACTATTTAACCAAGTGGGTAGAGGTAAAAGCTACGACAAAGAATGATGCTCAGACGACCGCTAAGTTCCTATTTGAGAATGTGTTCACTAGATACGGGCTACCCATAGAGCTAGTAAGCGATAGAGGCACCCACTTCTTGAATGAAGTTATTGAAAATCTTCTCCAAGAATTCTTGGTAGTACACAAGAAGTCTGCCCCCTATCACCCACAAGCTAATGGGCAAGCCGAAAGCACAAACAAGATTCTATGCAACGTGCTTACCAAATTATTGAATAATAAACGTTCTGATTGGAACAAACAGCTACACCATGCTCTTTGGGCATATCGAGTTGCCTATAAAACGGTACTCCAAGCCACACCCTTTCAGATGGTATTCAGTCAAAATGCAGTGCTACCATTGGACTTCTTGATACCAACATTAAAAGTAGCACAAGAGCATGAGTGGACAGGCCATGAGCTCTCCTCTAGGATCTTTGACCTTGAGCGATTAGGAGAAACAAGACTGAGGGCTGCCGTAGGAATATATGCAGCTAAAAAACGACAGAAGGCTTACTTTGATGCCCATGTTAAGGATAAAGGATTGAAGGCCGGAGATTTAGTTTTAGTCTACACCCTGAAACAACATGCGAGGAAATTAGAGAAGCATGGCTATGGACCTATGATCATAAATAGGATCTCAATGAGTGGAGCAGTACAACTAGCCACATTAGAAGGCGATATTCTACCTAGCTACATAAGGGGGTGCAGAATCAAGTTATATCAGGAACCTCTGACTGAAGAGATGCTAACTCGACTCAACATTGCCAAAAAACGCAAAGAGGAAGAAACGCGAATTCGGGAAGAAGCTCAGGCGGAAGCATTGGAACGCATCCGAAGGATGAGGTTGCGAAGACTGGGTAGAGATCAGGCCAGGGTAGATGACTATGCAGACCCAGGTTATCATATGGCAATGTGTGAAGTCTCAGGAATAAGTTCTCATAGAATAATTGATAGACAACCTTTTGTAACCTTAGAGATAGGACAAGGAAAGGATGCAAGGGCTGTAAGAGCCTTGATTGACTCAGGTGCAGCCACTAGTGGTGTTAAATTTTCTTACTGTCAAAAGTTGAAATTAACTGTCAATCCTATAGAAGCATAACTCATAGGATTGGGAGGTGTGGAAACCCCTTGCATGGGCGAGGTGGAGCTTCCCCTCCACATTCAAGATGTCTTCATGATAGTGAAAGTACTAGTGTGTCAAGATGAGGACCTCACTGAGCCTCTTGTCTTGGGTCAAGACTGGATCTATGATCATGCAGTCAACCTAAACCTAAGAAGTGGACTCCTTTAAGTATGGGTAAATCAGAGTCAAATTACAGTTGAGTTAGATAATAGAGCACTCAAGGAACTAGGAAAGGCACAGACTCCTGGTCCTTCCAGGGGTACACATGAAGCTGACAATGCTATTCTTGTCCAAAACTATGTGATGCAGAAGGATGGCTGTCTCAACAAGCATAAATCAAACTACAAGCATAAGGGTACAATGGAACTCCCTTCTTTTCCAAAAGCCATAGGGATGCAGCAACCAAAGGCGGATCAAATGCAGAAGAATCACCCGACTTATGCTCGAGGCACAAAGAAAACACAAAGCACGGTGTCCCAACCACCAAAACAAGTGTGGGTACGAAAAGGCGAGCATCTTATTACGGTCAAGCCACCACAACTGGCTCAATTTTCTATTAGTGCTCAACAACACGACACTAATAAGAAGTCTTCCAAAATTTCTTTGGTGAAAGTGAGGTTTATCTGGGTACCCAAGAAGTGGATGAGGGCCAACCCACAATCACGACAAATTTGGGTGCCTAAGGCTTGCTTGCGGGCTCAAATAGCTACACTGAAACCACACCCTGCACAACATGGTTCACTCACTCGAACATCAGATACCCATTCTTATACATCACGCACAAACACATACTCTCCCATGAGCACACATAGAGTCACTTTTAAATGGGTCCTTAAAAAGCCTCATTTCCAAGTAGACACTCCTGAAAAGCCCTCCAGAGTCTCCACAAAATCAAGACCAACAGCAAATCAGTTTGTTTGGAAGCCCAAAACGTGTAATAAACCCCCCAACCCTCATTTGTAAATTCATATCCACTTACTCACTACATCACTCATACACCACATCTTTCCATTTAGCTCTTAGGAATATCCATTCACTAACTACACACACGATCCCCAAGCACTTATTGACCTACTAACCTCTCACTAAAATCATGTTAATGTTGTAATGGGGACGCATGAATGTATGGTGTCCATCTGCAATGTTAATATTCATTTGTCTATTCTCACAGAACCGGTGACCAGTCTCTTCACCATGGTCGAGGCAGGAACTAGCTCCCAGGCAGGCACCAGCCCCCAAATCGTGGACATTGAGAGTCTTCCCATTGAAGAGGAATTGAAGGAACGCCTAGTGGCATTGAGGGCATTACATGCCATACCAATTCAAAATCCTCCACAAGGGCACACAATGCCGGTCAGCAAAAACTCACATTGGTTCAGTGATGTGGCCGGATCTCTGGGTGAAGGCACTTACATGTGGGAGATAGAGTTCAACGGGCAATGGGAATTTGAGAGGCTTCAGAATGATGAAGGTCTGAAACCCATCTGGAAGAAGGTTGGACTCTACGACTATTTCAAGGCTCAGTTACCCAAGCCAGATTTTCTACGGTGTTCCTACTTAGTTAGCACTCTGACCCCTAGTAAAGAGAAAAAGGGATATAGTACCTTTCGTTATACCATCACTTACCAGAGGTAATGAATTAAAGCGTTTCAAATTGATGAACAACTTGGTGAGAGAATCTCTTGACATGAAAGGCATGCATATCCCCACCGAAAAAGAGACGATGGTCCCGGATAACATGAAGAACAGGAACCTGACTAAGCTCAAAGACATGGTGGCAATGACACCCACAATCGCCATTCACTTACAAATGGTCATGCAACATTTCACGTTTCCAGCTCAAGAGCGGTTCACAATGCCACCCAAGAAAATATGGTTCAGTCTATATTTAGCAGATGCCTTCAATTTGACAATCAACATGCCACATTGGATTATCAACCAAATCCACCTGGCACATCAATGGTGGTATAAAAAACAAAAATCGGTACTGTATGGATGTTGTGCCCTCACCAGGATTGTGTATAGATGTTTGGCTTATGATGTGCTAGTTCAAAGGGCATTAATTTGGACCAAGGTACAGGAATTTCAACGTAGACTATCAACCGCAGGGCCTCCATCAAAGAAAATGAGAGGCGCAGTTCAGATGCCCTATGCACAAGCCCGCGGTGCGACACTGACACCAGAGACAACTCCACGACTTCCTAGGCGTGTACAACCCTTCATATCAGATTACCAAGACACAGCACTGATGGACCAAATCTGGTGTTTCCACCTGTGCCAACCGACTTAGAGTTTCCTCACGGCTTCACATTAGAAGACCTAAGTGATGAGGAGGTAGCCAGAATAATCGAGGCTGTTAACGCGGAAGTCGAGGCAGAGCAAGCTAGTGGGCAACAAACTGCTACAGACCAACCCCATCCTAGACAACCAGAGGTAGTTGAAGTGGATGAAGAAGAAGAAGAATAAGAGGAGGAACAAGGTGGACAAACAGAAGAAGAAGAGCAGGAATATGAACAAGAAGTTCTACAGGAACTTGAGGGTGCCCCGGCTTATACAAAGGAATTGAAAAAGTTGTATGATACCATTAACAAAGTTCAAGAATACACAAACTGTCCCTGGCTGCAGGACAAGCCCTCATGAACCAAATCCTTGAAGAGGAAGGTGTGGACGAGCAATATCGAGCAACCCTTGATATGATTTCAGATGCATTGGGGGTACCTGAGACGGTGCATACAGCTCTTGCACACTCGAGAAGATCGGAGCGAGGATACGACAGACGCCCGCCTCGATCAAGAAAATAAATGAATATATTAGTATCAGAACCACAAGGCACCACATCCACAACCACGGGCACAGCTCATATCATTCGGGAAACTGAGGAAGTCCATACATCTAGTGCACCCCCATCACCCCCTTTACCACCCCTACCTCCAACTCCACCAACTTCACCTCCCACTACCAGTGTAACCACTACTATCACCGCCTCAGAGTCCACTGCCCATACCGAAGCACAGATTGTCAGTCAACCCACACAACCCACACACCCTATCACCACCTCCCTTGTATACACTACCACTGACACTGTAGTTCTAACTGCAGCCACGGAAAACCCGGTTCCCCCGATCACACTTCCTGGCGGTTCATATTCACAACTACACACACCACTCTACACTTTCACCACTATCACCACACCCATAATTCCCATGTTCACAATCACTCCCACGAATGCATCCACTTTTGACCTCATGGACATATCACCCACCTTCGCACCTCTCCCTCCCCCCATACATCCACAATCTCCCATTCCCCCACCACCCACTTCACCCTTTTCAAGCACAGCATACATGCTCCCATTCCCTTTTCCCTTCCCTTCTGCATTCAACACCCTTCCTGCATCCACCCCTATTAATAATGTATTTAATAATATGTACCAGTGTATGTCTCAACTACAACAACACTACTAGCATCTTGACAACCAGCATACGAGCCTCTTCCGAAGCCATGAAGCGCTACAAGCACGATTCATTGATTTAGAGAGGGAAAAGCAGCTACTACAACAACAGTATGTCACTTTACAGGAACAACATGAGCAGTTAGTGGCCAATCCACCCGTCAGATGCGGAAGAAAAACAACAACTTGATGATCTGCTACACTCCCAGATAACAGAGAACCTCAAGCTTCGACGCAACCTGGCCCTATTACAGAAACACATGTCTACAACACTCGAGGAAAATAAGCGACTACAGAGACAGAACGAAGAAAACTTGAAAGCAGCAATGGAGGGTTCACCACAGGAAATCGACCTAGAGAAATTCAAGGCTATCCCATCTGGAAATATGCAAATCGTCTTGGAAACCCATGCCGACCTCCTGGAAGCCCACGCAGCCTTAGAAAGAGAAAGAGATGATCTACTCAAGCAACTGGCAGCTCAGCAGGAGTCACCAAGCAAAATCACAACAACAGTCGACACTTTAGAAGAAGTCGCAGAACTCATAGCAGAACTAGAAGTACTACGAACTAAAGTTCTTCAATACGAACGTTAACCCTCTCCCTTGGCGGAACAAGAACCTGAAGACTTAGTACCAATTCAAGTGGAGGAGATCTTTGAAGACCCATACGTTCCCATGCCAACACCTGAAGGTAAGCAAACAGAAGAAGGAATGGACACGATTGAGATCGAAGCGCCTGAATGGATGCAAAGGTTGGAAAAGGTTGCTACAACCCATGATGAGAGAGTTGCAGTTCAGATAGCGTCTATGTCACGATTGGAAGAAGTCGTCATAAAATCGGATTACTTTAGAAACCTCTCCCATCATAGGTGGATTGGCACGTCTGATGATCTATATGTTCCATTCTGTGTATTAATGGCAGATTACAATGCTGAAATCAAGCAACGCACAACAAAAGAACCAACCTCGGCAATACAGTTTGCACCGGATGATATCCTTGCAAGTGCCAAGCAAGGGAATATACATCAACCTACTTGGAGGATCCGCCTGCTTGAAACCTACCCTGAGATGGTACGCACGTGGAATAACATGCCTCTATATATCAAGTATAATCCCTGCTACTGCCCTGTCTTTCGAAGAAGGTCTTGGCCGGAGTATACAAAAACAGTTTTGACGGTTAAAGGATGTGAAAAGTGGTTAAATTATGTGTACCTAGCACCTCCTAATGGCCAACCCACAGTCAACTACATGATTTCAACCATCAGACACTAGGCAGTCCGGTTCAAGAATGTCCCAGATGTCATGGCACAGATGTGCCTAAAAATTTTTGAGCTCATGCTGATTACATTCAGGATATTTAAGAACGTCAAAGAACCTCATCTTTCGGCTATTGGATTTAATGAAGGGAATCAGGACCTTGTCTATGACATGAGCACCACACCCTCCATTAACGTAGTCTATGCCTGGCATGCCCGTATAAAGTATCTACCTACTTGCTTCAAATAGACGTTTGAAGAAATGTTTATCATGGGATTCTGGGAATATCATTCAGAGATCTTCATTCCCAGAACATCTCATCTATTATAGTTATTTGCCATGGAACAAGCTCTCCATTCAGAAAAGCTATGTATACCACATCCAGCAGTTCCCGGGCCTGTAGATTGGGATGCTCTACTCATTGACTTGGCCAAAGGGTTGAGAATTGCAGAACATCATTTAGCCACAGACGTTGTGGAGTACTACATCCAATGACCCACTCAACAAGGGTATGTCAGAGACGATAGACGCAAGAGAGGAGGGGTGTTAGCAGTAGTCAAGGAATTGAAGGACTAACAAGACAAGGAAGCTTACGAAGGGAGTCAGAGCGAATAGAAGGTACAAGCAGACAGAGTAGTCAAAGAAGATCGGGCAAGTAGGCCATTATTTTTTCAGGAAGCTAAAAGCATATCAAAGAGGTGGACACATAAGGAGAAGGAGCAAGTAGGGAGCTCGAAGATGTGTATGTCAAATTGTCAGAGGAAATCCCTACAAAAATAGTGATTTTCATCACTAAAAGCCATTGTAAATACCATTTCATATTTTTCTAGCTCCATTTTGTGCAAGCCAAGGAGTCCTTGAGCTTGAGGAGCATTAGAAGTAGCTACCTACCAGTTTTCATAATTTTTAGACTCCATTGGAGCCTTCAAATGGGACCTAGAACCTAATTTTTAACTAGGCCGGACACTAGGTCTGGACACGGCCAAAACCTAGTCAAAAACTATAAATAGAGCTAGAGAGCTCATTTTTGGAGCTAGCTTGTAATTGATTTGAATTTGTATGAGCATTTTGGAAGTAATCTAAAGAAATCCATTGCTTCTTTCTCTTTGTCTTGACGTGTGTGCACGTGTGTGTGTATGTGTGTGCATGTTAGTGTGCTTCTCACTCACGCACTTGTGCCTTCACTTGCTCGAGGTCATCATACCATCCTCACGTCTTCCCGGATTGACATTAAAGGAGGTGATACTCATCACTGAACTACAAAGCAGTTAAAAACAAATCTGACGATTAATGCTTTGCTCAATTTTTCTTTAGGAAAACTATGATGCCATATCTATTCAACACCATATGTGCCTCATCATCTTCTTCGATCCAAGCATCATGAATGTGCTCATAGTTCTCTTAGTCCACAATCAACACATTTCCAACATTCACATCTTTAAAAGGTAGATCCAGGAATAGTTCCTATGGCCTCGTGAGCAGTCGATCTTTCATGTATAGGCTAACAAAAACATAGCCAACACCGATATTTGATTGCATAGGCCTCCTGCAATGCCACTAGCTTTTAAGCTGCAAAAAAATAACAACATTGGCAAGACCCCTCCAAGCTCCATTTTGGCACAAATCTAGTGCTTCTCTTTCACATAGCTCACATTTTCCATCTTCATAGTACTTGCAATTAAATATCTATTCCACACAATGGAAACGTGTTAGCACCAAAATATCAACCACAAACACAGTTAACATACTCCCCTCTTCTGCTCACGAAGTCGTCCTCAACGAGCCAATATGTACCTGCACTCCAGCCAATGATTAGTCTTCTTCAAAAACATCTAACCGGCTTATCATTATGATGACATGCTTTCACATTTATGTGCAGCTCACTTCCATTCTCCTATTTTCTCACTCACCTTGTCTATGCTCCCCCACGTCCACGCACATACCATTATGCACACACATATCCACATCATGAATGCACATTTTCACACACTCTTACACATGCTCACTCGTCTCTTCGTGTATTGAAAAAACACATGACAACCACATTCAGTTCCATGTCCTCATGCAATCACCTTTTACGTCTCCTCTACCTCACATGTCCTCTTCATCCTACCACATGCAAGTCTCTGCGAACACACACATGAACCATGCCACATACCATGTTCACGCCCATATCCATATGCTTACACTCCCTTCACCAACCTATTTTCAAACACAGAATCACAAAAACCATGCTTACATCCTTGTTACCACTTCGTTGACTCGATCGCTTCATATCTTACTTACAATCCATGCACTCTTTCCTTTGGCCCTTCACCTGTGTTCCTGCATCATCCATCAGAACCATATATAAACATACCATCAGAACCAACCATCACAAAAAGACTTACCATATATAAACATACCGGACGGAATCCCTCTTTTGCATTGCACCTGTTACCTCACACATCTCAACGAAAATGTAAGTACCAAAAAGATGTCTATAAACCAAAATCATCATGTATAATCTGTTGGGAAAGATGGATGGATGATCCAAGAGACTGAGTAGGTACTGCTAAACCTGCTTTGTACCAGCCCTATTTTGCTTTAGACTTGATTAGTAGACTTCCTTAGCTTTCCAATGACACCAAAAAATGGCCTATGTCCTTTGGAAATGATGTGTGCAATGATTGAATCAAAACAGATAACATTGAAAGTCACAAACTCAAGAAAACCTTCTATTTTGGTCTTGACACCTGCTGAATGTTTTGCACAGTGTGACCAGCACAGTAGCAATTGATAAAATTCCTTCTAGGAGTATTTAACTAGCTTAGTAAGCTACCATTTGCAAGTGGAATAATGTAAAAAGATAAACTATGCTAAGAGAAATCAATTTAGCAAGATTAGCTATACCCCTGACTTTTTAGGACTGTAGTAGAAATAGACCAGTGAGCACCTCGACGCCGATTTCTCTGAATTCGCTCCATAGAATGCCTTCAAATTTTGATAGCATGTAGTAGGCTTCAATTTGAATCCAACAAGCTTTGAATCACTGAATTTGGTGGAGAATTGACCGAGATATGCCCTTGACAAGTTGACAGACTTTTGAGTAGACTAGCAGAGAACACAGAGATGAATGATGTAAATGTATCTACAAATTAGCACTTGTGTACAATCCCATTGGCATGAATAACATTGCCTAATGGTGTAGAGAGGTGTAGGATATGGTGTAGTCCTCACACACACTCAATTACAGTAGAATGAAGCTCGGGAGTGATCTCTCTTACCCGCGACTTTTCTTGTTCACTTTTATATGTAATGAGTAAAGTTTGAATTCAAATTCAAACTTTTGGCTCCCTATGATCAAGCTCCTAAATGCTTGGAGATATTCTCTCAATCAAGTGAGTTAACTTTTCCATGAATCACTTAGGTAGGTGATTACAAAAGATTCCAAGTTAATTTGACTTTTACAATGAGGTAAAGTGGTAATTAACCACTAGCATATGTTCCTATGGTTCTTCATGTATGTAGAGTCTTCATGATATCTTTCAAGCCAAATGTGTAGGCTTGTGATTTACACCAACAGCTCCCTCTCAAGCCAAGCATTTTGGCTTAAGTCTTCATCTTCAATCTTCAAGTATATCCTGCAATCCAATCATAGATTTGAACCTGCAAAGTTTGGTTCCATCTAAGGCTTTGGTCAGCAAGTATGCACATTGCATGTTGGTTGACACATAGGTCAGCTGAATATCCTTGCTTAGCAACTTCTCTCTCACATAATAATAATGAACTTCTATGTGTTTTGTCCTAGCATGATAGATAGGATTAGCTGCAAGGTGAAGAGAACTTATCTCCGAAGATAATTGGAGGCCTAGTATATAAGCCCAATTCTGTATACAAAAGCTTAATCCAAATTGCTTCTTGAGTGGCATTAGCTAGCCCTCTATACTCTGCCTCTGTAGAAGACAATGCCACAGTTGGTTGCTTCTTTGCAGACCATGAAATTGGTTTGTCACCTGCAAAAGAAACGTATCCAGAAGTGCTTCTCCTATCATCCTTGCATCCTGCCCAATCTGCATCTGAATAGACTTTTATATCAATATCTGAAGTGTAAGGAAAATACAAACCATGGTTCTGTGTACCCTTGAGATACTTCAAGATTCTCTTGGCAACCTCTAAGTGAGGTATCCTTGGCTTGTGCATAAATTGACTTAGCACATTAACTCCATATGCAATATCAATTCTAGTTAAGGTAGCATAGTTTAAGCTACCCACCATACTTTGATAACCTGTAATGTCTTGAACTTCATCACCTTCATGGGCACTTAGCTTTAGGTTCACCTCCATTGGAGTGCTTGCTGCTTTAGCATCTTGCAAGTGAAACTTCTTCAACATATCTTGTACATACTTTTTCTGAGTAATGTATATTCCTGAATTAGTGTAGACTAATTCAAGCCCTAAAAAATACTTCAATAGTCCAAGATCAGTGATCTTTAACTCCTTCATCATCTGGCTTTTGATATATCTGATTCCACTGACATCATTACCTGTAATGATGATGTCATCAACATAAACACAGAGATATATTACCTCTAAATTACTTCTCTTAATGAATAGAGAAGTATCTGCCTTCCTCATAACAAATACTTGGTCTTGGAGGTATGTAGTTAGCCTGTAATTCCATGCCCTAGGTGCCTGCTTCAATCCATATAAAGCCTTCTTTAATTTGCAAACATAAGTTACCTTCTTAGGGTCTTCATAGCCAGGAGGTTGTGACATATAAACCTCTTATGAGATCCATCCATTCAAGAAAGCACTCTTGACATCCAATTGGTACATATTCCAATTCTTTGATGCAGCCATACTCACCAACACTCTAATTGTTGGCATCTTGGCCATAGGAGAAAATGTCTCTTCATAGTCAATGCCTTGGGTTTGTGCAAAACCTTTGGCTACCAATCTGGCTTTGTACCTATTAATTGTGCCATCAGAATTTCTTTTAAGTTTATAGATCCATCTGGATCCTATTACCTTCATTGTGTCCTTCTTAGGTACTAACTCCCATGTGTCACTCTCCTTGAGTGCTTCAATCTCCTCATCCATAGCTTCTTTCCATTCTGATTTGGTTATTGCTTCTTCATATGACCCTGGTTCTTCATTTAACAAATCCTTGGCAAGGTAAACTGAATGTTTAGTAACAAGAGATGTATCATACCCATATCTGATAGGTTTTTTGCTTTCTCTCTGAGATCTCCTGATTGATTGAGTTGAAGATTCAGGTATGTCTTCAAGCTTCTTCATCTTCATTTTGCCCTTGGACTTCCATGCCTTGAACTCTTCAAGGTTGATAGTATCTTCATCATCTCAACTTGAGTCTTCATCCTGAGTAGGTTCCTCCTTTGTAAGTTTTGGAAGTTCTTCTTCCAAATCATAGGGTAGTTTGACCTTCCTGCATTCATTCTCATACCAAGAATCATTCTCATCAAAGATCACATCTCTGCTTACCATAAGTCCCTTATTGGTAGGATTATAAAACCTGTAACCTTTTTTATTTAAATCATATCCAATGAAAATGCATTTTTCAGCCTTTGGATCTAGATTACCTCTTACCTGAGAAGGAATGTGTACATATGCTACACATCCAAAAATTTTGCAATGATCTAATGATGGTCTCTTACCATGCCATGCTTCATAAGGTGTCATGCCATCATTTTGTTCAGCTACCCCATTCTGTTCAGGAGAATACCTTGTGGTTATTTCCCTTTTGATGCCTCTGTCCTGCAAGAAGCTTTCAAACTCATTGGAGAAGTACTCTCCTTCTCCATCTGACCTTAGCCTCTTCAAGTTTCTTCATGTCTGATTCTCAGCTAGTGCAAAATATTTTTTAAAGCAATTAAATACCTCATCCTTGTGTTTCATAAAGTACAATACAGTCCATCTGCTATAATCATCAATAAAAGACAGATAGTACCTTGAACTTGAGACTGAGGGGTCTTGCTAGGTCCCCATACATTTGTGTGTACCAGCTCTAGGTAGTCTTCATGCATATATCCTTTCCTTGAGAAGGGTAACCTGTGAGACTTACCAAATTGACAAGCACCACACTTGTAAATCATATGTTGCTTGGATACATTAGGTACCCCAAGTACACATTGGTCTCTACACATTTGCTTCAAGGTCCTTTCTCCTATATGTCCTAACCTTTGGTGCCAAATCTCAAGCTCTGAAAGTGTTTGATCCTTATAACTGTATAGTGCAATATTCTTTGTGTCTTCTAACTCAAAGGTGAAAAGTCTACCTGATTTTTCTCCTTTAGCTATCCTTTTGAATCCATGTCTTGGGTTCTCCACAAATGCTCCATATTGATTGAATCTGACCTGCAAACCTTTCTCTACAATCTGACCAACACTCATTAAGTTCTTTGTAATTGTTGGTACATAAAGTACCATGCTCAACAAATTCTGATTACCATCACAAGTCTTCACATTTCCAAACCACAGAATGCTTTGTATCATCACCTCTTTGGACTTGGTGTTTACCTTTTGGTTCCTCAAGATCAGAGAGTAGTGCCACATTACCAGCCACATGATTTGAACACCCTGAATCAATGTAAAATAAGTGATCATCATTTGTACCTGTCTTTGAAGTCATGTTCATGATCAGAAGAGAGCCATCCTGCTCTTTTGTGTAGTTGTTGTAGTCCCTTCTAGTTTTGAATCCTCCTTGGTAGTTTCCATTGTAATTGTTGTTGTAGTTGTTGTTGTAATCGTTGTTGTGGCCTTGGTGATTGTTGAACCTTCCTCTTGACTGTGAGTATCCACTTCTTTGGTAGCCTCTTCCTCTCTGATTTTTGTAATTCCTGAAACACTCATCTGTGGTATGATTTTATAAACCAGAAATGTTACATGGTGATGAATTATAGGGTCTCCGCCTACCTTGGTTACCTCCTCTGCCCCTGCCTCTTGAAGATCTACCTCTCCCTACATAGTTGGCTTGGGAAGTAGAGCCTTCATCTTCTACCGTCTTACTCTTGCCTTTATCCTTAGATTTCTTATCAGTGTATAGGGCAGAAGATTTGTTACCTTTGGATGTATCTCCACTCTTGGTGAGCTTTGCTTCATGTGTAAATAGTTGACCCATGAGAGTTGTAAGATCTGGAGTGTGCATGTCCATGTAGAGATCCATTGCAGTAGTGAAGCTTGCCCACTTGTCATCAGCCTTGATTCCATTGATTACTTGCCTCAAAATCTGTTCTTCTTCAATTTCTTCTCCTATGCTTGCTAACTGATCTGCAACATCTTTGATCTTGGTCACAAATTCTGAAACAGCTTGCTTAGGTTGCTTCCTTAGTGTTGTGAATTCAATCCACAACTGATTTTTCCTAGCCCTTGTATTGGAGGAAAAGTATGATGATAGAGTTTCCCAAGTCTCTTGGGAAGTCTTGTAATTTCTGATATGTGGCAAAAGAAAATCAGATATAGAGTTGAGTAAATAAGACCTTGCCAATGCATCCTTTGCACACCATGTGTTGAGCTTTTCTTGTTCATCCTTGGTTGGCAATCCTCTTGCTTTGAATGAGGGAATTCCTCATCTCCTGAGATGTATCCATAGAGACTCCTTCCTTGTAAGTAGGTCTTCATCCTTAGAGACCAAGCTTGATAGTTGTTCCTGTCCAATTTATCAATAAATGAAGGAAAACCATCTCCCATTTTACCTTATTTGCTCTGATACCACTGTTGGGAAAGATGGATGGATGATCTAAGAGACTGAGTAGGTACTGCTAAACCTGCTTTGTACCAGCCCTCTATTGCTTCAGAATTGATTAGTAGACTTCCTTAGCTTTCCAATGACACCAAAAAATGGCCTATGTCCTTTGGAAATGATGTGTGCAATGATTGAATCAAAACAGATAACTTTGAAAGTCACAAACTCAAGAAAACCTTCTATTTTGGTCCTTACACCTCCTGAATGTTTTGCTCAGTGTGACCAGCACAGTAGCAATTGATAAAATTCCTTCTAGGGATATTTAATTAGCTTAGTAAGCTACCATTTGCAAGTGTAATGATGTAAAAAGATAAAATATGCTAAGAGAAATGAATTTAGTAAGATTAGTTATACCCCCGACTTTTTAGGACTGTAGCAGAAATAGACCAGTGAGCACCTCGATGCAGATTTCTCTGAATTGGCTGAATAGAATGTCTTCAAATTTTGATAGCACGTAGTAGGCGTCAATCTGAATCCAACAAGTATTGAATCACTGAATTTGGTGGACAATGGACCGAGATATGCCCTTGACAAGTTGACAGACTTTTGAGTAGACTAGCAGAGAACACAGAGATGAATGATGTAAATGTATCTATAAATTAGCACTTATGTACAATCCCATTGGCATGAATAACATTGCCTGATGGTGTAGAGAGGTGTAGGCTATGGTGTAGTCCTCATACACACTCAATTACAGTAGAATGAAGCTCGGGAGTGATCTCTCTTACCCGCGACTTTTCTTGTTCACTGTTATATGTAATGAGTAAAGTTTGAATTCAAATTCAAACTTTTGGCTCCCTATGATCAAGATCCTAAATGCTTGGAGATATTCTCTCAATCAAGTGAGTTAGCTTTTCCACGAATCACTTAGGTAGGTGATTACAAAAGATTCTAAGTCAATTTGACTTTTACAATGAGGTAAAGTGGTAATTAACCACTAGCATATGTTCCTATGGTTCTTCATGTATGTAGAGTCTTCATGATATCTTTCAAGCCAAATGTGTAGGCTTGTGATTTACGCCAACATAATCCGGATGCATATAGGCATCTTCCCTAACTAATCATACGCAAGCAAGACGAAGTCCGACACAAACCCGAACTCGCACAATCAAAAAGAGACCAACTCCAAAAAATAGAACGCGACCCAAGTAAAAGAATCAGAGCGGTATACCTCATTGCCATCTTCAGAAAGGACCTATTGACAAGAATAGAAAAGCCAAATACAGTGAGTAGGTAGCAAGAAAGTCAAATACACCTGTGAATACCGGTCCTCGTTGGCGTCGACGTTAAGCAGATTGATCTATCAGCAATCACAAAAAGATCACAAAAAACATATACATGCATGGCACACCCGTCCGGACAGTCGTCGTCCTCCTCCTTTCTGTCTCTCCCCCTTAGGGACGGTAACAAAAAGTCTTTTCTTTTCTTTTCCTTATTGATATTTATTTACACATGGCTTGCCTATGCGGCAACCAAATGTGACTCGTGGCCCTAACCTCCCGGCTAGGTTCATTCCAGCCATCTACCGGCGTAGCATAGCGCGCAACAACATAGGTAGACGATGTATAAACACACACAGAAGGGCTTGCCCATAGCAAAGCCAAGTGCGGCTTGTGGTCTCGTCCACACGGGCGAGATGACTCCACTTACCTGTCGACCCACTATGGCACGAAGCGCCAAAACACACACACATACTCCAACACCTATGGTGAAACTAGCGTTGGCTCGCAGTCCTGACTGCCAGGCCAAGTGGACTCTGCTCGCCTACTAGCCCGGCATAGCGTGCTGGCACACATATAGACACGATGTTTTTGTTTTTTTCTTTTTGTTTTGTATTTTTCTCTTTTTTCCTTTTTTCTTTTCTTTTCTTTCGTTCCCCTCAAAAGAACCCTAAGAGTTAGGGAGAGCAGAAAGGAGCGCTCCCCCACCTGTCCCACATGGCAAGCATACCAAAAACATGCCAAAACAGACTCCTGATAGATCGATCTCCTATTGTCTTTGCTTCCTCAGACGCGACACTCCAATGGTATACTTGACTACCTACAACCTAACTAACTGACACTTAGCTGTTCATCCCCTCGTGAGGCCTCTCTTCCAACGACTATGTTGTAAGACCGACTCGAGACTCTCTTACCTAGCCATGTCCAACTCCCGGAAATCACTACTCTCTAAGAAGGCAAATCCGGCTCTGCCTCAGGAGCCTCATCATCGCTTCCTATGACTAGTTGATCCGCCCATGCCCAATAGATATCGTTTACCTTGTTAGGCAATTCCCTTGTGCTGCATAGTAGAAGTACCGGTGTGGGCGCGATTTCTGACGACTGGCGGATCAATTCAGTCGCCTCGCTAACGGCGCATGCAGGGTGACTATGCAGGACAGGTACAAGTATAACTTTTCCTAAGGTCCGTAAGGTGAAGCGTTCCTATAAAGTTCAACTGCGTCAAAATAAGAAGGTAGGATAATCTTTTCACTAACTATTTGATCTTTTATAGTTTCGTTTGTTTCTTCTTGGATATTTTCTATGTTTCTATCTACAGTTGGAGGAAAATTTTCTTCACTAACACTAGGAGGAATAGTAGAAAGTAAAGTTATAGTTGTCCTAGGATCGTGCAAAGATTCTTCTACTATTACTTCTTTTATTGATTCTTTATCTTCTATTGGTTTTGGAAACAACAATTCAAAAGTTGATGAAGGTAGAAAGGAACTATTTGAAGAACTTTCTTTAGACATAAAAGATGATACTAAATTAATAACCAAAGTCCTATATAACCTCAAGGATGATGTTTATAAATGACAGTCTAAAAGATAGCTTATACAAGCTAATAAAGTTTCAAACTAAGGATAATCTTTGCTTTTCAAACTTCAGGTCACATGTGAATCTCCAGTTCGCCAATTGCTCTCTGAAAAAAAAACACATGAATCTCCAGATCACCAACAGGGCTCTCTGAAATTCACATCAAATCTGCAATTCTTCAGGAATCAAATATGAAAGAGGGCAACAGGCCTTCTATTCACCAAAAGAGCTGAAAATAAAACACATGACAGAGATTAGTATATCTTTATAGAAATTAACACTCATTTAACATTTTATTAAAGTAATTAATCTTTCTAAAAAAATACATATATAATAAATACATTTCTTTATTAAAATATATACATTATAATTAAAAATTCAGTTACTTAATTATTTTAATATACATCAACATACATTGATTATAAATAAATATGTATTTAACTAACATACATACATGCATAAATAATCATACATAAACATACATACATATGCAACATACATGCATTACCATAGATGAACATGCATACATGCACATGCATAAATACACACACGCGTGAACATAAACACATAAATGATCATGCATACATGCACATGCACTAACACACATATGCATAGACATGCATATACATGCATTCATACATGACATGCATACAAACAAATGCATAAATGAACTTTCACTAATATACTTATGCATACCATATACTAACATACTCATGCATGAACCTAAACTAACACACATAGGCATGAACATACATGCACACACATGCATGAATATACATGCATATGCATAAACACACACATACATGCACTAACACTACTAACATTTACATGCATGAACTACACTACACACATAGGCATGAACATACATGCACATGCATAAACATACACATGCATGAACATACATAAACTAACAAAGATGAACATGCATAGATGCACATGCATAAATACACACATGCATGAACATACATAAACTAACAAAGATGAACATGCATACATGCACATGCACTAACACACATATGCATAGACATACATATACATGCATTCATATATGACATGCATACAAACAAATGCATAAATGAACTTTCACTAATTTTCTTATGCATACCATACACTAACATACTCATGCATGAACCAACACTTACTAACTTATACATGGATGAACAAATAATAACACATACTAACTTATACTTGCATGAACACTTAATAACACATACATGCATAAACATACACATACTAACACACATGCATGAATATACATTAACATACACTAACATATACATGCATTAACACATACTAACATATACATACATGAATATACATTTAACATATACTAATATGCATTAACAACCTAACATGACTAACATTAACTAACTTCTTTAACATGAACTAGCATAAAACATGGTTTCAAGTTCTAAACTAACATGGGTTCAAACCTAAACTAACATGGGTTCATATCATAAACTAACATGGGTTCAAATCCTAAACTAACATGGGTTCAAACCTAAACTAACATGGGTTCATATCATAAACTAACATGGGTTCAAATCCTAAACTAACATGGGTTCAAACCTAAACTAACATGGGTTCAAATCCTAAACTAACATCCACTATCTTGATATTTGGGAAAGAACTTAAATGTTTATCAAGTTGAAGGAGCTTGGGATAAGGGTAGGGTAAGAAATGTAGAAGGTAAGAATGGACATGATAAATGTTTGGGAAAAGAGAAATTGGATGGAATAATGAGTTCTTTGGGAAAGAATAAGCTAAGTTTCTTCTTCTTCATGCTAACCTGTGAGCATATAAAACAAAAACATTAGGATAACAACCATATATTTAATAATCAATCTAATTACTTAAACACACACACATACATATATATAATACATAAGCATATATACTTATAATAAAACAAATACATTTAAGATAAATATTTGCATGCTCACTCATACAAATATATACATACATAAATACTTAAACTTATAATTAAACAAATGTATATATAAAGACATATGTAATCACTCAAATATATTATCATATATATATATATATATATTTCATATTTTCTTTTTAAAACATAAATATAACTATAATATCATAATTTAATGAATATAAACTTAAATTAATCATTTAGTATATCTAATCATCAAAAATAAAATATATAAAATAACTATATAAAACATGATAATATAAAAAATAAAAAGAAAAGAATAAAAAACTCTTTCTTTCTTTCTCTCTTTCTTTCTCTCTCTCTTTCTTTCTCTCTCTCTCTACTGCGCGCGCGGCGCTGCTGCGCCGCCGGCAGCAGAGAAAGAGAGGGAGAGGGGGAAAAAAAGAATATAATAAAAAAGAATAATAATAAAAAAAACAATAAAATAAATAAAAAAGGAAAAAATAAAATTAAAAAAAAAAAAAAAATTCTATCTACTGTTGCCTTTCTCTCTCTCTCTGCTGCGCGCGCAGCTCTCTGCGCCGCCGGCAGAGGAGAGAGGGAGGAGAAGAATTAAAAAAATAATTTTATATATAAATATATATTAAGGAAGAAGAAGAACTTTAAATAATGGAGAAAAGGACAGAGGGAAAAGAACATAGAAAAAGGAAGGAAAAGAAGGGAAAAAAAGAAAAGGAAGAAGAATAACATCTCTGCAATTTCTGAAAAAAATTTGCTTTCTCTAAAACTGAAGGACAAGAGAGATGGACTTCTCTCTCTCCTCCTGTCAGAGAGCTCACATAGAACTAAGTGCAAACAATATGACTATAGTCTAGAGTATAGCAATTACCTGAAAATAAAACACATGAACTTGTGAGCACGTACTCCCCTCTTTATATAGATGTGAGTAGCCCACCATAGCCTACTTTTCTCTTTAGATAACTCAACCAATTTACCAAATTTGACTCCACATCACTCCAACAACACTCAACAAGAAAAAAGCGTGGGATTTTCCTTTATGTGAATTTCAACCAATTTCAACCAATTTCAACCAATTATTTAAATATTCTATGGACCATATACTTTAGAATTTAAATAAGCTTTCACTTCTCCTTTTTTATTTATTTAAATACTAAACTTTAGAATAAATACTATACCTTAGACTAAAATTTAATTTAACCCATTTTAATTATTACCTTAGGCTTAGTGAAATTAAATAATTAATATATTTATCTAATATTTTAATAAGGTTCCTTAAGATATAATTAACCTATTTAATAATTTAATTATAGACTACAACCCACTTATTTATTCATTTATCCTTAGGTTTACCCTATGGCTAACTTTAAACCACATCAATTAATTCCAATTAACCCATAAACCTATTTTCCAATCTTCCATAACCCTCTATGATGAATATTTAACCCATAATTAACCTTAAAACTTAACTAGAACCCTATAAATCATGCTCAAAACATACTTTTAACCCCTAATTATCCTTGTAAGTTAGTTAAAACCCTTCAAAACATGATCTAGACCTTTAATTAACCCTTACTTACCCTTAATATTTAGCTAGAACATACATTTAATCCATAATTACACTTGTAATTTAGCTAGAGTATGATCAAAACCTATAATTAACCCTTAATTATCGTTATATTTTCATCCAAAACTTAGTTTACCCCTTAACTAACCCTTGATTTAACATCTATACCCTTGAATAAACTTAAATGAATACTTCCCATCTTGATTTTGGTCAGCAAACTTCTTTTCCTGCAAAATTAAAGTCAAATATTAGTCAAAATTTCATAAATTAACCAAACTAATAACAATCATTTAATCTTTTAATTTTTGTAATATTTTAAGAGTAACAAATTCTCTCCGACATCCGCCCCCACTAAACCTGCACATCGTCCCGATGGGCCAACCTGCAGATTCAAGTGGAATAGATCAAATTCTTTTGAAATTAAGTTTAAATAATTTCAAAATTTTATTACATCATGCATTCAAACTTTATGCAATTAAAAAGATTTGTACAAATCATTTAAAAATATCAACATAGAAATAAGTTATAAAATATCATGTCATATTTTTGAATCCACATTTAAACAAATATTTATAAGAATAAATCATAAGTCTTATAGTCCTTCTGTTCATGTCACTTGCTAAGAATAAGTAACTTATCCTTCATAACAGTATATACGAAAAGAAAACTTTTTCCATCAGATAACAGAATTATATGCCTCCTACTTTTATTTCCTATGGTCTGACTCTCTTTTAATTGCTTAAATCATATCATTTTTCTTACTTCATCCCAACTCAGCTTTTTCTTTATTTTCTTACAAATCGGCCTATACCGAAATTGGGTGCGACTCCTGGACTTGTCCACCCGGCCAAGTTTGTTCCACTTGTCTACCAACCCGGCATAGCGCACGACAAACTATGTCAGCCCTACATGAAATCGACGTCAGCTCGTGGCTCTGATCGCCCGACCAGAGTAACTCCACCCGCCTACCGACCCATGCAGGCGCATGACAACATATAGGTTAGGCCTATGATGAAACTAGTTGCAGCTCGTGGCCTTGATCACCCGACCAAGGTTGTTCCACCCGCCTACTAGCCCAACATAGCACACTAACAACAGACACATACATATAAACTAGTTGGGTATGAAGTTTTTAATTAATTTTATTTTTATTTAGAGGTCAGATCTCATAAAAAATAAAAGCAAGATACAAAATCCCATTTGCTAATGAATAAAAAATTTCTTTTAAGCATATACATATATTCAAAATAAAACTACATTTTCTTTTACAAGATTCCAATTCCAAAATTTCTATTTAACTTTCTGATTTAGTTCATATAAATATGAGTTCTTATGCTTCAATCATAAATATTTCATATATTTATATATCTTAATTCTATTTGAATTTTTTAAATAAATTAGAACATATCCTTTTAATCCATGCAATAATGCTATGCATATACACAAAAAATTAAAGAATCTTTAATCAAAACTGTTTCACCTAATTTTTAATCATCATCTTCATTTTCATCAGCATCATCTTCAGCATCATTTTCTTCAATTTCATATTCTTCATTATTTCTCTTTTTAAATAGTTTAACTCTTTTTCCTGCAATCAAATTTTTCAATAAAGAACCATCAAATCCTCTAAGCTTAAATGTACCATTTTCAAATACAGTCACAACTACATATGGTCCAAACCATCTCTTAATTAATTTTTTCCTAGCATCATACTGAGTATCAAAAGTGCTATCATAAACTAAAACCCAGTCATCTACTTCTATAGTACAAGGTCTAAGTCTATGTGTTTTATCAAAATAGATTTTATTTTTAAGACGTGAATTTTTAATTTTCTGTACAGCTTCTTTAATTAATTTATTTCCTATATTTAACTGCATAATCCTAACAGAAATTAGATCTTCACGAGTCATCTCATTATTCCATGGAAGTGTCGTCCATGAAATAATCTAGGTCTGGATAGGAAAAATCGGTTTCTGACAATACATGAGTTCTGCAGGCATAAATCCTGTAGATCTAGTGTACGTCATCCTGTCTGCCCATAATGCAAAAGGAAGGTATCTAGGCCACTGCACTATATCACCATTGCAGGCCTTAGAAATTGCCTTCACAATAGAGGGATGATCCCGCTCAATCTTTCCATTCGACTCTGGATTATAAGCAGTAGTAAGAGACAGACGAATCCCATGCTGGTCAAAGAATTCTCTAGCCTCTCTAGCATCTAACTCTCCTCTATCTGCAACTATCTTTTCTACGTAACCAAATCTAGATATAACTTCTTCTAATAGAAATTTACATACGTTAAAAGTAGTTTTCGTACGAAGTGCTCTACCCTCTACATGATTAGTTAAGTCTTCTCTAGCTAAAACTATATATCTCATCTTATCTAAACCTTTAGGCATAGTCACTAAATCCACTACCCACTTGTAATGAATACAAGGAGGATAGGTAGGGTGCAAAGGTTCTCTATGTCTAACTGATGAATGTACCTGACAAGTAGTGCAAGAACTAACAAAGTCACGTACATTCACATACATTCCCGGCCACCAATAGGCTTCTCTAATTTTGTCATAAGTTGCATAAAAGCCTTTATGACCTGCCCAAAGAGTGTCATGCATTTCTACCATAACTTTAATCTGAAGAGTTTTATTACCTACAACACGTTGTGGATATCTAATTTTTCCCTTCGCGTGACGCCATAACAAACCATCTTTTAGGAAAAAATTATATGCGCGTTTCCTAATATCTCGAAATCTATTAGTAGACCAAATAGGTAATTTCTTTAATGTACTAAGATAATAACCTATGTCATACCAAATCCCTTCATAGTCATTTTCATTAAATTTTTCATATACATATACATCAGAAATATAGTTAATTACATTTAAATCAGTTTTAATCAATTCATCATCTTCAAATTTAGCCCTAGAAAGCATATCTGCTACGGAATTAGTTTTACCAGAAATATGATTTAAAATAGGATTAATAAACTTAATATATGATATCCATCTTAACATAGCTATATCAGGAGAGGAACAGTTAGTAATCATTCCTATTAAAGGTAAACAATCTGTTTCTATGATGACATTAGCTCCTATAAAATACTCTTTATCAGTTTTTAATGCAGTAACTAAACCCCATAATTCTCGTTTTATTTGTGGATAATTTCTCTGAGTTTCATGCAAAATTTTAGCTCCGAATCTAATAGCATATCTATTTCCCTCACTATCATCTTGACCTATTACCCAGCCTATTCCTATAGGGCTAGTATCTACAGTTAAAATAATCGGTTTATTATTTGAATAATCTACACGTTTCAAAACTGGTGCATTAGAAAGCAAATTTTTTAATTTTTTTATCGTTTTAACATGAGTTTCAGTCCATTTAAAGTTTCTGTTTTTCCTAAGTAAATCGTACAATGGATTAGCTACATGGGCATAATGCGGAATCCAAATTGCATAAAATACACATGCTCCTAAGAAACGTCTAACTTCACTAATGTTTTTACAGGTTTCAGATAGTTTATTAATAGCATCTACTTTTTGAGGATAAGGCCTACGAACGTAATAACCACATAAATGTCCTACAATTAAAACTTCATTAACTCCAAAAACTGATTTTTCTATAGAAAAAAGTTAATCCTACTTCTTCAAATCTTTTTAGAATTTTTTCACAATCTAAAATATGATTAGCTACAAATTTCCTACATCCTAATGCATCTAATGTCTCATCTTTTTCTTTTTCTTCACATCCTTTTATTGGGATATCATCTATAAATGGCATGGTCACATTAGGAATAAAGTCATGAAGAATCATATTCATCGCGTTCATCATATGTGCTACCGAATTTGTAGCTCCTTGAGGAAGAGTACACATACGAACTAATCCTAAAGGAGTCTTCATCGTGGTAATATCTCTACTTTCAGTAGCAAGCTGAAACTGGTCATATCCTGAATATAAGTCACCCATAGAGTAGATAGAATGCCCAGCAAAAGCTTCAGCAAATTCTCCTACAATAGGGCCAGTTCCCACGTTCCTAATAGTAACTTTATTTACGGGTTGTAAGTCTTGAATAAATCTAAGTTTACCATTCTTTTTAGGAACTGTAAACCATCTATTAGAATAAGGTGCAGAGGAAGGTTCTAATATTTTCATTTTCATCTTCTCCTTAAGCAGTCTCATTAGCTCAGGTAAATGAGCCTTTGGAACTGGTATAGGGCGAAGATTCCAAGGTATGTGGGCTACAGTAAATATGATCATAGGAGAAACTAATCTAGGATCAACACATCCTATTTCCTGAGGATAAAGAGAAAAAGCTCTACCATGTTTTTTAATCATTTCACGAAATAATTCTTGTTCAATTGGTAATAAAAAAGAATTTTCATTTCCAATTTTTATTAATTTAATAGTTTCTTCAGTAAATTTATGACCTATTTTAGACATGTCACGCAAGATAGGATCGTTAGCTACTTGTTTAATTTTTAAATCACTTCCTTCAGGTAAAGCTTGAGCTACAGGTTTCACTTTTTTATCTACTGTTTTATATTTTGTATTAATTTGAACTTCATGAAAATCAGAAACAAATTTTGAAATTAAATCATATTCATTTAATGAGTTTAAAAGAATAACATGTAATAATTTTTCATCATGTAAAGTTTCGTCAATTTCATCAAATAAAGTAGAGGAAAAAGAAGTTTCAATTATGTTTTCAATATTTTCAGTTTTAGACATATATCCTTTATCTTTAAAATATTTTTCATATTTTTTTATTGTTTTTCTAGGAATATCTTTATTATTTAGAATTTGTAATTTTGAAGATGAAAAATAAACAGATATATTTTCTATTTTATTTACACATTTATGCGAGATATCAAACCAGTTACCACTGTTGTCTCGCTCAACAATGGTCTCTAGTAAAAATTTTGATCAAAGTATGTTCCAGAATCACTAGGAGGTAAATGACTCTCGTGCATTTTTTCTTGTGATCTGATAGGTGTTTTCCTAATTTGTTCTCTGTTTCGTACATGGTTTGGGCTGACTATCATAACTTGGAGCCATTGTAGATCATCTTTAGATCTAATTCTTGCGTATGCTGAGCCGTCATCTATTACTTTAGTCTCCATTCTGGCTTCACATATAAATGGTTGACCTAAGATAATTTCATAAGAGCAGTTGTCCTGAATGAAAAAGTGGAATGTCTCAGAGATTCCACCTATCATTAGAGGTATGTTGGCACATGCTCCTAGGAGTGATCCACAACCATTGTCCGCGGTTCGCATTATCCAACCGTGATTTTTATCAATAGGCCATTTAAACTTATCATATAATCCTTTCAAAATCACATTGATTTCAGACCCAGAGTCAATTAGGGCTAAAGCAGAATATGATCTCTTCTGATCTCCTAAGTTAACTTTAATCTCCGGTGTGCCTCTCGCCCAAAAACTTTTTCTAAAATCACTCTCTGAGTTTTTTGTTTCATCATCTGGTACAATCGGCCCTAAGAAATTTTTGTTCACATTACAGGTATTATCTTCTTCATCCTCTGAGTCTAAAGAAAGAGATTCATGAATCAAGTTAGTTACATCGGCAACATCTTGCATCTCTACCTCTTGTGACAGAGGGAATCTCTTCCTTTTAATTAGTTTAATAAAATTTTCCTTAAATTCAATTTTTGCTATTGAGAAGATTTGTTCTAAAGTCATTGTTACTGCACTTTTTAATAAGATGTCATACAATATTTCTTTCGAATCAACTTTTTGTTCAAGTTCAGAAATAAGAATAGCTTTCGGTACTCGTTTTGGTTTCTTTTCTGGTTTCTCTTCAGGTTTTGTTTCAGTTCTAGGAATTTGCTCTACTTTGTCTGATGTTTGAATTGGCTCACTAAACACAGGTTGTTTACCCTCCCTAATTTCTTTTCTTCGCTCCTCATTTGTTTTAGAACTTTCGCCTTGTTCAAACTGAACTTTCTTAGGCTTCGCCTCATCTCTCATCTTACTTCTAGTCATTCGTCTACCTGAATCATTTGTATCTTGCTCATCATCCCTCTTTCTTTTCTCTTCAACATTCGCAATATGCGAATATATCGAGAATTGATTGACAGGAGAGGTCCACGCAGTTTTCTGCATAATATCATCTCTCGCCTTTATCAAAGCTTCAATTGAGTAGTTCCTCGTTTCCCTTGTTTGTTCGGAATCAGAGTCACTATCAACATATTCTAGTTTAACAGCAGAAGCAGATTTCGAAGACTCAGAAAGGTTTTCATACAGCTTCTGCATCCCTCCCTTTCCCCAATTGGCAGCTAAGGGTAAATGTGTTCTATAGTCACACAATCGCTTGTCAATATCAATTACAAGTCTTTTCTCTTTCGCATCTTTCAATGCTTCACATGTGTAAGTCAAATGATCTGTGGCATCGCACCAAATACATCTCCTCACATTGGCATTTCTCCTTTCATTGAAATTTCTTTGGTTAAATGCTTGAGGAATTGGTTGAGGAATTGGTTGGGGTACAACTGGAGGATTAGGAGGTATAAAAGGTGGATTAGGAGGTATAAAAGGTGGATTAGGAGGTACTAATGGATGATTCGGAGCTACTAATGGTGGATTAGGAGGTACTAATGGATGATTCGGAGCTACTAATGGTGGATTAGGAGCATTTAATGGTTGAGGATAGATAGTCGGATGAGCTTGCATTGCAGGTTTATCTTGTAAGTTTAAAGCATACACCACATTCTGCAAAGCCGCTACCTCTTTAGACATATTCTCGTGCATATGCATCATATTGTCTAACTTGTTAAACAAAATCTCAAATTGCAACTCAGTTGGTACTCTAGATGTGGATGCTGTAGGCTCAACTTTGGATTCTATATGTGTATCCCTTGTTGCCTGAATCGGAGGAAAACAGGAAGATGGTTGAGACATGGAATCATAAAGAAGTGTTTTGCGTTGCTTCATGTGAGCAACCGCCTCAACTACGGTTTTCACTATACTCCAGTCATCTGTAAGCCCATATTTCTTTCCCGGTTCTTCAAGCCTACGCTCAACCTCTACCCTTATATCTGGAGTCAAGATTTTAAGGAAATATAAAATGATATCTGGGGTAAGGGCAACTCTATCCTGTTCAGGTAATTGAGAGAATCTTTTCATAAATTCCCCATGGAGTTGAGTTAAAGAAATGTGAGGCTTAGGAGAACTGATCCATTTCATAAATCCCTCTCTATTGTGTTGACTATAGTCCTCTAAGTAAAATTCTTTATGTAGCTCTTTTCTAAACTCATCCCATTCTTTATTGTCATGTAGATCCATAATAGCTTTCACTGTACCTATGGCAAGTCGTCCAAGATAGGATTTCCACTTTGTATCAGGCAAGCCGTGTAACTTGGCTAATTCCTCAAACGTGTCTAAATAATTTGTAACATTCATACCAGTAAATTTCCCTTTATCTTTTAATAACGTTTCAACTACTTTTTGTCCTTGCGTCTCGTGCATCATAGTTTGAAATAGTTCGTCCATTTTTGAAGTTTGTTTTGATCTAGCTTGAACAATTCTAACTATATCCTGAACTTCTTTTGTTACTCTTTCCTTATGTTCAGCTACTAATTCTGAAATTCCGTTAGAGTCCAGTTTGATAAGTTTATACTATGCCAATACGTTGCAAGTAAAGCTATGATTAACGCTTAACCTATGTTTAACAAACAATTGTCTTTAACCTATACCAAAAATTTAACCTTAAATTATGTATGCAAGAATGTAAGAGTAAAGAAATTATACCAACTGCTCAAAGATGAGGCTCAAAACAGTGCTTTCTGTGAAATTCAATACATTTATTGTTTTGAATCAAAACCTAAATACATAGTTTGCTAAAAATGGGTGCAAACGTTTTGTGCTTCAACTGTTGATGAAAGGGGTGGCGCGACGAGGTTCTCCTACTTGCCAATCTTCGTGGAGGCGCTCAGGTCACTAGACCAGCCCTCGACACCAAGAAGATTGCAAGCTCACGTAAATGCCACAGCTTCCAGGGATGAAGACGCAGCTGCACTGATGTAAAATCGTATGAATGTATATGCAATGCAAAATTTAAAATTTATACCTGAGCTGCATCGCCGTTTGTTTCACGTCGGGTTCAAAGTGTGGGCGCGATTTCTGACGACTGGCGGATCAATTCAGTCGCCTCGCTAACGGCGCACGCAGGGTGACTATGCAGGACAGGTACAAGTATAACTTTTCCTAAGGTCCGTAAGGTGAAGCGTTCCTATAAAGTTCAACTGCGTCAAAATAAGAAGGTAGGATAATCTTTTCACTAACTATTTGATCTTTTATAGTTTCGTTTGTTTCTTCTTGGATATTTTCTACGTTTCTATCTACAGTTGGAGGAAAATTTTCTTCACTAACACTAGGAGGAACAGTAGAAAGTAAAGTTATAGTTGTCCTAGGATCGTGCAAAGATTCTTCTACTATTACTTCTTTTATTGATTCTTTATCTTCTATTGGTTTTGGAAACAACAATTCAAAAGTTGATGAAGGTAGAAAGGAACTATTTGAAGAACTTTCTTTAGACATAAAAGATGATACTAAATTAATAACCAAAGTCCTATACAACCTCAAGGATGATGTTTATAAATGACAGTCTAAAAGATAGCTTATACAAGCTAATAAAGTTTCAAACTAAGGATAATCTTTGCTTTTCAAACTTCAGGTCACATGTGAATCTCTAGTTCGCCAATTGCTCTCTGAAAAAAAAACACATGAATCTCCAGATCACCAACAGGGCTCTCTGAAATTCACATCAAATCTGCAATTCTTCAGGAATCAAATATGAAAGAGGGCAACAGGCCTTCTATTCACCAAAAGAGCTGAAAATAAAACACATGACAGAGATTAGTATATCTTTATAGAAATTAACACTCATTTAACATTTTATTAAAGTAATTAATCTTTCTAAAAAAATACATATATAATAAATACATTTCTTTATTAAAATATATACATTATAATTAAAAATTCAGTTACTTAATTATTTTAATATACATCAACATACATTGATTATAAATAAATATGTATTTAACTAACATACATACATGCATAAATAATCATACATAAACATACATACATATGCAACATACATGCATTACCATAGATGAACATGCATACATGCACATGCATAAATACACACATGTGTGAACATAAACACATAAATGATCATGCATACATGCACATGCACTAACACACATATGCATAGACATACATATACATGCATTCATACATGACATGCATACAAACAAATGCATAAATGAACTTTCACTAATATACTTATGCATACCATATACTAACATACTCATGCATGAACCTAAACTAACACACATAGGCATGAACATACATGCACACACATGCATGAATATACATGCATATGCATAAACACACACATACATGCACTAACACTACTAACATTTACATGCATGAACTACACTAACACACATAGGCATGAACATACATGCACATGCATAAACATACACATGCATGAACATACATAAACTAACAAAGATGAACATGCATACATGCACATGCATAAATACACACATGCATGAACATACATAAACTAACAAAGATGAACATGCATACATGCACATGCACTAACACACATATGCATAGACATACATATACATGCATTCATACATGACATGCATACAAACAAATGCATAAATGAACTTTCACTAATTTTCTTATGCATACCATACACTAACATACTCATGCATGAACCAACACTTACTAACTTATACATGGATGAACAAATAATAACACATACTAACTTATACTTGCATGAACACTTAATAACACATACATGCATAAACATACACATACTAACACACATGCATGAATATACATTAACATACACTAACATATACATGCATTAACACATACTAACATATACATACATGAATATACATTTAACATATACTAATATGCATTAACAACCTAACATGACTAACATTAACTAACTTCTTTAACATGAACTAACATAAAACATGGTTTCAAGTTCTAAACTAACATGGGTTCAAACCTAAACTAACATGGGTTCATATCATAAACTAACATGGGTTCAAATCCTAAACTAACATGGGTTCAAACCTAAACTAACATGGGTTCATATCATAAACTAACATGGGTTCAAATCCTAAACTAACATGGGTTCAAACCTAAACTAACATGGGTTCAAATCCTAAACTAACATCCACTATCTTGATATTTGGGAAAGAACTTAAATGTTTATCAAGTTGAAGGAGCTTGGGATAAGGGTAGGGTAAGAAATGTAGAAGGTAAGAATGGACATGATAAATGTTTGGGAAAAGAGAAATTGGATGGAATAATGAGTTCTTTGGGAAAGAATAAGCTAAGTTTCTTCTTCTTCATGCTAACCTGTGAGCATATAAAACAAAAAAATTAGGATAACAACCATATATTTAATAATCAATCTAATTACTTAAACACACACACATACATATATATAATACATAAGCATATATACTTATAATAAAACAAATACATTTAAGATAAATATTTGCATGCTCACTCATACAAATATATACATACATAAATACTTAAAAAAATGTATATATAAAGACATATGTAATCACTCAAATATATTATCATATATATATATATATATTTCATATTTTCTTTTTAAAACATAAATATAACTATAATATCATAATTTAATGAATATAAACTTAAATTAATAATTTATTATATCTAATCATCAAAAATAAAATATATAAAATAACTATATAAAACATGATAATATAAAAAATAAAAAGAAAAGAATAAAAAACTCTTTCTTTCTTTCTCTCTTTCTTTCTCTCTCTTTCTTTCTCTCTCTCTCTACTGCGCGCGCGGCGCTGCTGCGCCGCCGGCAGCAGAGAAAGAGAGGGAGAGGGGAAAAAAAAGAATATAATAAAAAAGAATAATAATAAAAAAAACAATAAAATAAATAAAAAAGGAAAAAAAAAAAAAAAAAATTCTATCTACTGTTCCCTTTCTCTCTCTCTCTGCTGCGCGCGCGCTCTCTGCGCCGCCGGCAGAGGAGAGAGGGAGGAGAAGAATTAAAAAAATAATTTTATATATAAATATATATTAAGGAAGAAGAAGAACTTTAAATAATGGAGAAAAGGACAGAGGGAAAAGAACATAGAAAAAGGAAGGAAAAGAAGGGAAAAAAGGAAAAGGAAGAAGAATAACATCTCTGCAATTTCTGAAAAAAATTTGCTTTCTCTGAAACTGAAGGACAAGAGAGATGGACTTCTCTCTCTCCTCCTGTCAGAGAGCTCACATAGAACTAAGTGCAAACAATATGACTATAGTTTAGAGCATAGCAATTACCTGAAAATAAAACACATGAACTTGTGAGCAGGTACTCCCCTCTTTATATAGATGTGAGTAGCCCACCATAGCCTACTTTTCTCTTTAGATAACTCAACCAATTTACCAAATTTGACTCCACATCACTCCAACAACACTCAACAAGAAAAAAGCGTGGGATTTTCCTTTATGTGAATTTCAACCAATTTCAACCAATTATTTAAATATTCTATGGACCATATACTTTAGAATTTAAATAAGCTTTCACTTCTCTTTTTTTATTTATTTAAATACTAAACTTTAGAATAAATACTATACCTTAGACTAAAATTTAATTTAACCCATTTTAATTATTACCTTAGGCTTAGTGAAATTAAATAATTAATATATTTATCTAATATTTTAATAAGGTTCCTTAAGATATAATTAACCTATTTAATAATTTAATTATAGACTACAACCCACTTATTTATTCATTTATCCTTAGGTTTACCCTATGGCTAACTTTAAACCACATCAATTAATTCCAATTAACCCATAAACCTATTTTCCAATCTTCCATAACCCTCTAGGATGAATATTTAACCCATAATTAACCTTAAAACTTAACTAGAACCCTATAAATCATGCTCAAAACATACTTTTAACCCCTAATTATCCTTGTAAGTTAGTTAAAACCCTTCAAAACATGATCTAGACCTTTAATTAACCCTTACTTACCCTTAATATTTAGCTAGAACATACATTTAATCCATAATTACACTTGTAATTTAGCTAGAGTATGATCAAAACCTATAATTAACCCTTAATTATCGTTATATTTTCATCCAAAACTTAGTTTACCCCTTAACTAACCCTTGATTTAACATCTATACCCTTGAATAAACTTAAATGAATACTTCCCATCTTGATTTTGGTCAGCAAACTTCTTTTCCTGCAAAATTAAAGTCAAATATTAGTCAAAATTTCATAAATTAACCAAACTAATAACAATCATTTAATCTTTTAATTTTTGTAATATTTTAAGAGTAACAAATTCTCTCCGACACCGGTCCTCGGCATAACCAGCCCAACCAAGTAAATATGCTTCGAACTGAGGACACGGGAAGTCAATGTCCAGACGTTGATTCCAAAAGCGTACAAGCCAGTGTGCCTCCTCCACGTCGTAGTCTGTCCGGAAGGTCTTGACTGATATCTCCATGCTTTCTAATGCTTGATTTGAAAAATAAACTACAAGGTCGAACAGAGCGCTCTGGTATACCTGGTTAGCCATTGGTTGCCTAGTCCTCAGCAATCCCGCGTAGCAACACAGTTGGTCTAAAAAGTTTTGTGATCCCTGAAAACAAAAGGTAAGTTGTTTGCTAAAATAGAGGAAGCCTCTCTCTTTTTGGTCTCGTATCCACTTGCACATCACTCGTAAGAAGACCCATATCATGCAAAAAATTGCCATCACCCAACGGCTCACTCGAAGCCCTCTCCGTACATAGTCACATGTCGGCCCTTGTATGCTCTGCTCGCTATCCTGGCACCTGTCCCCATCAACCCTCGATTGAATAACTATGGCATGTTCAACATGAGTCGATCCTGACTCCTTTAGGCCATCGCCATTCTTGCTCGTATTCTGTGTACGAATCACTTCCTTCACTGTGTCCTTTTCTGGCTCCTTGCTCGATGCATGACCTTTCTCAAGTCCTTCATGTCTAGAATTCCTCTTCTCGCAACCACCCTGGTTCTCCGTATCCTTGCATTTCCGGAGGTTTTCCTTTTGATCAACTACTTCCTTACTAGGACTATCGTGATCCACACACCACTTTTCTCTCCTGGATTTAGCTTTGTCCTCGTCGATGTGTATTGTGTAGCACTCAACCTCGCCTGTACTTGCCAACCATCCTAGCAGTTCTTGGTCCGGGTCATCCTTATAGTCTATTGGGTCCTTATACTCTCCCATCTTTGGTTGGGCTCGCCTTGTTGTTTGTAGGTTAAATCCATCGTGCAAAAGGTTTTTGTAATTTTCTACTTTCAGGGAAAACTTTTCACGTACTTTTTCACGCACCTCATTTTCAGCCACCTTCTTTTCCAGCTCTTTGATCGGAACCGTTTTCTTAGCATCTTCCTTAGGGGTCACTTGCATTTGTATTCGGTCCGTTTTGGGCCCAATAATGATAAACCCAGTCCTCCAGTCATGTACACAATCAGCCTGCATCAGCCAAGGTCGCGCCAATAGTATAGAAAATGTAGTTTCGGTGGATCTTGGTCTCACAACCAAGTAGTCAACGGAGAATTCGATCCCACCAACAATAGTTTGCACATTTCGTATTAATCCTGTAGGCTTTACTTGCGTCTGGTCAGCCATTCAGAGAGACATTGGGGTATGTTCCAGTTGTGTCAATCCCAATGCTTTCATCATGTATTCTGTCATTAGGTTCACTGCGGCTTCGCTATCCAATTGCGTGCCTGTGACCGCATATCCATTGATCTCCACTGTGACTGCAGGGGCATTCGAGTCCACTTGAGTCGTAATACTTTGGATCGTCCCTAAGACCACCTCGTCAATTTTTTCTTTTCTTTTTGCTTTCCTTGGTTTCTTGATAAACTTATTGTAGAGCTGCTTTCTGCAGGTTGGCGAACACCTTAGTAATGTGGCCAAATCCAAAGTGACTTCGGTCTAGGCAAGTCTTTGCACAATGTCCATTCCTTCTTCTGCTTGCTTCTTTTTCCGCAACTTCTCCTGGACTTTAAGCCTTTCTGGAAATGGTGGGATACCCGGTACAAACTTTCGTGTAATTGGTGGGAGGACCTCTACCTCATCTTCTTCATTCAAATCCCTTTGCCTATGAATCTTGTCATCGTCATTCGCTTGAGCTAAGTCCCCTCGAGTGTACTCTTGTGCACGAGTAACCACAGCCACCATCGGTTCTTTACCTTTTCCTTTTCCTTGATCTGCCTCTACATGGTGGGTTGAGGTGCTAGCTCCCAGATCCAATTCCCTAATTACTACTCCAGTGTTGGGCACTCTACTTTGAGATTGCATCATCGTTTGTGTTGGGAAAGATGGATGGATGCTCCAAGAGACTGAGTAGGTACTGCTAAACCTGCTTTGTACCAGCCCTCCTTTGCTTCAGAGTTGATAACTAGACCTCCTTAGCTTTCCAATGACAATAGGAATTGGAAAAAATCCTTTTAGGGGTATCTAATTAGCTGAGTAATCTACCTATTCCAAGTGGAATTATGTAAAATGATAAACTATGCTAAAAGAAATCAATTTAGCAAGTTAAGCTATACCCCTGACTTTTTAGGACTATAGCAGAAAATGGCCAGAGATCACCTCGACACCGATTTCTCCAAAATGGCTGAGTAAAATGTCTTCAAATTGACAGCATGTAGTTTACTTCAAGATGAATCCAACAAGCTTTGAATCACTAAATTTGGTGAAGAATTGACCGAGATATGCCCTTGACAAGTTGACAGACTTTTGAGTAGACTAACAGAGAACTCAGAGATGGACAATATGAATGTATGCATTAATGAACATTTGTATACAACTTCATTGGCATGAATAACATTGCCAAATGGTGTAGAGAGGTGTGGGCTAGAGTGTAGACCTCACACACACTCAAAAATTAGTAATGAGAAGCTCGGGAGTGATGATTCTACCCGCGACTTTTCCATGTCCATTTTTATAAGAGATGAGTAAAAGTTTGAATTCAAATTCAAACTTTTGGCTCCCTATGATCAAGCTCCTAAATGCTTGGAGATATTCTTTCAATCAAACAACTAATTTTCCACAAATCCTTTTGGTAGGTGATTACAAAAGATTCCAAGTCACTTTGACTTCTACAATGAGATAAAGTGGTAATTAACCGCTAGCAATGGTTCCTATGCTTCTTCACTTATGAAAGATCTTCAAGATATCTTTCAAGCCAAATGTGTAGGCTTGTGATTTACACCAACAACTCCCCCTCAAGCCAAACATTTTGGCTTAAGTCTTCATCTTCAATCTTCAAGTATATCCTACAATCCAATCATGGATTTGAACCTGCAAAGTTTGGTTCCATCCAAAGCTTTAGTTAGCAAATCTGCACATTGCATGCTGGTTGATACATAGGTTAGTTGAATATCCTTGCTTATCAACTTTTCTCTCACATAATGGTAATGGATCTCTATGTGTTTGGTCCTAGCATGATAAATAGGATTAGCTGCAAGGTGAAGAGAACTTGTATTATATCCAAAGATAATTGGTGACCTAGTAAATAATCCCAATTCTGTATACAAAAGCTTAATCCATATAGCTTCTTGTGTGGCATTAGCCACTCCTCTATACTCTGCCTCTGTGGAAGACAACGCAACAGTAGGTTGCTTCTTTGAAGACCATGAAATTGGTTTGTCACCTGCAAAAGAAATATATCCAGAAGTGCTCCTCCTATCATCCTTGCATCCTGCCCAATCTGCATCTGAATAAATTTTGATATCAATATCTAAAGGGTAAGGGAAATACAAACCATGGTTCTGTGTACCCTTGACATACTTCAAGATTCTCTTGGCAGCCTCTAAGTGAGGTATCCTTGGCTTGTGCATAAATTGACTTAGCACACTAACACCATATGCAATATCTATCCTTGTTAAGGTAGCATAGTTCAAACTACCCACCGTACTTTGATAACCTGTAATGTCATTGACTTCATCACCTTCATGGGCACTTAGCTTTAGGTTTACCTCCATTGGAGTGCTTGCTACTTTGGCATCCTGCAAATGAAACCTCTTCAACATGTCATGTATATACTTTTTTTGAGTAATGTATATTCCTGAATTAGTGTAGACTAATTCAAGTCCCAAAAAATACTTCAATAGACCAAGATCATTGATGTTGAACTCCTTCATCATTTGAATTTTGATATATCTGATTCCATTGACATCATTTCCTGTAATGATGATTTCATCAACATAAACACAAAGGTATATTACCTCTGAGTTACTTCTCTTAATGAACAAAGAAGTATCTGCCTTGCTCATGACAAAACCTTGGTCTTGGAGATATGTAGTTAACCTGTAATTCCATGCCCTAGGTGCCTGCTTCAATCCATATAAAGCCTTTTTTAATTTGCAAACAATGTTACCTTCTTAGGGTCCTCATAGCCAGGAGGTTGTGACATGTATACCTCCTCTGAAATCCATCCATTCAAGAAAGCATTCTTGACATCCAATTGGTACATATTCCAATCCAATTTTTTGATGCAGCCACACTCACCAACACTCTGATTGTTGGCATCTTGGCTACAGGTGAGAATGTCTCCACATAGTCAATGCCTTGGGTTTGTGCAAAACCCTTGGCCATGAATCTGGCTTTGTACCTATTAATTGTGCCATCAAAATTCCTTTTGAGCTTATAGATCCATCTGGATCCTATTACCTTCATGGAGTCCTTAGGTACTAACTCCCATGTGTCACTCTCCTTGAGTGCATCAATCTCCTCATCCATAGCTTCTTTCCATTTTGATTTGGTTATTGCTTCTTCATATGATCCTGGTTCTTCATTTGACAAATCTTTGGCAAGATAAACAGAATGTTTAGTAACAAGAGATGTATCAAACCCATATCTGATAGGTTTTTTGCTTTCTCTTTGTGATCTTCTAAATGGTTGAGCTGAAGATTCACGTATGTCTTCAAGCTTCTTCATCTTCATTTTGCCCTTGGACTTCCATGCTTTGAATTATTCAAGGTTGATAGTATCTTCATTATCTGAACTTGAGTCTTCATTCTGAGTAGGTTCCTCCTTTGTAAGACTTTGAAATTCCTCTTCCAAATCATAGGGTAACTTAACCTTCCTGCATTCATTCTCATACCAAGAATCATTTTCATCAAAGACAACATCTCTGCTTACCATGAATCCCTTATTGATAGGGTTATAAAACATGTAACCTTTTTTATTTCAATCATACCCAATAAAGATACATTTTTCAGCCTTTGGGTCTAGCTTACCTCTTATCTGAGAAGGAATGTGTACATATGCTACACATTCAAATATTTTGCAATTATCAAGTGAAGGTCTCTTACCATGCCATGCTTCATAGGGTATCATGCCATCAAGAGAATTAGATGGTAACCTGTTTATGAGGTAAGTGGCAGTAGAAACACTCTCTGCCCATAGATAGTTAGGTAACTTTTTCTCATTCAACATAGACCTAGCTGTCTCAACAATTAATCTATTTCTTCTCTCAGCTACCCCATTCTCTTTAGGAGAATACCTTGTGGTTATTTCTCTTTTGATGCCTCTGTCCTGCAAGAAGTTTTCAAATTCTTTGGAGAAGTACTCACCTCCTCCATCTGACCTTAGCATCTTCGAATTCCTTCCTATCTTATTTTCAACTAATGCAAGATATTTTTTAAAGCAATTAAATACCTCATCCTTGTGCTTCATAAAGTACAATATAGTCCATCTGCTATAATCATCAATGAAAGATACATAGTACCTTGAACCTGAGACTGAGGGGTCTTTGCTTGGTCCCCATACATCTGTGTAGACAAGCTCTAGGTAGTCTTCATGCATGTATCCTTTCCTTGAGAAGGGTAACCTGTGAGACTTCCCAAATTGGCAAGCACCACACTTATAAATCATATGTTGCTTGGATACATTGGGTATCCGAAGCACACATTGGTCCCTGCACATTTGTTTCAAGGTTCTTTCTCCTATGTGTCCTAACCTTTTGTGCCAAATCTCAAGCTCTGAAAGTGTTTGATCTTTATAACTGTATAGTGCAATATTCTTTGTATCTTCCAACTCAAAAGTGAAAAGTCTACCTGATTTTTCTCCTTTAGCAATCCTCTTGAACCCATGCCTTGGATCCTCCACATATGCTCCATATTGATTGAATCTAACTTGCAAACCTTTCCCCACAATTTGACCAACACTCATCAAGTTTTTGGTAATGGTTGGTACATAGAGTACCCTGCTCAACAAATTCTGATTTCCATCACAAGTCTTAACATTTCCAACTTTAACTACAGAATGCTTTGTGTCATCACCTTTTTGGACTTGATGCTTACCTTTTGGTTCCTCAAGATCAGAGAAAAATGCTACATTGCCAGCCACATGATTTGAACATCCTGAGTCAATGTAGAATAGGTGGTCATCATTTGTACTTGATTTTGAAGTCATGTTCATGATTAAAAGAGAGTCATCCTGCTCCTCTGTGTAGTTGTTGTAATCCTTCCTGGATTTGAATCCTCCTTGGTAGTTACCATTGTAATTATTGTTGTAGTTGTTGTTGTAGTTATTGTTGTAGCCTTGGTGATGGTTGAATCTACCTCTTGACTGTGAGTAGCCACCTCTTTGGTATCCTCTTCCTCTCTGATTCTTGTAATTCCTGAAACACTCATCTATAGTATGATTTGATAGACCACAAATGTTGCATGGTGAGGAGTTATAAGATCTCCCCCTACCTTGCTTACCTCCTCTGCCCCTTCCTCTTGATGATCTACCTCTCCGTGCATAGTTGGCTTGAGAGGTAGAGCCTTCATCTTCCACCTTCTTGCTTGTGCCTTTATCTTTAGACTTCTTATCAGTGTATAGGGCAGAAGAGTTATTACCTTTGGATGTGTCTCCATTCTTGTTGAGCTTTGCTTCATGAGTAAATAATTGTCCCATGAGAGTTGTAAGATGTAGAGTGTGCATGTCCATGTAAAGATCCATAGCTGTGGTGAAGCTTTCCCATTTGTCATCAGCCTTGATCCCATTGATCACTTACCTTAGAATCTGTTCTTCTTCAATCTCTTCTCCTATGCTTGCTAACTGATCTGCTACATCTTTAATCTTGGTCACAAACTCTAAAACAGCTTGCTTAGGTTGCTTCCTTAATGTTGTGAATTCAATCCACAACTGATTTTTCCTAGCCCTTGTGTTGGAGGAAAAATATGATGACAAGGTTTCCCAAGTCTCTTGGGATGTCTTACAATTTCTAATATGTGGTGAAAGAAAATCAGATATAGAGTTGAGTAAATAAGACCTTGCCAATGCATCCCTAGCACACCATGTGTTGAGATTTTCATGTTCTTCCTTGGTTGGTAATCCTCTTGTTTTGAATGAGGGCAATTCCTCATCTCCTGAGATGTATCCATAGAGACTCCTTCCTTGTAGGTAGGTCTTCATCCTTAGAGACCATGCTTGATAGTTGTTCCTGTCCAATTTGTCAATAAATGAGGGAAAACCATCTCCCATTTTACCTTAGTTTGCTCTGATACCACTGTTGGGAAAGATGGATGGATGCTCCAAGAGACTGAGTAGGTACTGCTAAACCTGCTTTGTACCAGCCCTCCTTTGCTTCAGAGTTGATAACTAGACCTCCTTAGCTTTCCAATGACACCATAAAATTTCCTATGTACTTTGGAAATGATGTGTGCAATGATTGAATCAAAACAGATAACTTTGGAAGTCACAAACTCAAGAAAACCTTCTATTTATGTCTTGATACCTGCTGGGTATTTTGCTCAGTATGACCAGCACACTAGGAATTGTAAAAATTCCTTTTAGGGGTATCTAATTAGCTTAGGAAGCTACCTATTCCAAGTGGAATTATGTAAAATGATAATCTATGCTAAGAGAAATCAATTTAGCAAGTTAAGCTATACCCCCAACTTTTTAGGACTGTAGCAGAAAATGACTAGAGATCACCTCGACGCAGATTTCTCCCAAATGGCTAAGTAAAATGTCTTCAAATTTTGGCACCATTTAGATTGCTTCAAGATGAATTAACAAGATTTGAATCACTGAACTTGGTAAAGAATTGACCGAGATATGCCCTTGACAAGTTGACAGACTTTTGAGTAGACTAACAGAGAACTCAGAGATGGACAATATGAATGTATGTATTAATGAACATTTGTGTACAACTCCATTGGCATGAATAACATTGCCAAATGGTGTAGAGAGGTGTGGGCTAGAGTGTAGACCTCACACACACTCAAAAATCAGTAATGAGAAGCTCGAGAGTGCTGATTCTACCCGCGACTTTTCCATGTCCATTTTTATAAGAGATGAGTAAAAGTTTGAATTCAAATTCAAACTTTTGGCTCCCTATGATCAAGCTCCTAAATGCTTGGAGATATTCTTTCAATAAAAGAACTAATCTTTCCTTGAATCCTTTTGGTAGGTGATTACAAAAGATTCCAAGTCACTTTGACTTTTACAATGAGATAAAGTGGTAATTAACCACTAGCAATGGTTCCTATGCTTCTTCACTTATGTAAGATCTTCAAGATATCTTTCAAGCCAAATGTGTAGGCTTGTGATTTACACCAACAGGTTGTGGTTGCAGCTATGCGTAGGTGGACGTCTCAACCCCTCTCTGTCCTTGGCCATAATCATTTCTTTGTTGCAGGCAATCAGCATCATAGTGGCCCTCCCTATTACAATATCAACATATAGGTGTAAAGTCCTCTTGCTTCCTCGCATTTGGGCAATGTGCTTGTATATGCCCAAGGCACCCACATTGCCAACACTCTGGTGGTCCCGTTCTCCTTTGATTTTGTGGTTCAGGCCTTTGATATCCACCTGCTTGGCCTTGGCCTCCATAAGCATACGTGGGTCTAGTCCTCCATCTAGGCACGAGAGGTTCACTCTGGCCCGGTAATCCTTGATAAGCATAGTTCCTATTATTTAGCCACCTTCCCTTTTCACAACACTCATCTTCAGTGTGATTGTTCCTCTTGCAAAAGTTGCAAAAGATTCTTGGTTCTACATACAATCTCAAAACTGTAGGACATTCTGTGGCCATGTGCCCATATCCTCGGCATTTCGCACAAAAGATGTTTGATCTAAACACTCCTTGACTTTGCTCGAGTGCCACTTCTTGCCTTACCGCATATACTTCATGAGTTAGAGTGGCAGCTTTTACCACCTGAGCCACGATTTCGATAATCCTTTCTTCAGTCAACACCGGCTTTACCTCTTGGGGCGTGTTTGTAGCGGCCATAAATGCCAGTGGAGTTGCAGCAGGATTTGCTTGAGTAGTGCCACTTGTAGGCCCAGCGCTTGTACCTAGCATCAGTTCAAACAAAAGTGCTTGCCTTCGTTGCTGGCCAAGTTGAACCTCTTCCCACACGCGAGCAACATCTTTGGCGGCCACCAACGTCGCCGATCGGCTCAAACTGATATGTTGTTGAGCGCTTGGATCTCTAAGTCCCGCAATAAATCTTCGTTTCAAGGTATCTTCATTTGGGGCATTCGTGCCCATCTTCCTTACGAGGGTTTCCATCCTCTGGATATAGTTGTCGATGCTCTTGTTTACCCCCTGTCAGAGATAATCCATTTGTTGAGCTAGACGATCTTGGAAACCTTGCCTACAAAATTTAGCCAAAAAGGCATCTTTTAGCATTTGATAAGTTCGCCTTCACGGCTCTTCCAAGTTCTCATACTAGTTGGAAGCCTCATCTCTAAATATGGCTGGCAAGATTCAAAGTCTTTGCGCTTCGTCAACCACTTCATTTGCTTCACAAGTGACCTCGAACAATTGGATAAAGCTATCCGGATCCTCATTCCACAATCCCGAGAATTTAGGAAAGTCCCCTAAATGCACTTGGACTCGGTGTGCCATTTCAAACAGTGGCGTAATGTCAATATCCTCATGGTCCCAGAAATTGAGTGCACACGGCCTTAGGATCCCTCCTTCAAACTTTTGCACTTTATTCGCGACTCTCCTACGGGAGTACACTTTTTTGGCAGGTTTCTTCCCGCTAGTCGAGGTCAACTCACCTCTTGACTCCCACCGTTGCCTTTCTCTTTCAAGGGCTCTTCTCTGAGCGTGCTCTTCTCTTTCTGTTCGCGTTTCTCCTAAGGATGAGCTCCACTCGCTCATGTACTAGATCCAGGGTCCGCAAGCTCGGCCAACATGTGGCGCTAGGCGAACCTATGGCACTCTCTTATAGAGACGTACCAAGCTTATTCCGGGCAGACGCACTAAAATGATGAAATTCTTAGTCCAAGGGAAAGATGCATATACGAGCTTATGTTTTGCTCTAACTCCCCAAAATCAGTCCACTTGCTTTCCTTCAAATCACTAAAGTGTATGTGAATGTACTCTCAAGTGTCTTCTTGCTCACATGCTCCCATGCCACTTAATTCCCAGTTCCCCTCTTTTCCTCTTACTCTTGCTCTTAGCCTATCTCTCTCTCTCTCTCTCTCTCCTACTTACTCTAGCTCACGTTCCCTCTCTTCCTCGCTCTTTCTTACGTTCCTCTTCCCCGCTTTCGTTCTCCTCACCCGTGCACACAAACACCCGCACACTCATCCATGCATTCATGCATACATACTTGGATCCCTCTATTTGTGACCACACACTCCCTCTCGCTTCCTCATCACTTACTCTATCTCCCTTTTTTTTATCTTACCTATTCCCACGCCCTCTCTCCACCCCTTCTCTTCTCGTTCTTCTTCAGGCCTATACACCCCTACACATTCTTACGCCCTCCTACACATGCACACAAATGCTCTCACCTGCCTTCTAGTAGATACCACCACACACACAACCGCTCTCTCTCTTTTCCACACCCGCTTACACACACCCACTTGCCTTCCTCCTTGCTCACCCCTTTCCCCCTCGAGTTCACATATATACCCGCATGCTCACATGCACTCATCTACACACACATATGTCCGACCCTTCTCTCATGCACTCTCCCTTTCTCACACTCTTCCCTTTACCTATTGCACGCTCTTGAACACCTACGCCCTCGCACACACACACTTACTTTCTATCTTTACCTCTCAAGTTTTCCCTTTCTCTACTCACTTGCACATGCTCTCACATACACGCACCCCCTGTCATTAAGGTACAGTCACGAAGAAACAAATCACTGCAAATGCAGAGACGTTACAATGAACATGTCCTTTAACTGTTCCTGATTCTTTTGTCCTTTGTTTTGTTCGCATATGCAACATAAGACCGCTAGCAACTGCAAGGATGAATCCAGATGCAATTATTGGAAACACAAACTTCCTCCATACTCGGAAGTTCTCATCATTGGACTTTTGGCTATCCTCGCCACTGCCAGCACAATCAATGGATAGTTTCTCGAATACATCGTGACGACATTTTACACCTTTCAAGAAAGATCCTATGCCTTCAGAATCGGTCGGTCACTATTACCAACAACCAAATGTGGTGGCAAAGAGGGAACATCTAAACATAGAGGGGGAAGCAATTTCTGTATTATTCCTTTATCAAGAACTATAAATGTCCTCTCTATCACATGTCCTTCAACAATGGGAACACTAAGTCGAGAGGCTGATCGGTGTGTCACTCTCATTAACATAAACCCACACAACACTGCTCATAGATTCAAGCATACATCATAGTTTGGTTTCACTTGACAAAGCACCTTTGGACATATCCACAGCATTTAAACGAGATTCATGTTTTTCATTAAGCGGAACAAAGGGAAAAATAAAGAAACAGGATACGTTCAGAGGACATTTTCTAGCTTTGATTCCTCCTTCTCAACATATCACTTTATTCACTTCCGTCCTTAACTCCTAAAGATAACGCCACATTCAGAAATCGTTATCATGCTTGAGAGAAAACAGGGAGCGTAGTGAACCAATGACAACTCCCACCATGAAGCGTTGAATGCATCAAAAAACTGGTAATGATTGTGCAAATTAACATCAAAATTAAGGGAAACCAAAACGTACATTAGATTCAAGTGTCACTCCTGAGCGCACACAAATCTAGAAAGGGCATAAGCTCAAAAATCCATGGCAGATGTAAGTTCATAATGGATCCTAGAATGCATCTCTTGACTGTGTCAAACCTTACGTTTTCGATCCAACCAAAAGCAACAACAAATAGCTCTAACCGTCGACAGTAAATAACTTAGGAGATAGGTGTTGATTATTCTGAATGTAGCCTCGGCCATGTGTTAAGTGCATTAATCATTAAACTACAACAGTAGAACTATATGCCTGAAGCTTCATACTTCTGATAATGATGAGAACCATAACACAGTAAAGTCTGATTGGTATTATGAAATGAGCGCACCTCTGTAGTAATCTACTTGGACAAGATTACAAGTTTCCCGTTTGTTCCCATTATCCATTATGGTCATCAGGAGAAGGAGCATAGCCCACTTCCATGACCTGCTTCATATCGAACTACCCCCAAATGATCGATTGCTAAGCATTGTTCCGCACTGATGGTCCTCCCCTTTGCACTACCACCGTCCACTTGTTTATTCGTTCCACAGCCTCTATTTTTTTATCTTCCTTGCAATGTGATACCGGTGATGAGCCAATGAACCAAACCCCTCCTATCCCTTGAGAGTCTTCAGTGAGCCTTTTCCATCTCTAAAGAGCGCAACAAAGTCCCCTCCTGCTCCCACTGAGAGTGAAGTAAAAAAAAAACCAACAGCGGCCCAAAAACAAAAACTGAGAGCCTCCTTCTATATTGATGCTGCTCGCGACCTCGTACCCCTCCCTCGCCTCACCAGCCACCCCGATACACTCCTTCCTTCTCTGCTTCCACTCCTCCTCTACGTACCTGCACTTATAAACCACGAAGAAGAGCCCCCCCGAAGGATAGCAGCAGATGATTTCTTTCCCCCTTTGAGGATGAGCCCACAACTAGCAGCAGCGACCCTCCGAAAAAACAAAGCAGCCCCTCGAAGCAAATCCCCTCCCCTACGGATGGACCCCCAAAAACTACAGCAACGGTTGAAGGATAAAAAAACCGAAGAGGAAGCCGCTCCCCTTGCCTCCTGCCGCATATATCTCTTTTCTCCCCGTCTGCACTCAGCAGGCTGCTCGGCCTCGAAAAAGAAACTCTCTTGTGTGAAGAATAATGGCCATAACCCCCTGGACATCTGACAGCCCCTAGCCATTCATGCCCAATAAACCGTGTCCTCCTTGCAGCCCCTCGCACATGTGCCTTCATGGGGCACTCCCTCATCCGTGCACAACTGCTCATAATGCCCTCGGTCGACGAACTCTTGCCACCAGTGGATATACATTTCAATATTTTTCAAAGCAGATAAAAACAAATCTGATGATTAATGCTTTGCTCAATTTTTCTTTAGGAAAACTATGATGCCATATCTATTCAACACCATATGTGCCTCATCATCTTCTTCAATCCAAGCATCATGAATGTTCTCATAGTTCTCCTAGTCCACAATCACCACATTTTCAGCATTCACATCTTTAAAAGGTAGATCAAGGAAAAGTTCCTATGGCCTCGTGACCAGTTGATCTTTCATATATACTCTAACAAAAACATAGCCAACACCGATATTTGATTGCATAGGCTTCCTGCAATGCCACTAGCTTTTAAGCTGCAGAAAAATAACAACATTGGCCAGACCCCTCTAGGCTCCATTTTGGCACAAATCTAGTGCTTCTCTTTCACATAGCTCACATTTTCCATCTTCATAATACTTGCAATTAAATATCTATTCCACACAATGGAAATGTGTTAGCACCAAAAGATCAACCACAAATACAGTTAACAAGAGTACCTGCAAGTAATTTCCCTTTTTATACCTACATTCCATAAGTAATCACTAAACTCATTAGAGAAATACTCTACCCCTCCATCTGACCTTAGTCTCTTCAACTTATGACCTGTAATTATCTCTGCATTAACATGATAATGTGTGAATGTATTGAATACCTCTGACTTATCTTTGATCACATAGATAGTGATCCATCTGGTAGCATCATCAACATAAATCACATAATACCTTGAGCCATTGATACTGAAATCCTTTGATGGTCCCCACACATCTGTGTGTACCAATTCAAGCTTCTCTGAATACATAAAACCATGCTTGGAATAAGATTGCTTATGAGCCTTACCTAATTGACATGCCTCACATCTGTATGTCATATGTTGACCTGCAATATTAGGCAATCCAAGCACTGAACCATTATTAACCATATCTTTGATACCTCTTTCATTGAAATGTCCAAGCCTCTTGTGCCAAAGATCTAACTGAGAGTTCTTATGTCCTCGATAAGTGAACAAAGCATGACCAACATTGCCTTGGATCTTCAATATGAACAATCTTCCTTCTTTCTTCCCAGAAACAATTTATTTATACCCATTGCTAGGGTCTTCCACAAACACTCCTTCATTAATGAACCTAACTTCATAACCTTTTTCAACAATTTGGCCTACACTTATCAGATTCTTAGGATTTGTAGGAACATACAAAACCTTACTCAAC
>CM035428.1:139333764-139353764 GCA_020310875.1 Ceratopteris richardii | reverse complement strand
TTCAGAAATTACAAGAATCAAAGAGGAAGAGGATACCAAAGAGGTGTCTACTCACAGTCAAGAGGTAGATTCAACCATCACCAAGGCTACAACAATAACTACAACAACAACTACAACAATAATTACAATGGTAACTACCAAGGAGGATTCAAATCCAGGAAGGATTACAACAACTACACAGACGAGCAGGTTGACTCTCTTCTAATCATGAACATGACTTCAAAATCAGGTACAAATGATGACCACCTATTCTACATTGACTCAGGATATTCGAATCATGTGGCTGGCAATGTAGCATTACTCTCTCATCTTGAGGAACCAAAAGGTAAGCATCAAGTCCAAACAGGTGATGACACAAAACATTTTGTAGTTAAAGTTGGAAATGTTAAGACTTGTGATGAAAATCAGAATTTTTTGAGCAGGGTACTCTATGTACCAACCATTACCAAAAACTTGATGAGTGTTGGTCAGATTGTGGAGAAAGGTTTGCAAGTTAGATTCAATCAATATGGAGCATATGTGGAGGATCCAAGGCATGGGTTCAAGAGGATTGCTAAAGGAGAAAAATCAGTTAGACTTTTCACTTTTGAGTTGGAAGATACAAAGAATATTGCACTATAGAGTTATAAAGATCAAACACTTTCAGAGCTTGAGATTTGGCACAAAAGGTTAGGACACATAGGAGAAAGAACCTTGAAACAAATGTGCAGGGACCAATGTGTGCTTGGGGTACCTAATGTATCCAAGCAACATATGATTTATAAGTGTGGAGCTTGTCAATTTGGGAAATCTCACAGGTTACCCTTCTCAAGGAAAGGATACATGCATGAAGACTACCTAGAGCTTGTCCACACAGATGTATGGGGACCAAGCAAAGATCCCTCAGTCTCAGGTTCAAGGTACTATGTATCTTTTATTGATGACTATAGTAGATGGACTGTATTGTACTTTATGAGGCACAAGGATGAAGTATTTAATTGCTTTAAAAAATATCTTCCATTAGTTGAAAATCAGACAGGAAGGAATTTGAAGAGGCTAAGGTCAGATGGAGGAGGTGAGTACTTCTCCAATGAATTTGAAAACTTCTTGCACGACAGAGGCATCAAAAGAGAGATAACCACAAGGTATTCTCATGAGTAGAATGGGGTAGCTGAGAGAAGAAATAGATTAATTGTTGAGACAACTAGGTCTATGTTGAATGAGAAGAAGTTACCTAACTATCTATGGGCAGAGAGTGTTTCTACTCCCACTTACCTCATAAACAGGTTACCATCTAAGTCTCTTGATGGCATGACACCCTATGAAGCATGGCATGGTAAGAGACCTTCACTTGACAATTGCAAAATATTTGGATGTGTAGCATATCTACACATTCCTTCTCAGATAAGAGGTAAGCTAGACCCAAAGGCTGAAAAATGCATCTTTATTGGGTATGATTAAAATAAAAAAGGTTATAGGTTTTATAACCCTATCAACAAGGGATTCATGGTAAGCAGAGATGTTGTCTTTGATGAAAATGATTCTTGGTATGAGAATGAATGCAGGAAGGTTAAGTTACCCTATGATTTGGAAGAGGAATTTCAAAGTCTTACAAAGGAGGAACCTACTCAGAATGAAGACTCAAGTTCAGATAATGAAGATACTATCAACCTTGAAGAATTCAAAGCATGGAAGTCCAAGGGCAAAATGAAGATGAAGAAGCTTGAAGACATACCTGAATCTTCAGCTCAACCATTTAGAAGATCACAAAGAGAAAGCAAAAAACCTATCAGATATGGGTATGATACATCTCTTGTTACTAAACATTCTGTTTATCTTGCCAAAGATTTGTCAAATGAAGAACCAGGATCATATGAAGAAGAAATAACCAAATCAAAATGGAAAGAAGCTATGGATGAGGAGATTGATGCACTCAAGGAGAGTGGCACATGGGAGTTAGTACCTAAGAAGGACTCCATGAAGGTAATAGGATCCAGATGGATCTATAAGCTCAAAAGGAATTCTGATGGCACAATTAATAGGTACAAAGCCAGATTGGTGGCCAAGGTTTTTGCACAAACCCAAGGCATTGACTATGAGGAGACATTCTCACCTGTAGCCAAGATGCCAACAATCAGAGTGTTGGTGAGTGTGGCTGCATCAAAAAATTGGAATATGTACCAATTGGATGTCAAGAATGCTTTCTTGAATGGATGGATTTCAGAGGAGGTATACATGTCACAACCTCTTGGCTACGAGGAATGTTAGCTCAAGAAATGGTTGGTTTTTATGCACTAATGTGTTGCTATTTGGCAGAAGAAGATGTTTGATTACAGGTACTTGAAGAGTGATCAAATGTTTGAAGGGAGGTATTTGCAACTACATGAAGACATCTTTCTCAGAGGGGAATGCCCTTGGTGTTTGGAGTTCCGATTATGGAAAATATAAGCATGTTCAAGATGTAATTACTTGTTTGAGCAGATGCAATTTGAAGGAATCTATCCAGATTTAAACACTTCTGTCCATATCATGAAATGCTAACAATATACACAGATTTACCACAAGTTTTTGGACACATTCATGCGTTTAGAGTTCACATTTGGTGATGACCCTGTTGTTTCGGATATTTTATGGAGAAGTACCCAAGTGTTATCCCAGAGGCTGTTTCATTTGTCTATGCACTGAAATCTTGTGGCATGCTAATGGCTATCGATAAAGTTGGCTGCAGTTTGGTTGACATGGTTGTCATGAGACATGTACGCCAGTTGTGGTGACTTTTCAAAGGAACAAGATGTACTACAAAACCTTCCTTTTCGCGATGTTGTATCATGAAGTGCACTGATTGTAGGATATGCCAAGAGGGCATGCACCATGAGGGCATCCGTCCTAATGCAGTGACATATGCATGCATATTGAAGGCTTACGTGGCTCTCGGAGCTCTTAATGAAGGGAAAAAAATCCATGATGTGGTAAAAAAAAAAACCAAGGATTATTGCAGAATAATGTTGAACTGGGCACTGCTCTTGTGGACATGCATGCTAAATGTGGTGATCTTCCCAAGGCAAAATGTGTTTTTGATAGCCTTTTGCATCGAGATGTTGTTTGTTGGAATGCCTTAATCGTAGGCTATATGCATGATGGACAAGGTGAACGGGCATTGAACTGCTTCAAACGAATGAAGCATGATGGTATCACTCCTAATGCAACAACATATGCATGCATGTTAAAAGCATGTGCTTCTATTGGTGCATGTGATGAAGGGCAGAAGATCCATGATGAGATTGAAAGACAAGGATTGTTGGAAGTTGACATTATGGTTGGCAATGCACTTGTGGATATGTATGCCAAGTGTGGAAAACTTTCAAAGGCACAAGAAGTGCTTCACCAACTCCCTTTTCGTGATGTTGTCTCTTGGAATGCGTTGATTACAAGATTTGCATAGGAAGGTTTAGGTGAACAAGCTCTAAGCTGCTTGGAGAAGATGCAAAGTGAGGGCATATCTCCAGATGCAGTATCATTTCTTTGTATACTCAATGCTTGTAGTCATCTTGGTCTTGTTGACAAAGGACATCTAGAAAAGGCAGTGCAACTGATCTAGGAGATGCCAGTAATTGATCGATCAGCAAATTGGATTGCTCTTTTGAGTGCAAGCCATAAATGGGGAGATATCAAAGTTGGGAGATGGCATATGAACAGGCTGCACAGGTGGATAAAATGCATGGGCTAGCTGTCCTTCTCATGGCAACATGTATTCATCAGCAGAGGGGGGAGGTTATCGATTATTATTGTGTTGTGTGGTTCGGGGGAGCGGCAGCAAAAAGGGCTCTCTCTCTCTCTCTCTCTCTCTCTCTCTCTCTCTCTTTTTTTTTGGTTTTTTTGGTGTACAGGTGTGCAGCAGAAAAGGGGTGCTGGAAGGAGAGTAGAGAGGAGTGTTTCAGGAAAGAAAGGAAGAAGGAAGGGAGGCGTGCCGTGAAGGGGGAACACGACGACAAATTTCAAAAAAGGAGAGCTCGTGGCAGGGCAGTGTGTGTGAGTTTTTCTGGCAGGAAGAGGAACAAAGAGGAGGAATACAGTATCTGGACGTGAAACAACAGTAGAGACTTTGCGGAATCTAGAGCTGGAGGAAGTTCCTCATTTTGATGCTCGATGGGAAGCACAGGTGCAAAGAAATTTATAAGTGTGGAATAGGGGTCGTGCCCATGCCTTAGAAGGACATCACCAAGGATCTCGTCGACAAGAGATGGCTCATTTCTAGATCAACAGCCGTATCAACTGCTAGCCCAAATTGCCAACCTCTGAGTAGGAGGGGACCCATTATAGGAGTTAGTTCACACAGAAGACACGGGAGAAGAGGACTCTCATGAGAAAGAAAGGGGGTTTAATATGCAGTTGCTTGAGTGAGGGTCGAGTTCAGTGCACATGGATTAAGCTCAATTTCAAAAAGTGGCTGCTTCATTTGGCTTCCTGAGTGCTAGTAGCCGGGCAAAAATTCACGAATAATGCGTGTAAGGGTCCTGCACTTCTCTGCTCAAAAGTTATCAAGAAGGCCATTGGTCCTGATGTTTTGCTTTATTGGCTCATTGTCTGGAATGGGGAGAATAAAGCTTTGAAGAAGTTCCATAGACACAAGGAGATTGAAGGATGCCAAGATATCATGTGTTTTGTCTTTGGAAACAATGTTGATCTGATCACTCGGTCTCATAACGTTCCTGATCATTTGTTATCAGCGATATTAAGGTTTCTCAAGCGTAATGAATCTGAAGCGATGCAAACAGAGTTTGTTGGAAGATAGATTATGGGGTGTAGGTTGTGGTATATTTCAGACCGATCTGACATTTCCAGAGCAAAATTTATGTGTTGTTTAATGTGAGTTAAATCAGTTTGGTGTGTTGGGGTATTTCATGAATAACGACAAGTATGTCGTGGAAGGCGCATTCACAAGAACATCATTGAGACCTGTTCAATAGCATATCATGACATCTACCATTTATCAGAAGGGAAAAAGAATTAGAGTGCAAGGCTCTGTTGTAGGAGTTCTAAGGTGATGAAGTGAGGTGAATAGAGCATTCAGACAGCGATACAGAGAAACTAAAATTCAACATTCGCACACCTATATATGACTACTTTTAAGTTGTGCTTCGAGTCATATTATTTTATGCGGAATGAACGATGAAAGTTTGGTAGAAAAAGGAGAACAGAGTTGATGTGTGGAAGGACCCCAATAGGCCAGCGCTAACATAAATGCGTTGATGTCATGTGAACTTCATAGCCTATGCACTGCTCTATTGTGAGGAGCATGCACCAACTTTTGTGCAAATAAAGAAAAAGAGAGATCATTCCTTGGGAACGAGAGACAGATTCAAGCGGACAACTCTGAAAAACTAGGAAATGAATTTGGATGTCGAGTGCAAAAAGTTATTTGATGTACAACGGTTGTGCAAGCTCTGATCTGGAGAAATCAAGCGACCATCATGACCTGGGGGTGTAAAAGTTAGCACGGAATTGAAGTGGATCTCCTCGGCTGAAAGGAGACAAAGGAAGAACTGTGTGGAAGTAACTATGTGTCTAAGAGTAGCAGATGATGCGTATTTGAAGGTTTTTTTTAACAATCAATCTATAAATGATTAATGGAGCTCGTGGGTTTTTTCGGAAATATCCCTGCATCTCACATTTTGCAGAATGTCCAGTTCAGAACAGCTTCGTCTGTAAGTCTCACACTCAAATATTTTAGAAGGTTATGTGATCTATAAGTGAATATATAAACGCTAATTTCAACCATTTTCATTTCTCAATTCTTGAGAACTTGCAAAAAGAGTTTATGTTTTTTGTAATGCATGTTATTTGCGACAACATTCTCGAATATGAACTGTACCATCGGTTGACCATCAATGCAAATTTACTTGGCAAATATATATATGAGAGTGTCCTTTATGCCTTATTAGGGACTTAGAAGAGGACATATAGATGAATTTCAAACAAGTTGGCAAACCAATAGCCTTTGTGTGCATCCTTTCCCTTGGGTTTAGAGAGCTTACATTTTGGTGTGTTTGCCGGGAATTGGCTTAGCACATCTCATAGAGAGTGCTAGGAGTTTTCTTGGTGCCCCAATCGTGTGGCACAGCCAAGTCGATCCCAAATCTGCGTTGATCTTCATTAAAGAAATGGCTCAACAAAGGAAAGCCTGTGGTTTTGAGAAGACCAACATGAGGCAAATGAATTCTAGACAAAATAGGAGATGGATATATTCTGGTCCGACCATGAGACATCATGTGAACCGAGGGTGGCGATTTGGACCGATATCAAATTATGTGAGATGTGATGGAGAATGTTAATCTCCAAAAGAACAACCTACTCTTGTGATTAGAGCACCTCTATACCAAGAGTAAGTCAACCTCAATTACTAACTATCAAAGGATTAACAAATCTGTGAAGAAGATGAAACACAGAAAAGTCTGATGCACTATTTCTCCACATTGACCTATCAGACATGTAAAGTTTTTGATGAAACTTTGTACAAAGTATCTCCTAGAGATTGCGCACCTCCTCCAAGTTGAATTACTTCAAAAGCTTTAGTATAACTTGAGAAATCAACTTCACAAGTTACCTATGTCAGAAACTGTCATTCAGAATAGTCGATTTTACACCTGCAACTTTTAAGACTTGGTTCTCCTTGAATAGAACCCGTTTAAGCAAATGCTTCTAGCCATGAGTAGCTTATCTTTCAACTTAAAGATTAAGCCCTCACTCATGCAAAACTTTAAACTGTGCTAGGAGAAATGATCAAAACATTAAGTTCGAAATCTGCGCCTGTTTTAGGAACCTGTGAACACACTTCACATGTGAATGTTCCTACACTTAATTCTCTAAGCCTGATTACAATTGGAAGCTAAAACTTTGTACAGAGGTCAAGCAACTCTCAACTTAGACTTGTACAAAGGCATTTCACAATTGATCTACTGTAGAAGGAGAACACACAGAAACATCGGGCGCAAATATTTTCTATTACTCAGAAGAATTACAGTTGAGTGATGAGAGCAAACTCAACTAACTTTTCCTCTATCTCATGACATCTAACTTCCTCATTCTTGACTTCTAACTATTGTCACATATGCTCTCATACTTGCCCCGACTTTTCTCAAAGTATTTATAGATAAATTTGTACATGATTCTTACTAAACAAAAGATCTAAGTCAGCTATGACTATACTAATGTACATATGTGTACACTTCTCTTATCCTCTGAATGTAATCTTCTTCCAAACTTTAAGAATTGATTCTTCCTTCATCCTTTAATCTTCCAAGCCTTCAATTGGTGATTGGTCTGCACCAACAGCTCCCCCTCAATCATCAATTGAGGTTTTCTCTATCTTCTTTATACTTGCCATGTCTTTGAACCTTTGTAACTTAGGTCCATCCAAGCTCTTTGTCATCATATCTGCCACTTGTTCTTTTGTTGGAGTGTACATCACTTCAATCTCTTTATCTAGTACCTTTTCCCTCAAGAAATGATACTGAATCTCTATATGCTTAGTCCTGGCATGAAAAACAGGGTTAGCTGCCAAATACAAAGAACTCATATTGTCTCCAAAAATTATTGGAATACTATGATCAATCTCAAAACTTTTCATCAAGGTCTTCAACCATATCACTTCCTTTGCAGCTTCTACCATTCCCTTATACTCAGCTTCTGTGGATGATAAAGCAACTGTATGTTGCTTCTTTGAACACCAAGAAACTAGCTTATCTCCAACATAACAAAGATACCCATGAGTAGACCTTCTATCATCTGAGTCACCTGCCCAATCTGCATCACTAAACACTTTGATTCTTGTGTCAGAAGTGAAACCATAATACAAACCTTCACTTAGGGTTCCTTTGATATATCTGAGTACCCTTTGGGCTGCAATCCAATGAGTCTTCTTTGGACAATGCATAAATTGTGACAACACACCTACTGCATATGATAAATCTGGCCTTGTCAAGGTAGCATAGATTAAACTACCTACCAAACTCTGATATTTCTTCATATCATTGAACTCTTCACCTCCATACCTGCTTAATTTATGATTTACCTCCAATGGTGTAGTTGAGGTCTTGCAATCTTCCATGTTAAACTTGACTAGAAGATTCTTCAAGTATCTCTCTTGTGAAACATATACTCCATGTTGAGTATACACAATCTGCATTCCTAGAAAATAAGATAAGTTTCCCAAATCACTTATCTTAAACTCCTTCTCTATTTGTCTTTTGAGTTCATTGATTCCTTGAGCATCTGTTCCTGTAACAATAATATCATCAACATAAATGCACATGTAAATGTATCCATTTTCACTTGCCTTCACTAGCAAGCTACTATCTGCCTTTGATGCTTGAAATCCACATTCATTCAAGAACTTGACCAATCTGTAATTCCAAGCTCTTGGGGCTTGCTTCAACCCATATAAAGCTCTCTTGAGCTTACACACATAATCTGATCCAATTGATTCCATGAAGCCTTCTGGTTGCTCCATATATACTTCATCTGCAATGTATCCATTTAGAAATGCATTTTTCACATCCAATTGTGATAATTTCCATCCCTTACAAGCAGCAATAGCAATCAATGTCCTAATTGTAGACATCTTAGCAACAGGACTAAAGGTTTCATCATAATCTACCCCATAAGTTTGGGCATAACCTTTGACCACAAGTCTAGCCTTATATCTAGACACTTTACCATCTGCAAACCTCTTTGTTTTATATACCCACTTACATCCAATGACCTTCTGATTCTTTGGTCTTGGTACTAGTTCCCAAGTTTCATTTTCAAGTAGAGCATCATACTCTTCCTGCATTGCCTTTTCCCAATTCTGTTTACCTTTGGCTTCTTCATAAGTGGTTGGATCTTCTTCTGTTTTCACAATGTAAGCATAATCTTTTGTTGTTAGGAAAGATGTATCATAACTATACCTTACAGGTTCTTTCCTTTCCCTTGTAGATCTTCTGATTTCTGCACTTCTTGAAGTTTCAGCCTCATTTGATTCTGGATCAAATCTTGGCCCTTCTACATAATCCTGCACTCTACTTCTAGAGTCAACTTCATCAACAATTTCTTCACATACTTTTACCTTTGCCTTCCCTTTCCTTTGCATCTCTTCAACACCTGCAAACTCATTTGGTGATCCTGTATACCATATATTTTGCTCATCAAATGTCACATCTTTAGTAACAAGAAATTTCTTTGTGGATGGACTCCACAACCTGTAACCCATCTGTCTATCATCATATCCAATAAACACATACTTCTCTGCTTTTGGTTCTAGCTTATGTCTTAATTGTGAAGGAACATAAGCATATGCAATACATCCAAATACCTTACAATGATCAAGAGTAGGCTTCTTACCCCACCATGCTTCATAAGGGGTTCCTCCATCCAAAGCTTTGCAAGGCAACCTATTCACAAGATATGTTGCAGTGTTAATGGCTTCTGCCCATAAGTAATTTGGACAATTCTTTTCCTTCATCATGGCTCTTGCAAACTCTACAAGAGTCCTATTCCTCCTTTCTGCTACTCCATTCTGTTGAGGGGAGTACCTGCAAGTTACTTCTCTTTTGATACCTGCATTCCACAAATAATCATCAAACTCTTTAGAGAAATACTCTCCTCCTCCATCTGATCTTAACCTCTTGAGCTTTTGCCCTGTGATCCTTTCTGCATAAGCATGAAAATGTTTGAATGTCTTGAAAACTTCTGATTTATCCTTGATTACATACAAAGTAATCCACCTGGTTGCATCATCAACAAACAACACATAATATCTGGATCCATTTATGCTATAGTCCCTTGAGGGACCCCATACATCTGTATGAACCAATTCAAGCATATTTGAATGCTTGTACCCTGATTTGTTATAAGAACTCTTATGTGCTTTACCTAATTGACAAGCTTCACACTTGTACACCATATGTTGCCCTTCAATGTTTGGCAATCCAAGCACCACCTGATTCTTTGACATCTCCTTTATAGCTCTCTCATTGAAATGACCTAGCCTTTTATGCCATAGGTCTAATTCAGATACCTTTTGACTTCCATAGGTAAATAATGCATGTCCCACATTACCTTGGACTTTGAGAGTGAACAATCTTCCTTCCTTTTTACCTGCAATTATGTTTCTATATCCCTGATTTGGATCTTGTACATAAACACCATCATTTGTGAATCTTACCTCATATCCTTTCTCCACAATTTGCCCTACACTTATCAAATTTTTAGGAATAGTAGGAACATAAAGTACCTTGCTCAGAAGTGTACTTCCACTCTTTGTCTTCACTGATCCAATGCTCTCCACTTTATGTTTGGTATTGTCACCTGTCTGAACTGTATGTCCATTTACCCTTGCTTCCATATCAGTCATCAAAGATAGATTCCCACTCAGATGGTTGCTGCACCCTGAGTCAATATAAAACACTCTTTGATCTTCTCCCACTGATTCATGAGTTGCATTCAATATAAGAGTCATGTCATCCTTCTGATCTGATGCATAATTGTAATAATTATTGTTGTAGGACTGAGATTGGAAGTTTCTTCCACCTCCTCTACCATATGATGTCCTACCTCCTCTTCCTCTGAAATTGCCTCTTTGATTTCTGCCTCCTCTACCTCTTTGGTTATAATTCTGATTATTGCTTCCACCATTTTGATTGTTATACCAACAATCATTTGCCAAATGATTTGTTCTGCCACAAATCCAACAAGCTTTAGCATTATCTTTGTTCTTACCTCCTCTTCCTTTACCTCTGAAATTCATCTTCCCTTTTGTGAAGTTAGCTTGATTTGAATTCCCTTCATCATCATTTGATTGCTTTCCCTTGTCATTCTTTTTCTTGTCCTTGGAGTACATAGCTTGACTTGTACTTCTATCATTGTCTCCTTTAAGATCCTGCTCAAAGGTTAGCATGTGTCCTAGCAATTGATTAAGATCAGGAGTAAAGTGATCAAGTGACAATTCTATGGACAATATAAAAGGCTTCCACTTCTCATCTCCTCTCAAACCTGTAAGTATTTGTCTTACCAACTTTTCCTCTTCAATGTCTTCATCCACTGCTCCCAAGCTATCTGCAATATCTTTCATCCTTGCCACATAATCTGAAATTGATTGTGAGCTCTTCTTCTTGAAGGTTGTGAACTCAGCCCATAGTGAGGACTTCCTTGACTTAGTTGTATTTTGGAAATGCTCTTCCAAGGCATTCCAAACATCTGTAGCACTTTCCAAACCTCTAATGTGAGGTAGAAGGTAATCATTTACAGCCATGTAGATGATACTCCTTGCTTGAGCATCCTTTCTCATCCAAGTCTTCAACATTGCAAGCTCTTCCCTAGTAGGAATACTAGGATCTGCAAACTCAGGTTTTTCTTCATCTCCTGTAATAAATGATATAAGATCTTTGCTCATGAGGTGTGCTTCCATCCTCATGGACCATGCTGGATAGTTCTCCCTATCTAGCTTATCAATCTGCAAGCTTTCTCCCATCTTATGTCCACCTGTGTATTGAAATCTTCAAGCTTTACAAACAATGTATGTACCTTTACTTTGAATTAGACTCCTTTTGCCTTTCTTGATGTCAAATAGTCTTCTCCTCAAGCTTTGACTCCAAGCTTTCACTTCTTAGTCCTTCAAGTGTTGAATTTCTTGAATCTGCAGCAGTCGGGATCCTCCTTTCCTTAATTTGATGTCTCCTGCTCTGATACCACTGATGGAGAATGTTAATCTCCAAAAGAACAACCTACTCTTGTGATTAGAGCACCTCTATACCAAGAGTAAGTCAAAAACTTCCACTAATTTAGAGGATCAATTACTAACTATCAAAGGATTAACAAATCTGTGAAGAAGATGAAACACAGAAAAGTGTGCTGCACTATTTCTCCACATTGACCTATCAAACATGTAAACTTTTTGATGAAACTTTGTATGAAGTATCTCCTAGAGATTGCGCACCTCCTCCAAGTTGAATTACTTCAAAAGCTTTAGTATAACTTGAGAAATCAACTTCACAAGTTACCTATGTCAGAAACTGTCATTCAGAATAGTCGATTTTACACCTGCAACTTTTAAGACTTGGTTCTCCTTGAATAGAACCCGTTTAAGCAAATGCTTCTAGCCATGAGTAGCTTATCTTTCAACTTAAAGATTAAGCCCTCACTCATGCAAAACTTTAAACTGTGCTAGGAGAAATGATCAAAACATTAAGTTCGAAATCTGCGCCTGTTTTAGGAACCTGTGAACACACTTCACATGTGAATGTTCCTACACTTAATTCTCTAAGCCTGATTACAATTGGAAGCTAAAACTTTGTACAGAGGTCAAGCAACTCTCAACTTAGACTTGTACAAAGGCATTTCACAATTGATCTACTGTAGAAGGAGAACACACAGAAACATCGGGCGCAAATATTTTCTATTACTCAGAAGAATTACAGTTGAGTGATGAGAGCAAACTCAACTAACTTTTCCTCTATCTCATGATATCTAACTTCCTCATTCTTGACTTCTAACTATTGTCACATATGCTCTCATACTTGCCCCGACTTTTCTCAAAGTATTTATAGATAAATTTGTACATGATTCTTACTAAACAAAAGATCTAAGTCAGCTATGACTATACTAATGTACATATGTGTACACTTCTCTTATCCTCTGAATGTAATCTTCTTCCAAACTTTAAGAATTGATTCTTCCTTCATCCTTTAATCTTCCAAGCCTTCAATTGGTGATTGGTCTGCACCAACAAGATGCTGGAGTTGCGAGCAGGTGGGGCATATAGCCAAATATTGCCCTCGCATATGCACCCCGTTGGATTTTGTCCCCACATGTGAGGACTGCGGGAAAAAGCGGTTATGTGAGCACATGTGTAGCTCAAAAGAAGTGAATGTCAGAAAGGTTGCAACAATTGGACTTGATAGGTGTGTATCTTCTCTATATGTGGAGGTTGACAAGAGCGGAGTTACTTCGTCGACAAAGACCACAAGAGCAAGTGAGAGCAAGGACACTGGATCTCCGGACCGAGGCTTGGTAGAGCTTGTGAAGAGCCTGGAATGTCAAGTCAACTGGCTGCATGTGGAGCGGGATGGCGATAAGGTCAAGATGGAGAGAATAGAGGAAAATCAAGTGAAATTGGCAGAAGTCTTAGGAAATTGGGAAAAGCAAATGCGATCGGTCGAAAGTGAGAATAAAGAGTTAGAGGGGGAAAACAACAACTTAAAAAGACAAATCCAAACACTTCAGCATGAAAGCGGGGTTAGAAGGGGAAAGCAAATGAGAAAAGAAGTCTTGGACATTAGAACTGGTCGGGTAACGATAGACTGCTACCATGTCATGATCGAAGAAGGGCCCTCAAGAGATAGGGATGACCTGATGAGGAGAGTCGAACGAATGGAGCATGAAATCGAGAAGGTACAAAGCATACTCCGTCGATATAGTGATCAAGTGGGTAAGGCATGTGAGGAGTTCCACCTGGAGTTAGAAAGAATGAAGAGTGCCATATGAACAGGTTGCACAGGTGGATAAAATGCATGGGCTAGTTGTCCTTCTCATGGCAACATGTATTCATCAGCAGAGGGGGGAGGTTATCGATTATTATTGTGTTCTGTGGTTCAGGGGAGCGGCAGCAAAAAGGGATCTCTCTCTCTCTCTTTTTTTTTTCGTTTTTTGTGGTGTACAGGTGCGCAGTAGAAAAGGGGTGCTAGAAGGAGAGTAGAGAGGAGTGTTGCGGGAAAAGAAAGGAAGAAGGAAGGGAGGCGTGTCGTGAAGGGGGAACACGATGGCTAATTTCAAAAAAGGAGAGCTCGTGGAAGGGCAGTGTGTGTGAGTTTTTCTGGTAGGAAGAGGAACAAAGAGGAGGAATACAGTATCTGGACCTGAAACAACAGTAGAGACTTTGCGGAATCTAGAGCTGGAGGAAGTTACTCATTTTGATGCTCGATGGGAAGCACAGGTGCAAAGAAATTTATAAGTGTGGAAAAGGGGTCGTGCCCATGCCTTAGAAGGACATCACCAAGGATCTCATCGAGAAGAGATGGCTCATTTCTAGATCAACAGCCGTATCAACTGCTAGCCCAAATTGCCAACCTCTAAGTAGGAGGGGACCCATTATAGGAGTTAGTTCACACAGAAGACACGGGAGAAGAGGACTCTCATGAGAAAGAAAGGGGGTTTAATATGCAGTCGCTCGAGTGAGGGTCGAGTTCAGTGCACATGGATTAAGCTCAATTTCAAAAAGTGGCTGCTTCATTTGGCTTCCTGAGTGCTACTAGCCCGGCAGAAATTCACGAATATTGCGTGTAAGGGTCCTGCACTTCTCTGCTCAAAAGTTATCAAGAAGGCCATTGGTCCTGATGTTTTTCTTTATTGGCTCATCGTCTAGAATGGGGAGAATAAAGCTTTGAAGAAGTTCCATAGACACAAGGAGATTGAAGGATGCCAAGATATCATGTGTTTTGTCTTTGGAAAAAGTGTCGATTTGATCACTCGGTCTCATAACGTTCCTGATCATTTGTTATCAGTGATATTAAGGTTTCTCAAGCATAATGAATATGAAGTGATGCAAACAGAGTTTGTTGGAAGACAGATTATGGAGTGTAGGTTGTGGTATATTTCAGACCGATCTGACATTTCCAGAGCAAAATTTATGCGCTGTTTAATGTGAGTTAAATCAGTTTGGTGTGTTGGGGTATTTCATGAATAACCACAAGTATGTCGTGGAAGGCGCATTCACAAGAACATGATTGAGACCTGTTCAATAGCATATCATGACATCTACCATTTATCAGAAGGGCAAAAGAATTAGAGTGCAAGGCTCTGTTGCAGGAGTTCTAAGGTGATGAAGTGAGGTGAATAGAGCATTTAGACATCGATACAGAGAAACTAAAATTCAACATTCGCACACCTATATATGACTACTTTTAAGTTGTGCTTCGAGTCATATTATTTTGTGTGGAATAAACGATGAAAGTTTGGTAGAAAAAGGAGAACAGAGTTGATGTGTGGAGGGACCCCAATAGGCCAGCGCTAACATAAATGCGTTGATGTCATGTGAACTTCATAGCCTATGCACTGCTCTATTGTGAGGAGCATGCACCAGCTTCTGTGCAAATAAAGAAAAAGAGACATCATTCCTTGGGAACGAGAGACAGATTCAAGCGGACAACTCTGAAAAACTAGGAAATGAATTTGGATGTCGAGTGCAAAAAGTTATTTGATGTATAGCGGTTGTGCAAGCTATGATCTGGAGAAATCAAGCGACCATCATGACCTGGGGGTGTAGAAGTTAGCACGGAATTGAAGTGGATCTCCTCGGCTAAAAGGAGACAAAGGAAGAACTATGTGGAAGTAAATATGTGTCTGAGAGTAGTAGATGATGCGTATTTGAAGGTTTGTTTTTACAATCAATCTATAAATGATTAATGGAGCTCGTGGGTTTTTTCGGAAATATCCCTGCATCTCACATTTTGCAGAATGTCTCCGTTCAGAACAGCTTTGTCTGTAAGTCTGACACTCAAATATTTTAGAAGGTTATGTGATCTATAAGTGAATGTATAAACGCTAATTTCAACCATTTTCATTTCTCAATTCTTGAGAACTTGCAAAAAGAGTTTATGTTTTTTGTAGTACATGTTATTTGCGACAACATTCTCGAATATGAAATGTACCATCGGTCGACCATCAATGCAAATTTACTTGGCAATATATATATATATATATATATATATATATATATATATATATATATATATATATATATATATATGCATGAGTATATGTGTGTGAAAAGTGAGAGTGAAAGGGAAAGAGAGAAAAGGGTGCGAGAAGGTACGTGTAAGAGAGTGGGTGAATAAGAGAGAGAAAGGGGTTACCAATAGAGGAAGAGCAAGAGACAAGAAGTCCGAGCAAGAAGAGAGTGTCCTTTATGCCTTATTAGGGTCTTAGAAGAGGACATATAGATGAATTTCAAACAAGTTGGCAAACCAATAGCTTTCGTGTGCATCCTTTCCCTTGGGTTTAGAGAGCTTACAAGGACCCTAAGAAGGTAACATATGTTTGCAAATTAAAAAAGGCTTTATATGGATTGAAGCAGGCACCTAGGGCATGGAATTACAGGTTAACTACATATCTCCAAGACCAAGGTTTTGTCATGAGCAAGGCAGATACTTCTCTGTTCATTAAGAGAAGTAACTCAGAGGTAATATACCTTTGTGTTTATGTTGATGACATCATCATTACAGGTAATGATGTCAATGGAATCAGATATATCAAAAGTCGAATGATGAAGGAGTTCAAGATCAATGATCTTTGTCTATTGAAGTATTTTTTGGGACTTGAGTTAGTCTACACTAACTCAGGGATATATATTACTCAAAAAAAATACATACAAGATATGTTGAAGAAGTTTCACTTACAGGATGCCAAAGTAGCAAGTACTCCAATGGAGGTAAACCTAAAACTAAGTGCCCATGAAGGTGAGAAGTCAATGACATTACAAGTTTTATCAAAGTATGGTGGGTAGCTTGAACTATGCTACCTTAACAAGGATAGATATTGCATATGGTATTAGTGTGCTAAGTCAATTTATGCACAAGCCAAGGATACCTTACTTAGAGGCTGCCAAGAGAATCTTGAAGTATCCCAAAGGTTCACAGAACCATGGTTTGTATTTCCCTTACACTTCAGATATTGATATCAAAATTTATTCAGATGCAGATTGGGCAGGATGCAAGGATGATAGGAGGAGCACTTCTGGATATATCTCTTTTGCAGGTGACAAACCAATCTCATGGTCTTCAAAGAAGCAACCTACTGTTGCTTTGTCTTCCATAGAGGCAGAGTATAGAGGACTGGCTAATGCCACACAAGAAGCTATATGGATTAAGCTTTTGTATACAGAATTGGGATTATTTACTAGGTCACCAATTATCTTTGGAGATAATACAAGTTCCCTTCACCTTGCAGCTAATCCTATTTATCATGCTAGGACCAAACACATAGAGGTCCATTACCATTATGTGAGAGAAAAGTTGATAAGCAAGGACATTCAACTAACCTATGTATCAACCAACATGCAATGTGCAGATTTGCTAACGAAAGCTTTGGATGGAACCAAACTTTGCAGGTTCAAATCCATGACTGGGTTGCAAGATATACTTGAAGATTGAAGATGAATACTTAAGCCAAAATGTTTGGCTTGAGAGGGAGCTGTTGGTGTAAATCACAAGCCTACACATTTGGCTTGAAAGATACCTTGAAGATCTTACATAAGTGAAGAAGCATAGGAACCATCGCTAGTGGTTAATTACCACTTTATCTCATTGTAAAAGTCAAAGTGACTTGGAATCTCTTGTAATCACCTATCAAAAGGATTCGTGGAAAAATTAGTTGTTTGATTGAAAGGATATCTCCAAGCATTTAGGAGCTTGATCATAGGGAGCCAAAAGTTTGAATTTGAACTCAAATTTTTACTCATCTGTTATAAAAATGGACATAGAAAAGTCGCGGGTAGAATCATCACTCCCGAGCTTCTCATTACTGAGTGTGAGTGTGTGTGAGGCCTACACCATAGCCCACACCTCTCTATACCATTTGGCAATGTTATTCATGCCAATGGAATTGTATACAAATGTTCATTAATACATACATTCATATTGTTCATCTCTGAGTTCGCTGGTAGTCTACTCAAAAGTCTGTCAACTTGTCAAGGGCATATCTCAGTGAGTTCTTCACCAAATTCTAATGCTTCAAAGCTTCTTGGATTCAGATTGAAGTAATCTACGTGCTATCAAAATTTTAAGACATTCTATTCAGCCATTTTGGAGAAATGGGCCTCGAGGTGATCTCTGGTCATTTTCTACTACAGTCCTAAAAAGTCGGGGGTATAGCTTAACTTGCTAAATTGATTTCTCTTAGCATAGTTTATCATTTTACATCATTCCACTTGGAATAGGTAGCTTAATAAGATAATTAGATACCCCTAAAAGGAATTTTTTCAATTCCTACTGTGCTGGTCTTACTGAGCAAAATACCCAGCAGGTGTTAAGCCATAAATAGAAGGTTTTCTTGAGTTTGTGACCTCCAAAGTTATCTGTTTTGATTCAATCATTGCACACATCATTTCCAAAGTACATAGGACATTTTATGGTTTCATTGAAAAGCTAAGGAGGTCTAGTTATCAACTCTGAAGCAAAGGAGGGTTGGTACAAAGCAAGTTTAGCAGTACCTAGTCAGTCTCTTGGAGCATCCGTCCATCTTTCCCAACAGCTAAGGCAGATAGTAGCTTGCTTGTCAAAGCAAGTGAAGATGGGTTTATTTACCTGTGCATATATGTTGATGATATAATTCTTACAGGTACAGATGAGAAAGGTATTCAAAGTCTAAAGACGCAAATGGAGAAAGAGTTCAAGATTAGTGACTTGGGAGACTTGTCATATTTCTTGGGCATGGAGATCTCATATGCTCAACATGGAGTGTATATAACTCAAGAAAGGTATTTGAGAAACTTTTTGATCAAGTTTAAAATGGATGATTGCAAGGTAGCACCTACTCCAATGGAGGTGAGTCAGAAATTAAGTAGATATGGAGGAGAAGAGTTCAAGAATATGAAGTTATATCAAAGTTTGGTTGGTAGTATAATCTATGCTACATTAACTAGACCTGACTTGTTATATGCAGTGGGAGTATTGTCTCAATTCATGCATTGTCCTAGGAAAGAACATTGGATTGCAGGTCAAAGAGTGTTGAGGTACATTAAGGGTACACTCAAAGAAGGTTTGTATTATGGTTTTACATCAGATACAAACATAAAGATTTATAGTGATACAGATTGGGCAGGTAATCCTGATGATAGGAGATCAACATATGGATACTTGTCTTATGTGGGAGATAAGTTAATTTCTTGGTGTTCAAAGAAGAAACACACAGTTGCTTTGTCATCTACAAAAGCAGAGTACAAAGGGATGGTTGAAGCTACAAAGGAAGTGATATGGCTAAAGACTCTTATGAAGAGTTTTGATATCATTTAGAGTACACCCACTATTCATGGAGATAACATGAGTTCATTGTATTTAGCTGCTAACCCTGTTTTTCATGCTAGGACTAGACACATTGAGATTCAATACCGTTTCCTAAGAGAGAAGGTGATGGATAAAGAGATTGAATTCCTACATACTTCAACAAAAGATCAGATAGCTGATATGCTAACCAAAAGCTTGGATGGACCAAAGCTACAAAGATTTAAAGACATGGCAGGTATAAAGAAGATAGAAGAAAACCTCAATTGATGATTGAGGGGGAGCTGTTGGTGCAGAGCAATCAACAATTGATGTTTTTTCTTATGAAGAATTGAAGTAAAGGACTGAAGAAAAGGTCAAGTTATGAAGTATGAAGGAAGTGCATATCTAGAAGATGAAGATGTGTACACATATGTACATTATTTTAGAATTAGTTCATCTTATGCTTTTGTATGGTCATGAGCTTGTAAATATTTGCTTGTATATACAAAGAAAATGTCAAGCCAAACATGAGAGATTATGTGAGAGCAAGTTTGGATAAGAATTAGAGGTCCTTAGACACTCTAGAAGTGAGTAGAATCTCTCTCATCACTAAGATGTAAATTTTCTTAGAAATGAAAAATGTTGCACCCGATCTTTCGGAGTATTCTCCTTTTGTGTTGAATCTTTTATGAAATGCATTTGTACAAGTCTAATTCTATAGTTGATTGACCTCTGTACAATTTTGGAGCTTCTAATTGTGATCAGGCTGAGAGAATTGAGTGTAGGAACATTTACATGTGTAACTAGAAACAAGAGAAGTTGCAGGAGGTGCAAAATTTGATGCTAATGTTTTGGTCATTTCTCCTTCCATAGTGTAAAGTTTTGAGCAAGCAAGCACTCAATCTTTAAGTTGGAAGGTAAGCTACCTGTGGCCAAAAGCATTTGCATAAAGACGTTCTAGATTGAGAGGACCAAGTGTTAGAAGTTACAAGTGTGTGAATTGACTTC
>CM035428.1:139228764-139321264 GCA_020310875.1 Ceratopteris richardii | reverse complement strand
CATTTGAGCTGCCACATCTGGCATGGGCTTCAATCGCGGCATCCAATGTCGAATTGTTCCCATCATGTACGCTACCGACGGTGGTCCCTGTGGTGGCGCAATGTACGGGTAGTTTAGCCATTCCTTGAATTGCGCGTTGTTCTGCACTTTGATATTTAATGCCTTCCAAGACCTGCGGTGTGGAACTGGACCGTAGCATGGATTGTATAGGAGATGTAAAGGCGCGTTGTTCCATGTGCGTAGCATTTCTGGATATGTCTCTAGAAGTTTCTGCCGCCATGTGGGTTGATGAATTTTGCCTTTTTGCACCTCTGGAGGAAGGTCTTCGGGTTGAAATTGGGTAGCAAAGGTAGGAATCTTATTCGTCACTCTCTGTATTTCTGCATTATAATCAACCAGAATAATATAATAAGGCCTGTATTGGAGTTCAGATGAGAGGATAAGGCGTCTCGATGACAGGTTCTTGAAGTAAGCAGATTGTAGCACAGTTTCCTCTATGACCCTCATGGCCTGATTTTGCACTACTGTGCGCTCTTCATGAGAACTCCCGATTTCCTCCACTTGACGTAGCCATGGAGGCCATGGTGCTTCGAATGTGTCTTGAGCTTCTTCCGTTTGTTGGCCTCCTGGGAAGGGTTGTGGGTCGTATTCTTCTTCAAATGTTTGTTCCACAGGAATTTGTACTACTTCCTCGTCGGTGGGAGCCTCTGGAGGGGAAGGTGGTCTCTCATATTGTAGTAGACGTGCTTGCAATTCGGTGACCTGTTTCTGGAGATCTTTTAAGGCCTCTGAGTCTGTGAGAAGTGAAGCCGCGGAGGAGGTGGTTTGAGAGGCTGCTGTTGTTTCTTTTTGGTGTTTCTGCTTCAGTTGACCCAGTTCCTCTCATAGCTGGTCATGTGCTTCAAGCAGCATGGCATAGTCTTCCAATATGATCTTGATATTGTCGGGGGTCACTGCTTGAAACTTTGATGGGCTGATGGGTGCCCCAGGTGTGCTTTCGATAGCTGCTTCTAGGTTTTCCTGATTTTGTAATTGCAGGCGTCGATTCTCTTCATGAGCGGCAGCAAGATGTCGCTTGAGTAGGGCCATATTTCGTTGAAGCTTTGAATTGCGTTCGAGCTGTGTCCGTAGATGACCTTCTACCACTTGTATTGCTTCCTGATCTGTGTTCTGTAACTGTACCTCCAATATGCTATGAGCCTCTTGGAGAGTTTGGAATTGTGTGTGGAGGCGAGCATTTTCCTCTTCTAGTGTAGCAAGGCGGTGTTGTAGTGTCTCCGAGTGCTCTTGCAGGCGTTCATTCTGTTGCTGGAGGTGATTGTAATCTGTCCTTAAGTTGGATATACAAGCTAGCATGGTGTCCAATGCATTGCCTATAGATGAGGGGGTGGTGTTTACAATGGAAGATGCATGGGAAGGGAATTGGGGAAGCGGAAGAGTGAATGATGTGTCTATTGAAGACGTGTGTGTGGGTGAAATTGGTGGAGGGGGAATGGGAGGAGGTGGAAGCGTGGGGGGAGGGGGAGGTGCTGTGGGTGGTGAAATGTCCATACTTTCAGAAGTGGGTTCGAGTGTGGGGTCTACCATGTATATTGGAATGGTAGGTGGTGTGTGTGTGAAAGTGGTGTATAGATGAGAAGTGGGGTTGGGGGCTGAAAATAAAGGGAAAGGATGAGACCTGGGTTGAAAAGTTCTAGCAAGGAAGGCATGGAGGGATTGGAGAAGTGGAGAGATGGTGGTTGGGGTTTGAGGTCGTAGAGGCGGGGAGGTCATGAAAGGTTGCATGGCAGCAGGGAATCCCATGAATATGGATCTAGAGTCAGGGTGACCTATGGCTGAGGGCATCGGGGATGGTTGTCCTAGGGCAGGCTCTATGAGCGATTCGGTGGATTGTGTAGTGATGGTGGTTGCTTCATAGATTGGGTTATCAGAGGTGGAGAATAGGGTTGAACTAGAGATGGGAGTACGGAAGAGGAAGGCTTGTTCGATGGGTTGAGTGGTCGAGGTGCTCTCCACGGCTTCTGCTCTAGGAGGCGATGGTGGGGGTGTGGGTGGTAGTGGCTCGATGGATTCCTCATGGGTGACTGGGTGCTCTTGGCTAGCAGTTTCTGTTGCTTGGGAGGTTGTCCCGATGGGTTCGGATGTAATAATTGGCCCTTTTGCCGTTGTAATAGGGATCTGGATATTCTTACCTGACCGTGGTCGTGTCTGGAATCTTTGTGGATCATATTGAGCTGGAGACCTCCTGATGGCGGTCCACACTGCTTCTACTACCCCATATGTTTCTGCCATTAATAAGAGACCTTCACTATATTCTGAGTCAACTCCTGCTTCTTCCAACAGCTGAGTCATGAGTACTCTACTGCTCTGTTCGGTGAGCAGTTGTTGCGATCGCACTCATTCCATGATTTGATACAGCCTTCGGAGTTCTGCTGTATAGACTGGGGCTTCAGTGGTCTCCTCTTCATATGCTCCTTCTTCTTCTAGGTGTCCTTGTTGTTGACCTTGCTGGGCATCACTCCAATGTACATGGCGACCGTCTGTAGATTTTCTTCTTCTTTGTGAAGATGTGCCTTGTTCTTCTGCATCTGAATAAAACTCTACATCAGAGAGTTGTGTACTTTGTAAGAATGCTTCGAAGTCCTGGGGATCCATTCCTTCAGCATCTCCAGTTGTAGCAAATTCAAATTCAGATGGAGCTGAAGGGGCAGCTTGTCTCGTAGTTTCAGATCCAAACGTGGTATCCTAATGGTAAAGGGAGGTACAGTGGCCTCCCCCCGTGGCGATACTTCAGGAGTAGTCAGAACTTCCCTTGTCTGGACACAAGGGATCACACCCCTCATGCGCTTGGATTGATGTGTGGACGTCTTGAGCTTCTTAAACATTTGTAATTGTGCCCAAGTTAAGGCACGTTCAATGGGAACATCGTATGCTAGGCACCGGTAAATAATGCGTGTGATTGCACAGCAACCGTTCACCACTAATTTCCTAGAAGACCTTTTATTTGCTTCATACAATTGATCTATAATCCATACGGGCAGCTTAATTGGTAACGCACCTGTCTCCGCTAAGTAGAGAGCGAACCAGATTCTTTTGTGTGGTTGTGTGAAGCGATCTTGGCCGGGGAAAGCAAAATGTTGCATGCACATACGGAGAGGGATGGACACGTTTGGTGTGAGTGCTGCCATGTCTTTAAGCTTCAGTAGTTTCCTATCCTTCATGTTAGTAGGAACGAGAGCATCCTTCTCAGAAGGTACATGTGTGCCGTGCATATTCAAAGGAGAGCTCACCAACTCCAAGGTAAGTTCAAACCTCTTTAACTCGTTGTTGCCCAGCAAGGAAGGAAGAACAAATGATCCTGGTTTGTCCTTTTCTTCATTAGCTTGTAATGTGGAGACCAAATAATAGCATCGGAGGAGATCCGGTTTAGGTAGTGGTGCTTCAAAGTATTCTGCTAGCCCTGCACGTTGCCATATGGTCTGGAGATCCTCTGTGTTCTGTAGAGTCTCAAACTCCTTGGAGAAAAATTGGAATCGAACCCATGATCTGTCATACTCGCACTTAGACTCCCATATATACTTGGCCTCTCCTAATGGGCCTGGCATGCCATTGAACCAATGAGAATTGGCATGGACTCTTTCTGTGATCCCTGTGGGTGGATCCGGTATCGGGATCTGCTGAAGGTGTTGCAGCTCCACAGGTCGTTCAGTTGGTGGCACATCAACACGTAGACTATCCACATCAATTCCTGCAGTAAGTATTCCTACTTGTGAGCTTGGACCTGTCGCTTCTGCCATGTTACTTCTTGCCTCCTGATTCTGTGAGAATATAGAAACATGTGTTAACATTGTAAAGGACAAGATAGAACCGTTTTTGTCCCCATTACAACATTATCATGAGGTTCGGGAGAGATTAGTAGGTTAATAAGTGCTCGGTGCTTGTCGGTGTAGTTAGGAATTGGGTGGACCTAAGAACTAAGTGGAATGATGTAGTGTGAGAGTGACGTAGTTAGTAGGTGGACATGGATTTACAACTGGGGTCCGGGGGTTTATTACAAGTTTTAGGTTGCCAAATGCAGTGGATGGGCTTTGATCTTGATTTTGTGGAGACTCTGAAGAGTTTGATCGGGGTCTTTGATTGAAGATGAGGCTTTTTAGGGACCCATTTACAAGTGATTCTACTTGTGCTCATGGAAGAATATGTGTCCGTGCGTGATGTGTAAGACTGGGCCTCAGATGTTCGAGTGAGTGAAACATGTTGTACCGGTTGTGGCCTTGGTGTAGCTATTTGAGCACGCAAGCAAGCCTTAGGCACCCAGATTTGTCGCGATTGTGGGCTGGCCTTCATTGACTTCTTGGGTACCCAAATAAACTTCACATTTGCAGAAGGATTAATGAAGGACTTCTTATTAGTGTCGTGTTGTTGCTTACTAATAAGAGGTTTTGGCCGTGGGGTCGGCCTGGTCTGAACAGGGTATTCGCCTTTTCACCTCCATACTTGTTTCCCTGGCTGAAACAATCTGCTTTGCTCCTTTTTTTGGCATCCAGTATAGGTAGTGTTCTCCTTCTTCTGTATTTGATCTGCCGTTGGTTGTTGCAACCTTCTGGTCTTTGGAAAAGAAGGGAGTTCCGTCCTCTCCCTGTCTCCGTTGTTGAGACAAGCCTCTTTTGCATCATACAGTTTTGGACAAAAATAGCATTGTCAACTTCATGTGCGCCCCTGGAAGGACCAGGAGTTTGTGCCTTGCCTAGTTCCTTGAGTGCCTCATTTTCCAATTCAACTGTAATTCGGCTATGATCTACCCGTACCTGAAGAAGTCCACTTCTTAGGTTGAGGTTGACTGCATGATCATAGATCCAGTCCTGACCCAAGACAAGAGGCTCAGTGAGGTCCTCATCTTGACACACTAGTACTTTGATTGTCATCACTTCGTCTTGAATGGAGATGGGAAGATCCACCTCGCCCACGCAAGGGGTTTCCACACCTCCCAATCCTATGAGATATGCTTCTATAGGATTGACAGTTAATTTCAATTCTTGACAGTAAGACAACTTGACAGCACTAGTGGATGCACCTGAGTCAATCAAAGCTCTTACAGTCTTTGCACCCTTTCCTTGTCCTACTCCTAGGGTTACAAAAGGCCGTCGGTCGATTATTCTATGGGAATGTCCACCTGAAGCCTTGCACATGGCCATAGGATAGCCTACAGATTCTTGAGTGTGAGGCATAGGCGGGTCTCTGCCTTGTCTCCTCAATTTCATTCGTCGGATGCGTTCTAAAGCTTCTGCCTGTGCTTCTTCTCTAATTCGTTTCTCTTCTTCTTTACGTTTCTTGGCAGTGTTGAGTCGATTTAGCATCTCTTCAGTGAGGGGTTCTTGATATAACTTGACTCTGCATCCACTGATGTAACTTGGTAGAATATCACCCTCTAGAGTGGCTAGTTGAACTGCGCCGCTTGTGGAGATTCTATTGATAATCATTGGCCCGTAACCTCTCTTCTCTAACTTCCGTGCATGTTGCTTCAAGGTGTAGACTAGGACTAAGTCTCCTGCTTTCAAGCCCTTATCTTTGACGTGTGCATCGAAATATGCCTTTTGCCTCTTCTTGGCTGCATAAATTCCTGCTGCAACCCTCAATCGTGTTTCACCTAATTGTTCAAGATCGAAGACTCTAGAGGACAACTCGTGGCCTGTCCAGTCATGCTCTTGTGCTACTTTCAACGTAGGTATCAAAAAGTCTAGTGGTAGCACTGCATTTTGGCCGAACACCATCTGAAAGGGCGTGGCTTGGAGTACCGTTTTATAGGCTACTCGGTATGCCCAAACAGCATGGTGTAGCTGTTTGTCCCAATCAGAGCGTTTATTGTTCACTAGTTTAGTCAGCACATTGCATAAGATCTTATTAGTGCTCTCTGCCTGGCCATTAGCTTGTGGATGATAGGGGGCCGATTTCTTATGTATCACCAATTCTTGGAGAACGTTTTCAATGACTTCATTCAAGAAGTGTGTGCCTCTATCACTCACCAACTCTATTGGCAATCCGTACCTCGTGAATACATTTTCAAATAAGAACTTTGCTGTTGTTTGAGCATCATTTTTTGTAGTAGCTTTCACTTCTACCCACTTAGTTAGATAGTCTGTGGCCACAATGATATATTCAGCATGTGAACCCTTAGCTGGGGGATTAATAGGACCAACAAAGTCTATTCCCCATTTAGAGAACGCATGTCCGCCCATCATAGGCTTTAGTGGCATCTCATCCTTGCGTATGGGATACTGGGTTCTCTGACAAACATCACACCATTTCACATAGGTATGTGCATCCATGTGAAGGGTTGGCCACCAGAAGCCCGCAAATAGTATTGCCTTGATTACCCGATCTAGTCCAAAGTGTCCCCCTGCTACGCCTTGGTGAGCAGTATCCAAGATTTTGAGATATTCACTCTCATGGACACATAGTCTTAGGTAACCATCTTTACCACGCTTGTATAGATTATCACCAATGAGTGAATAATCCTGGGCTTCTTGTTCTAAACTCCTTTTCCTAGCCAGAGTCATGTCTGAAAGGAATGTTTTCGTCCTTAAGAAGGATACTAGTGGTTCACTCCAATCTGGCACTATGGACACTTGATAAAGTGTGGCATGTTCCACAGGTGGTTTAGTGCAGTAGATTGGGCATTCCTTGCACAACTTTTGGACATCAGCCTCCATAGTCGGCCAATGCACCCCGAGTTTCCTTAGTGTCTGTAAGGTTCGTTGCTTTGAGTAGTGTTGCTTTAATGCACCTACATGTGCTAATTGCAACCATTTAGTGTACTCGTCCTCTTCTACACAACAAGCCAAGATCCCTTGATCTGTGTGCTTGTACATGCTTCCAGCCATGATGTGGTACTTCTCGGCTTTTACTACCTCTCTACCTTGAGTGTTTATTACTGGGTGGTTAGGCCCGTATGTCAATACTGGCACTAATGGCTTAGCCCACTGAGGTATTACTTCCAAATTAAACAAGTAAGCATCAGGAAGATCATCTGATACTCCTTGTGGGGCTTCTCTGGATGTGAGCCTAGAGAGATGATCTGCTCTCAAATGAGTCTTGCCTTTTCTCACCACTACCTCAAAGTCATATTCCATTAGTAAGAGGAACCATCTCACCAATCTACCTGTGTTGCATGGCTTGTTTACCAAGTATAGTAGAGCTTAATGATCAGTAAAAAATTTAAACTTATTTGCAAGCAAATAATGTCTAAACTTTTTAACCGCATACACCATGCCCAACCCCTCTCGTTCGGTAGTGGTATAGTTTCGCTCAGCTGCATTCAACTGTCTACTCGCATAGGCAATGGGAAGATCCATATTACCTTCACCAGTAGGTTGTGCAAGCACACATCCAATGGCATAATTGGATGCATCCACATGCACATGGAAGGGCTTATTCCAATCTGGTGTAGTCAAGATTGGTGCTGAGCATAATCGCCGTTTGAGCTCATTGAAAGAGTTCTCACATTCCTCAGTCCACTCAAAATTTGTCAGAAGTCCGTACAGAGGCTTTGCAATGATGGCATACATGTGAATGAAACGTCGGTAATAACCACAATGCCCCATGAAAGCTTGCACTTCCTTGACATTCTTTGGCCTAGGTAGTTCTGCAATAGCCCTCACCTTCTCTTCGTCAGTGGAGATGCCGTTCTTTGACACTATGTGTCCTAAAATCTTGCCTTGCCTGACCATGAAAACACACTTTTTTGGGTTCAGGCAGACTTGATATTCTCTACATTTGTCAAAGATTTGCCTGAGTTCAGGTATATGTGTTTGTCTAATGTTGGAATGAGCACAGAGATCATCAACATAGACTTCCAAATTCTTTCTCAGGAACTCTTTAAACACATGGCACATCAATCTCTGGAAGGTTGCGGGAGCATTGGTAAGCCCGAATGGCATTACCCTAAAAGCGAATATGCCCCACTCTGTGGCAAAGGAAGCTGTACACTTCCTTGCCGGCTACCCTTTCTAATAAATGCTCGGTGATAGGAAGTGGATAACTATCCCTGATAGTGGCTGCGTTAACCTTCTTCAAGTTAATGCATACACGTAATTTACCATTCTTTTTGGGCACCACTACAATGGGGGACACCCATTCAGTGTGCTCAATTTCATAGATAAATCCAGCTTCAACCAAGCGGTCTATCTCTTCCTTGATCTTGGCAGCATAGTTGTCATTGTATGTGTATGGCTTTTGTTTAGAAGGTCTAGCCTCTGTGGTCATGGGAATCGTATGGGCGCATATGTCAGGGTCTACACCTTTCAAATCTTTGTAGCTCCAAGTGAATACATCTCTGTACTCTCTTAGCAAAGCTATCAGCTCATGCTCCTCTTCCTCAATGAGGTCATGTCCTATGTAAGTGCACCTCTCTTCTCCTTCTTCTATGGATACCACTACCTTCTTGGTGGTTTCTTTGTTATCATAGGCCTCTCCTGCTTGTGCATCACGTTTTGGCATTCTTACCATGACTCTCCTATCTTCTATTGCATACTTCTTGAAATTTTCAGGGACCTCAAACAGGGATTCTTCCTCCTCTGGTGCGGCTTCTTTCTTCTTCCTTTTCTTTCCTTCTTCCTTAGGGGTTACATGTGTGCCTAGCCTTACATTGTTTGTAAGCTCTCCGTGCCTCTGGGGTTGAAATTCCACTTCATAGAAGTATTCTTCATCTGATGCAAAAGGTGGGTCCATAATAATTGACTCTAGATCGGAGTCACTCGCATCCTCAAATGCATCAGGGCTAGGTTCGCACTCTTCTAGAACTACCTCTCCCATGATGGGTTCTATGGAGAAGACTGAAATGTCATAGCCATCCTCATCACAGTGGGGTGTCCATTGTTCTTCACTGATGGCTACATCCATTGTTGCTAGAATTTCTGCCCAGCCATGAGGTTCAAATTCTTTGTCTGGAAAAACTACCGGTGCATAGGCTGGGTCTTGGATTGATCTATGGGTTTCTTTTGCACCTACCTCCCTGGCTTTTTCTCTCTTCTCTTCTTCTACTGCTACCTTACACATCCATAAGTGAGTGTCTTCATGCATCCATGAGGATCCTGATCCTAGGGAATGCACCGATTCCATATCATCTTTGGGTCTATGGATGGGGTTCCATTGGATAGGAATTGGTTCCCCAATCCTGTACCACTTGCAACTGCCGCATAAATGGTCTTCCCAAAATCATCTCATAGGCTTGATTTTTGCTAAAGTCACAGATAGCAAATGTGTGCTCAAACTCTACACCACAAGTAGTGAGAGTTATCCCCTCTAGTAGTCCTAAGGGTCTTTCTATGTGCCCGTCAGCCATCTGCAATTTCATTCTTGTTGGTCTGAGAGCTGGCTTGCCCCATCGTTTCCATAAGGAAGTGGTAACAATTGCAACTCCTACACCTGAGTCCAAAATGGCCTTGGTTGTGTAGCCCTGATGAGTGATGGGGAGATAGGTGTTCCTTCTTCTCCCTCGCTCATGTCTCCTATCTTGTCCAAGGGTATTTCTGGCACTGTTCTTTGAGATCCTACCTAGGAATGTGGTTTTGCTACTTCGGGCACTTGATTGGCTACATGTTTCCACACTTTTGGTCTAACCTTGAGCAGCTCTTCCAAAGTGAGATTGCACTGCACTTTGGTGTTCTTCACTACCTCCGTGTTCCTAGGTATGACTGAATCTTCGTTTCTTACCATGACTATAGGTGCTCTCATACAAGTGGACTTTGCTTCCCATGGGCCTGTGAAATGGGGTAGTTCCTGTAAAGAATTTGACTCAAAGTCTAATCTTTCTTGAGATTGGGCACTCTCCTGCTCTCCATAAATGGAAGGAAGGTCTTGTGGGAATTGATCATGTGTGTCATCCACAAGTTCAATGGGAGGAGGAACTTCACTCTCTTTAGCCCATTTCTCTTCTTGAATCTCTCGCAAGAATTCTGGTGTGTATTGATTCATAGAAGAAGAGGTGTCTGGTTCAGTGGAGTTAGGCACATAAGCTTCCTTGGGAGGACTGCTTATTCTATCACTTGCCCTCTCCTTAGCCTGGGAGGTGGCTCCTTTTCTAGACTTTGCAAGTAACCCCTCCAATCTATCCAATAGACCATCAAAGTGCAATGGTGTTCTGATGGGGTTAGAGCCATTGAACAAACGACTAGCTTCAAACATGGCTTGCGCCAATTCGACCATTTTAGCACAAAGCTTTGTTCGCTCTATCTCTAGATCGGCTCTAGGGTAACATTTCTCAAGATCTGTTACATTGGGTCCTTCTTGAATTGTGGCCTGATATGCTTTAAGCATCATGTCTAGATCTTCAGGAGTGGGATCGGCTAAGACTGATCCTACTCGGTGTGGTGGTTGTGTTACGTGTGGTGGATTGGTGGGTGGAGGAATGGAGGGTGAAGGGGATGGTAGTGGCGGGGATGTGTGAGAGTGCGTTTGAGATGTGATTTCTATGATTTTGGCTTTGGTTTCTCGTAGGCTTTCCTCAAGTTCGCTCATCTTTCGTGCCCATTGCCTTTTCATACGTTCACGGCTATCTCTCCAAGCTCTTGTCCTCTTCTTATTCTGGCTCTCAGTCTCACTAACCTCCGCATTCTTTTCCTGGCCTAATTCTTGGTTTTGCTTAAGTGTCTGGGCTCTCGTGATGACTTGTACTGGGGCTGTGGAAGTCACACTTCCTATGGAGTCTACCACTAAGCCAATCACATTGATAGGAGTGATTTTTGGCATATTATTAGGATTCTTTGGGCAGTCTCGTAAGAGATGCTCCTTTCCACACTCCTGGCAATAGCCCTGGATTGTTAGTGACTGGGGTTGTGTCGGTGGAGGCAAGAGACAATCACGAATGAGATGATCTCCCTCACATCTATAGCATGGCCCTCTAGGAAATGGAGGTCTTACCTGCCTAGGTTGAGGTCTAGGGTTGGGGTTCACGTACATGACATTCGCATACTCTGTCTCCCAAATAGGTTCACAGTTCCTCACTGTAGTAAGACTCACCATGTTCAGGAGACTGAATGTAGTAAGCCTGGGGACTATCAACATGTGTAGAGTCAAAGCTATGGTCACTGGGATCACTTTCTGAGATTAATGGTGTTACTGGAACTATAGCTCTATTCAGGTTTTCTTCTGCAGCAGCATACTTTACCGGAATCACATTAGTAGGAGCAGGTGGTTGCTGTGCTAGCAGTGGCTGGGGTCTCAGTTGGGCCTGATATTGCGGTTGGTAATTTTGCTGAGGCCTAGTATACTGTTGTGGTGAATATTGACTCTGGTATCTGCCTTGTTGAGGGTATGGCTGAGGGTAGGTTTGCCTAACCGCTTGCTTATTGTATGGGCAGTCCTGTGCTGAGTGATTTATGTACCTTCGCTCTATGGTGCAATATTGGCTGCTAGGATTCACTTGGGGTTGAGCCGTGATGGGACATGCGTTTGCCATATGGTCACCACTGCAAGTATAGCACCTCTTCACTGGGGCAAATCTAGGAATTTGTTTGCTAGAGACACCTAGTTTTTGAGCTACTTTTTCCGCAAGTTCCTCAATTGATGTGGATTGTGAGGAAGAGAGGCTAGAGGTACTATCTGAATCTTTGTAGATTTTGGAAAGCTCTAACTCCTCCCCTAGGTTATCCTCAATATCGATGCACATGCGTACACATTCTTCTATAGTCCGGGGGTCCTTCAAGTACACATATGATCTCAATTTGGTACTTAGCAATCCATCCAAGAATAAAGCCACTTGCTTAGCGGCCGTGGGTAACTCAGGACCAAGACATCGCTCAAGATATTGCCTAAATCTTCTTCCTGCAAGTCTCAGAGTCTCTTGCGGGGTCTGCTTGAAGCTGTATATCAATGAGGAAGTATTATGCCTTATGCCACTTTTAGAGAATTCAATAATGAATGCCTCTAGAAGTTGATCTATGCTCCTGAACTGCCTCTCTTTTAGTGGCTGAAACCATGTCAGGGCGGTGTTCCTAAGGGTAAGACCAAAGGCATTGTATTGCATGAACAGGTCTTCAACTTGTTCAACCCTCAAGACTTGCTTAAACTCAGCTACATGATCGTAGGGGTCTCCAGTGCCATCGAAGTAGTTTTTCATGGAATTAACTAGCTGGGTCGGTCTCAAGGTCCTCGTGTGCTCTCTCGGTCTTGGCAAAGGGAAATCATCGACATTTCTTCGGTTCCCTAGGGCTCTATGTCCCTCAGGTTCCCCTCTATTCGTTTCCGTTCTCGTTCTTTCTCTTCCCCAAGAGTTGGCAAAGCTTACCTCAGGTCTCTCTCGACTCCTTTCTCTTTGAGTCCCATGAGCTTGAGATGTTCCAGCTCCTTGGAGACCAAAGGAAACATTCGATCTTGGTTGGGGGAAATAAAATTCTCCTTTCCAAGTGTAAGCATGCCTATCATTTTCTATAACTCCAAAGATCCTCTCTGAAGAGTGATCTAAGTAGGTCACTCTTCCTGGAATATCAGGATCTTTGAACTCATATATCATGATTGTTCCTACCTCACTCGGCTGATGAGGTCTATATCTCCAAAAGGCTTCTTCCGTCTCTCGGTTCAAGAGGAGATCTATGCTCTTATTATCTTGGGGAACCCACTCTGGTGTGATAATCCTCGTGAGAACAGATTTGCCTCAGGGGGTTCTAGGTTCTTTGCCCATGTTTCCTTGCTCTTGGTCACCTAAGTCCGTTTCTGGGACCACATTCCCAAATTCATCTATCCTCTCGGGATTACTGGTGACTACATATATTGTCCCTTCCTTGTCCAAGTATGCTCCATTTTCAAACTTGACAGCTAGGCGCTCTAGTCCAATGGATTGGTCAGGGTTTTTAATCTGGACCACAGTCTTCTTAGGCCGTTGTTGGCAGCAGTCAGGGAACGGAAGGAGCCACAAGACAAAGAGGGTCGGAACGAAGAGATAGCACAAGCAGACACAGTAGCCAAAGAAGATTTGGCAAGTAGGCCATCTAAATTTTTCAGACATCAAGGAGTTGAGCACACAAGAAGAAAGAGCAAGTAGGGGGCTCAAAGATGTGTATGACAAATCAACAGAGAAAATCCCTACACAAATAGTGATTTTAATCACTAAAAACCATTGTAAATACCATTTCGTATTTTTGTAGCTCCATTTTGTGCAAGCCAAGGAGTCCTTGAGCTTGAGGAGCTTTAGAAGTATCTACCTGCCAATTTTCATATTTTTTAGATCTCGTTTGAGCCCTCAAAAGAGCCCTGGAACCTAATTTTTAACTAGGCCGGACACTAGGTCTGGACAGGGCCAAAGCTAGTCAAAAACTATAAAAGGAGCTAGAGAGCTCATTTTGAAGGTTAGCTTGTAATAGTTTTGAACCTGTATGAGCTTTCTGAAAGTAATCTAAGAACTCCATTGCTTCTAACTCTTGGTCTTGCCGTGTATGCGTGTGTGTGTGTATGTGTGTGCATGTTAGTGTGCTTCTCACTCACGCACTGGTGCTTCCACTTGCTCGAGGTCTTCATACCATCCTCACATCTTCCCGGATTGACATTAAAGGAGGTGCTACTCATCACTGAGCTACACCAAATTTTGGCGCCGTTGCCGGGGAACGAGCTTTGAGGACGAGCGTGTGATGGTAAGACGTAGAGTTGAAGTGTTGGAGTTATAGGTATTTTCTTCACTTTTATCTATTTCCTTTTGTTTTCTTCATCACCCTCATCATCATCACCATCTCCCACCTCCACCTCCATCATCGCAAAAATGTCAGTTTTTTTTTACTATATTTCCTTCCTCCTTCCATTTCCCTCATTCCACTTGTGAGAGAGAGTGAGAGAGCGATATTGTGTGTGCAATTTTTGCATGTTTCTTGAGCTGTTTTGCAGGTACATGCTACATCATCTTCTCCAGCACTCCGTGCAGGTAAAAAACGTCACGGAACTGTCTCTGTGTCGCCGACCTCTGTCAATTGCGACCGATAGAAAAAATGTTCCATTTGCCAAACAAAGTACAAAACCATGATCTACAGGACTAGAGCTTCCCAAAACTGTGTTTAGATTTTTGAAATTCATCAGATTTTTGTCAATCGCGATCGCTCTGTCAATTGCGATCGACAAACCACGACCGACAGACCTGTCAATCACGATCGACCAGTCAATCGCGATTGACAGCCCACGACGGCTCTGTCAATCGCGACTGACACAGTCAACGACCGATTGACTACGACGGACAGATCATACACATGACACGTGTCAATCGCGATCGACAAACCACGACGGACAGACCTATCAATCGCGATCGACCAGTCAATCGCGACTGACAGCCCACGACGGCCCTGTCAATCGCGACCGACACAGTCAACGATTGTTTGACCACGACGGACAGACCCTTGCGACCGACCTGTCAATCGCGATCGACCCATCAATCGCGACTGATAGAGTCAACGACCCTTTGACCACGACTGATTGACTTCTCGAGCCACGTGTCAATCGCGATTGACCCATCAATCGCGACTGACAGCCACGACGGACCTATCAATCGCGATCGACACATCAATCGCGATTGACTTGTCAATCGCGACTGACAGAACTTGCGAACGCGATAGAAGGGCAAATTTGGCCAATTTTTAAGGGCAAAAAAAAAAAATTAGTGGTCTAATTTTTGGGGAACTTTTAAGTGTTTAGCATTGCACTGTGAGGCCGCAACCCAAGTAATTCAAGAATTCCTGTCTGCCTGAGTAAACTGTTTTGAACCCTGTTTTAGCACCTAAACCTTGATCGGACATAACTTCCTCATACAAAATCCAATTGCTATGATTCTTGTTTTGTTGGAAAGCTCGTGGGAAGTACAACCAAAACTTCCACTGGTTATGTGAAAATTAAGATCAGGATTATTAGATAAGGTTTTTTGAAGTTAACCATACCCGAGGTAGGAAAACTGAGGGATCCTTGGGATTGTTTTTCATAAAGGCAAGGGATAATTTGGTCTGTGAGTTACATGCATGAAAGTGGTCTAGTCTGTCATTTGAATTTAAGTCTGGAGCTAATCTTGGGACTGATGCAGGTCTATTGAGAAGCAATTGGGAGCATCCAAGCAAGGGCTTTGTGCAAGCTTGAGAATCAACTTCTCGGGCACTAAAGAACAAGGATCAACAAGAAAGGTCGGAATATTCTCAACTCCCCTTCCTCAATTCCTAGCTTAGGCTAAGAACGACTAGAGGTAGGAGTAAGTCAGGGCGACGATAGGCAATTATCAAGTTGAAGAATACCTAAACTTTCAAGTTCAAGCTAAGGACATAATCTTTGTACTATCGAGAACTTTAAAGGAAAAGAACTTAACGTGGAACGATCAACTTTAAGTGCGGAACTACACTCAAGTATACCTTACGACGTGATGTCAGACAAGAATGTTAACACGGTAATCAACTAAAAAGAATCAAGTAACTGATACAAAAGGACTCCGCAACGAGGTTGTACTTGGGCAAATTTGGGTTATTCAATTAGGCTTATGAACCTTAGATCAGGGCGACATCTAGGGAGAGATAGACAAAGCCTTAGGTCTTCAGAGGCCAGTGTCAACCACACTGCTAGGTCTTGGGCCCAGCAGTTAAGCCACCACTCATACTACCCTAGTTCTGAGACTAGTGAATCAGAGATGTCTCAAGGCATGCACAGACCTACGGGAAGTTCAGGAGTGCCATACTTGCATAGGGTAGAAGGCCCTTACAAAACGCAGTTGGAATACCTTAGGACCAACCGATTGGGTGCTAGCATCTATGAGGACGGCCTAGGAAGATCTGTGGTACAGGTGAAGAATCCTGACCAATCCATTGGACTAGAGTGCCCAGCTGTCAAGTTTGAAAACGGAGCGTACTTAGACAAGGAAGGGACAATATACGTAGTCACCAGTCATCCAGAAAGGACTGATGAATTTGGGAATGTAATCCCAGAATAGGACTTAGGTGACCTAGAGCAGGGAAACATGGGTGCAGAACCTAGGACCCCCCGAGGCAAATCTGTTCTCACTAGGATTATCACACCAGAATGGGTTCCCCAGGACAACAAGAGCATAGATCTGCTTCTGAACCGAGAAATGGACGAAGCCTTTTGGAGGTACAAATCTGATCGGCCAATTGATATAGGAACAATCATGATCTATGAGTTTAAGGATCCTGATAGCCCAGGCAGAGTGACCTACTTAGATCTCGCTTCAGAGAGGATCTTTGTGGTGATAGAAAATGATAGGCATGCTTACACTTGGAAGGGTGAATTTATTTTCCCCCAACCAAGATCTAATGTGTCCTATGGTCACCATGGAGCGGGAACATCCCAAGCTCATGGAACTCAAAGAGACCGAAGTAGAGATAGGCCAGAAGTAAGCTTTGCCAACCCAGGGGGCAGAGAAAGAACGAGGACGGTGTCGGGAAGAAGGAGGTCGTGGCGGGAAGCCGGCGCCTGGGGTTGGATCAGGCCCCGCTCTGGTGCGCCGTTCCCGCTGTCCTACGAGCGGCGTCTGCGCGCTGGGCGCCTCGCCTGTGCTCTCCGGAGCGTGCGCGATCCTCGTAGGGTCCCTTGCCCCTCGGAAGTATCGAGACGTGGGACCGTGGGCGTCGGAAAGAGACGATCGGATACCGCAGTGATACACGGAATGCAGATCAAGCCAATGATACAACGAAATATGAAACTGAAGTACTCCAATAAAAATTAATGATACAAACAGGCCGCTACAGTGCGGGCCGAGGGTACAATAAAACCGCTACAGTGCGGTGCGATGATACAATATGAAAGCCGCCGCTACAGTGCGGGCTGGCTGATGTAAAATAGATCCCTGGCTACAGTGCGAGAAATCGCCCACAGGATTTCGCTTCGGTCTTCGCAGTCCAAGCTTTTCTTCCAACTTTACTTCGGTCCGTTCTTTACTTCAAGTACCCTCCGCAATGGCCTTCCTTCTCTTTACTTCAGATAATCAGAAACCGCATAAACCTGAAGGTGACAATCCACGAGCAAGATCCACGGGTTAGGGGTAATAATGGAAAACATTTAAACAAAATACTCATGAATGAAATTCAATACTCCATAGTAATATATGCAATATCACCAGTTTTCAATTAGAAAATGCATCAATGGCTAGATCGTATACAGCAGGCTATAAGTGGCCAATAAACCTATTGATAATGATCATCCGCTCATCAAATTTATTCATCCTCTTTAACAAGTGTGTGTTTACCTAGACCTTCTTTAACTACATTTTCAAAGCATGATCATGCCTTGCATGGCACTACAGCTTCTTGAAACAAGAACATCTCCTTCGTCGACCAGCGCCCTCTTGTAGTAACCCCACTTTAATCTATACTTGAGATTCTTGATATTCCTTAGTCAGTAGTTTAGCATTTCAAGAAGTGAGGGGCCATTTTCTTGATCATAACAAATCCTCACATCACAATAGCCTCTTACATTTTCCATCGTACAAAATATCTCCCTTTTGTGTGATGGATCCTACCATGGCAATTCAGTTGTACAAATATGTAAATTAATCAAATTCAAATGAATCGATAATGTCTCTCTCTCTCTATCATGACCGTGGTTCTACCTCGATTCATCGCCATGCCTTAAAGCTTTTCTCATATCTCGTTCTCTCATTCGTTTTCTCTGTACAATTCATCAGAACCTTATCTATTGTCAATCTCTCTTTCTTCCTGCAAAGGCAACGGCCCACAAACTCTCTCTCTCTTCTTTGGATACGTAGCGGTCGATAGCAAGTCTCTCAGACTCGTTTCCTCTCTGTCCACGCGTAGTTAGAAATCTCTCCTCTGTCTCTCGTAAGTCTCTTCTCTCCGTGTTCTATGGCGCCAGCCTACGTGTGTGCTTCAGAGTGTGCCCAGATCAGTACCTGCTCTCTTCACATGATGCTGGCCAATAGAACCCTTATTTCTCTCTGTATCCAATTGTCTACAGCGATCCCCTCATGGATTTCTCTCCTGACTTTGCTACAACAGAAGCACTCAAAATCTGCCCCCCCCTCTCTCTTCCGCCTAGATCTGCCGCTGATCTCCTCATTCTCCTTCCTTTTTCCGATGCGCACAACCAGCCATATCCATGTGACAACGTCTCTCTCTCTCTCCAACTCAGCCGCGTTCGTGCAAGCAACCCGCAATCATAGCCAATGTTTGACGGACTCTCTCTCTCTCCGTCGACTCTTTAAGCGCGCCCATCAGTGGTCTTTGATCTCTCTCTTCTCGATCATACTTTCTCTCTCTATGACATGTCCTCCGTGTTCTCCAGTGCAGCGCCATCTTGTCCGCATCTTTCTTCGCGAATTTTGCAGCACCCTACAAGCTTGCAATCCTCTCTTGCACGCAAATGATCTCTCTCTGTCTCTTACGTGTCTCGATGGCTCCATCTCCACCTCTCTTTAGTGGCGCTGCCGAATTCCCAGTGGCTCTCTAGCCGCGAGCCCTTAGATACTCTCGTTATGGTGTGAGCGCTACAGGGTAACAGACATCCTCACCGCACTCTCTTCACCGCCCTTTTCTCTCTCATCTTGCGCGCGTGAGCAACCTCACCTCCCTATCTCTCTCGTCTCCGTCAGTTGTCAGGTGGAATCGTAGAATCATTGAGTAATCCATAATAGCTTAATTGTATTTCCATGAAGCTATAAAACGAATAAAATTCTCCAGACCAATGAGATATGGAGTGACAACATCTTCGTGAATACATGGATTCAGAACAAGATTTATCTAGCCATGGATTACATAACAATCTTTGTTCATCTCTCTCTTCTACATTCGACCTGCGCGCATCCTGGATAGGCGCGAATCGCGATCCTCTTTCTTTCTCACTCTCTCTCGATATGCAGCGCCGCCAAGAGACTCTTGGCTGTGAACTTGTCCGCGTGCAATACCAGCATGATTAATGCCGTTTTCTCTCTCCTCCCGTGCGACAGCAGCGCCGCCATCAACTTATCTCTCTCTGTATCCCAGGAGCGCTTCTTCTGCAATTGCCAGCTCTCTCCACATGGTCAATCGTCTTGCGAGACTGGGATGTGGATTTCACCGACATAAGTCTCTCTCCCTGTTTCTACCCACGTGCATTCACAGTACTACAGAGCCTGTTTCTTCTCTCTCCCTATGACAGGCCATCTTTTGCACAGAGTTCCCTCCACGGGTTTCTTTCAAGCAGGTTTACTATGTTTAAAAAGAAAATCTAATGTCCCAAACCTAATGGAGAAGGAACCCGTGAAGAAAGCAACTACGATGGAAGAAGAAGACTATCTCGCAAGCTCTTTAGAATCTAGTTCAGAAACTCCTAAATGATCGTTTCTCTCTCAATGCACTACCGTAATGAATGAACAAGAACATGAATGAACATAAACGAACAAGGAGCATACCTGAAGGTGACAATCCACGAGCAAGATCCACGGGTTAGGGAAGAAACAAATGAATTAGCACTTATTTATAGGCCCCCCCTTGGACTCGCTTCTAGAACATTCCCACCTCCTCAATTAACTTTCTATTTTTGGCAGTCTTTTAATTTTTCCCTAGACTAAGGTTCCATTTCACACTGGATGTTCACAGTTTAATGGGTTTTTAAGGTTTGGCCTACAGAAACCGCCATTTCCAAGGGTCCAACCTAAAGTTTTTGATCGGGAAAAGCAAGGGTTTGCTCACAATTATCTTAAACTCACCGATTCAAGGTTTTATTTACAGTTTCGGCCTAAACTCCAAGGGTTTCCAAGGGTTCAAGTCCGATTTTCAGGGGGGTAAACTCACATTTTCAGGGAGTTCTAAGGGTCAAAACTAGGGTTTTCGTGTTTCTAATGTCAGTTATTTTTACACACACGTCTAACATACATCTCAAACTTATTTCTGCATCACATAATCAATCGATTCGGCCAAAATATGTACAGAACATACCACTCTCTCGTGAAAACATCACACAATACTCAGAAAATAATGAACTTTTGAAAAAAAACAATGCACACTCCCTGCGGGATTTCATCCCGACATTCGCCCCCGCTAAACCTGCACATCGTCCCGATGGGCCAACCTGCAAGACTCAACAGAAGCGCATCAGGGTTCTTTTAAAATCTCTTTACACTTTTTATCTTTTTCTTCTCAAAACTCAAATCATGATCTCATGCAGTCATGCAATCTTTTATAAAGATTAGTACGAATTTTAGAAAATTAGGTAGATTCAAGCTTCACAAACATCATATTATGTTTCTGCGTCTGCACTCTGACAAGTAATCACATGAATAAATCGTCGGCTTTCTAGATCTTTTGTTTGTTCAACTGGTTCAGATCCAACTGCTCATTCTAAGTACTAGCATATACATATGTTTCTACTAACTCAGTTTGTAGAATATACCTCGATTCCTACTATTTATCTCCTACTTGTCCAGCTCTCCATTAGATCTTTCTTTCTTTTCGTTTCTCTTTTTCATTTTTCTTTTTCTTTTTCTTTTCCTCTTCATCTCAGCTCAGCATTTCTTTTTATCTTTTATTTTTCACAAATCGGCCTATGTCGAAATCGGGTGCGACTCATGGACTTGTCCACCCGGCCAAGTTTGTTCCACCTGTCTGCCGACCCGGCATAGCGCACGACATACACAACGTCAGCCCTGCATGAAATCGACGTCAGCTCGTGGCTCTGACCACCCGGTCACAGTGACTCCACCCGCCTACCGACCCATACAGGCGCATGACAACAGATAGGTCAGGCCTACGACGAAACTAGCTACGGCTCGTGGCCTTGATCACCCGACCAAGGTGGTTCCACCCGCCTACTAGCCCATCGTAGCGCACCAACAACATACACGCACATATAAGCTGGCATGAGTATGAATGTTTCTTTATAAATCATGATCCATATGGAGGTAAGATCTCATAGGAAATAAATACTAGGATCCAAAGTTTCCCACTCACTAAGTGTTCAAATCAATCAGTATATACATGCACTTGGTTTAAGCATGCCATCACATCCCCAAGTTTTCACTCCCAAAAGTCTCTAGTCCACTAACTGATCCTATTCATATAATTCCCTAGTCATTCATGCTTCATGCAAACCCATAATAGATATTTGGTATCTTCATTCTACATGATTTTCATAAACTCATACATATCTTTATCACACACATCAATGCAATGCATATGCTCTATTAGAAAGAAGACAAATCTCAAATCAGAAACGTTTCACCTGGTCATTTTTCTTCATTTTGATCCAGCTTTTCTTTATCTTCATGGTCTATCATTCTTCATCAGCATCAGCCTCAGTGTCATCAGTTCCCTCCAGTCTCATCAGTATCCTCCAGTATCATAATCATCATAATCATCATAATCATTATCAATCACCATAAACCATCAATCATCATCATTTTCATCATCGATCATTACCATTAATCATGCGTTTTCATCAATTATTATCATTCATTTTCATCAATCATCATCATGCATTATCATCAATCTTTATCACTCAATAGCTCCTGATCAATTCTCATGTGTTTTTTATTATGATTCTACTTCAATCATCATTCAAGGTTTGCAAATATGTCTTGAAACGTTAGGTTTCTACTTCTTCTATTCTTCTTCAAACTCTTAGAAGTCTTTGAAGTTGTCTTTACACTTCCCTCGATTTGCGCAATAATATGATCAAGTAACTGTTTTTCTGCTTTGTTAACTCGTTTATCACATTTTATATCTTCTTCAATCTTTTCTTCACTCTTTTCATGTTCAATTTGTTTGTCAAAGTTTAATTGAGACTGTAATTTTGCAACCTTCTCTTGGTCAAATAGATTCTCATTATTTAAAATTTTTGGATCAAACGAAACATATACATCATGCTCTTTCTTTGATTTTTCTCTTTCAGACTCTCTTTTATGATCAATTTCCATTTGTTCTCTTAGTATCTGTTCAATATTTTGCTTCTCGACCTTTATTTGTATACCTTTGGTTTCTTCAATTGGTTTCTCTTGACTCTCAATAGTTAGCAAGCTCTTTTGTTCATCAGATCTATTATCTTCATGAGTTTTTGGTTTCCATATCTTTTGAATTGATTTCGATCTAGTTTTAGTCTCTTCAAAATATTCTCTCATTCCACCTTTTCCTACATTCAAAGGTAAAGGGGATTCATCTTGAAACTTACAAATTTTACCTTCATGTTCCTTCACTAGTCTATGTTTGCATGCACTTTCATATGCCAGACAATCACAAAACATATGCCCAAACTGATCGCACCAAAAGCAACGAATAGGTCTCTTCTCATCCCAACTTGATTTCCTAGGTGTCACTCTAGGCATGGGTTTTCTAAGACCTACTGACTCTTTCTGTGCATATATGCCTTGGACATTTACCTCATGTTCATTGTCGCATTTCAGTGCTTGTAGATTCTTAACTTGGTTAGTCAACAATTCAACCTTATTTTTCAATTCAGAAATCTCAAAATCCATTTCATTTTTTAGGTCTTTAATACTTATGCCCATTAGTTGGATAGTATCTGATATTGCATTTATAGTTTGCATTAGGGTCATAACAATACCAAATTTTGATTTTATGGATTCATTTGTGTTAATCTCTATTTCTTTAATTTGCTCTTCATATCTCCTAAACTGTTCCTCAATCATTTTATTCATTCTCGTTTTCCTCTTCTTACGATCTAAGCTGAGAAGTAGATTCTTAATCTATGCCTCAATGGAAAAGTGCACACTCGTATGATCAAAACTTATGCAAAAAGTGGATGATCAAGGTCAAGCAGTAAAACAGTCTTTCTTTTTAAAAGTGCGTGGAATCAATGCAAATAATTCAAATAACTTAAAATGCTAGTACCTGGAGTCTCTGTCCGATGCCGAGGTTCCTGTCTGTCTTCTCAAGGAGTGGGTGACGCGTTGAGGATCACCTGGCAACCGCTTCGTTCACGTCGGGTTCAGGTGTCGGGAAGAAGGAGGTCGTGGCGGGAAGCCGGCGGCTGGGGTTGGATCAGGCCCCGCTCTGGTGCGCCGTTCCCGCTGTCCTGCGAGCGGCGTCTGCGCGCTGGGCGCCTCGCCTCTGCTCTCCGGAGCGTGCGCGATCCTCGTAGGGTCCCTTGCCCCTCGGAAGTGTCGAGACGTGGGACCGTGGGCGTCGGAAAGAGACCATGGGGGGGTACTATGATTCGGGTCTGCGCAACCTATCTCATGTGGAAAAAGTGCAAACGCTTTTTCGTGTTTCTTGATGACTTCAATAAATTTTTGTTTTTCTTCTTCTCTCAGGAATGGTTTTTCTCCAAACTTGATCTCTTTAATAGTCTCATCAGTGAAATGATGCCCTATGAGCTCTCGTCGTCTCAGCATAGGGTGATCTGACACTCGCAGATACTTTTCATGACTATCTTCAGGCAATGGCTGAGCTATAGGCTTCACTTTCTTATCCACAGTCTTATACTTCGTATTTACATTTACTTCATGCTTTCTCATAAACTCCTTAATCATCTCATACTCTTGGATAGAACTGAGCATAAACATTTCTGATTTCTCATTTCTTTCAAATGCCTTCTCAAGCTCTTCCAGAGTAGTCGAACTTCTCTCCAACTGGATCACATCTTCAATCTTCTCATCAGGTAACATCATTCCTAAATCCTTATAGTATCTCTCATGAACTTTTCTGAATTTATTTGAAACATTTTCTTTCTGTAAACATAGCAACTTGAATGCAGATGAATAAACAGAAAAACTTTCAAATCTTTGTACAGAATCATGCGAGACATCAAACCAACTCTCACTGTTGTCTCGCTCAACAGTGGATCCTAACAGAAATTTTGATCAGCAGAAGCTCCATACTCTCCAACAGGCATACACTCATCATGGTCATGTGAATTAATAGGTTTCTTTCTTATATTCTTTCTATTCCTAGAGTGATTTGGACACACAATCATCACTTGCAAAGAATGTAGACCAGATCTAGAACGGATTCGTGCATAGGCAGATCCATCATCCATGGCCTTAGTCTCCATTCTTACCTCAGCTATAAAGGGCTGCCCAAGGATAGCCTCATATGAACAATGGTCCTGGACAAAGAAGTGAAATTCCTCAGAAATCCCACCTATGGTCACAGGCACAAAAGCGCATGCCCCAAGCAGTGCTCCTGAACCATTATCCGCTGTCCTCATCCTCCATCCATGATCTTTGTCAATCGGCCACCTAAACTTATCATAGAGCTTCTTAGAAATCACATTTATCTCTGACCCTGAGTCAATCAAGGCCAGAGCAAAACATGACTCCTCGTTGCTCCCTAACTTTATCTTCATCTCAGGAGTTCCTCTCGCCCAAAAGGTCCTGGTAAACTCACTTTCTGTCTTCCTCATTTCATCATCAGGTATGATAGGACCTAGAGAATTTTTATGACACCTGGCAACCTCATCATCATCATCATCAGATGTATCACTCAATGTAACTGCTTCATTTATCACTTGAATATCTTCAGTTGCTTCTTCCATCTCTACATCTTCAGGTAGTGGAAACCTCTTTCTCTTAACCAGCTTTATGAAACTGTCCTTGAACTCAGGCTTTGCTATGGAGAAGACCTGCTCCAAGGTCATGGTCACTTGGCTTTTCAGTAAAATATCATTTAATATCTCTCTTGCATCATTTTTCCTTTCCAACTCAGAAATTAATACAGCCTTTGGAGTTCTCTTCTTTTTCTTCTTCTTTTCTTTGTCAGCCTCTTGAATACTTTCTTGAATTTCATCTTTCTTTTGAACCGGTTCAGGTTCTTTCTCTTTCTCCTTAGTCAGTTCTTGAATCTTAGTTGGCCCAGCCGGCCTCTTTCCCTCTCTTATCTCTTTCTTCTTTGCCTCTTCCTTTGAAACAACAGGCTCTTTGAATTGTACTTTCCTTTCTGGCTCTTTAGCCTTTTCTTCGGCCTCTTGGCTTTGCTTTCTAGTTACTCTTCTTTCTGGCTCAGTCTCTTCTTGGCTCTCATCCCTCTTCCTCTTTTCCTCCACATTGGCTATATGGGAATAGACCGAGGATTCATCAACAGGAGACTTCCAGGCAGTCTTCTGCATAATGGCATCCCTAGCCCTCACTAAAGCCTCTATGGAATAATTTCTTTGGGGTCGAGGTCTAGGCACTTTTTCATCTTCCTCCTCTACAGGCTCTAATCGCGCTAAGCGCCTCGCCTGTGCTCTCCGGAGCGTGCGCGATCCTCGTAGGGTCCCTTGCCCCTCGGAAGTATCGAGACGTGGGACCGTGGGCGTCGGAAAGAGACGATCGGATACCGCAGTGATACACGGAATGCAGATCAAGCCAATGATACAACGAAATATGAAACTGAAGTACTCCAATAAAAATTAATGATACAAACAGGCCGCTACAGTGCGGGCCGAGGGTACAATAAAACCGCTACAGTGCGGTGCGATGATACAATATGAAAGCCGCCGCTACAGTGCGGGCTGGCTGATGTAAAATAGATCCCTGGCTACAGTGCGAGAAATCGCCCACAGGATTTCGCTTCGGTCTTCGCAGTCCAAGCTTTTCTTCCAACTTTACTTCGGTCCGTTCTTTACTTCAAGTACCCTCCGCAATGGCCTTCCTTCTCTTTACTTCAGATAATCAGAAACCGCATAAACCTGAAGGTGACAATCCACGAGCAAGATCCACGGGTTAGGGGTAATAATGGAAAACATTTAAACAAAATACTCATGAATGAAATTCAATACTCCATAGTAATATATGCAATATCACCAGTTTTCAATTAGAAAATGCATCAATGGCTAGATCGTATACAGCAGGCTATAAGTGGCCAATAAACCTATTGATAATGATCATCCGCTCATCAAATTTATTCATCCTCTTTAACAAGTGTGTGTTTACCTAGACCTTCTTTAACTACATTTTCAAAGCATGATCATGCCTTGCATGGCACTACAGCTTCTTGAAACAAGAACATCTCCTTCGTCGACCAGCGCCCTCTTGTAGTAACCCCACTTTAATCTATACTTGAGATTCTTGATATTCCTTAGTCAGTAGTTTAGCATTTCAAGAAGTGAGGGGCCATTTTCTTGATCATAACAAATCCTCACATCACAACAGCCTCTTACATTTTCCATCGTACAAAATATCTCCCTTTTGTGTGATGGATCCTACCATGGCAATTCAGTTGTACAAATATGTAAATTAATCAAATTCAAATGAATCGATAATGTCTCTCTCTCTCTATCATGACCGTGGTTCTACCTCGATTCATCGCCATGCCTTAAAGCTTTTCTCATATCTCGTTCTCTCATTCGTTTTCTCTGTACAATTCATCAGAACCTTATCTATTGCCAATCTCTCTTTCTTCCTGCAAAGGCAACGGCCCACAAACTCTCTCTCTCTTCTTTGGATACGTAGCGGTCGATAGCAAGTCTCTCAGACTCGTTTCCTCTCTGTCCACGCGTAGTTAGAAATCTCTCCTCTGTCTCTCGTAAGTCTCTTCTCTCCGTGTTCTATGGCGCCAGCCTACGTGTGTGCTTCAGAGTGTGCCCAGATCAGTACCTGCTCTCTTCACATGATGCTGGCCAATAGAACCCTTATTTCTCTCTGTATCCAATTGTCTACAGCGATCCCCTCATGGATTTCTCTCCTGACTTTGCTACAACAGAAGCACTCAAAATCTGCCGCCCCCTCTCTCTTCCGCCTAGATCTGCCGCTGATCTCCTCATTCTCCTTCCTTTTTCCGATGCGCACAACCAGCCATATCCATGTGACAACGTCTCTCTCTCTCTCCAACTCAGCCGCGTTCGTGCAAGCAACCCGCAATCATAGCCAATGTTTGACGGACTCTCTCTCTCTCCGTCGACTCTTTAAGCGCGCCCATCAGTGGTCTTTGATCTCTCTCTTCTCGATCATACTTTCTCTCTCTATGACATGTCCTCCGTGTTCTCCAGTGCAGCGCCATCTTGTCCGCATCTTTCTTCGCGAATTTTGCAGCACCCTACAAGCTTGCAATCCTCTCTTGCACGCAAATGATCTCTCTCTGTCTCTTACGTGTCTGGATGGCTCCATCTCCACCTCTCTTTAGTGGCGCTGCCGAATTCCCAGTGGCTCTCTAGCCGCGAGCCCTTAGATACTCTCGTTATGGTGTGAGCGCTACAGGGTAACAGACATCCTCACCGCACTCTCTTCACCGCCCTTTTCTCTCTCATCTTGTGCGCGTGAGCAACCTCACCTCCCTATCTCTCTCGTCTCCGTCAGTTGTCAGGTGGAATCGTAGAATCATTGAGTAATCCATAATAGCTTAATTGTATTTCCATGAAGCTATAAAACGAATAAAATTCTCCAGACCAATGAGATATGGAGTGACAACATCTTCGTGAATACATGGATTCAGAACAAGATTTATCTAGCCATGGATTACATAACAATCTTTGTTCATCTCTCTCTTCTACATTCGACCTGCGCGCATCCTGGATAGGCGCGAATCGCGATCCTCTTTCTTTCTCACTCTCTCTCGATATGCAGCGCCGCCAAGAGACTCTTGGCTGTGAACTTGTCCGCGTGCAATACCAGCATGATTAATGCCGTTTTCTCTCTCCTCCCGTGCGACAGCAGCGCCGCCATCAACTTATCTCTCTCTGTATCCCAGGAGCGCTTCTTCTGCAATTGCCAGCTCTCTCCACATGGTCAATCGTCTTGCGAGACTGGGATGTGGATTTCACCGACATAAGTCTCTCTCCCTGTTTCTACCCACGTGCATTCACAGTACTACAGAGCCTGTTTCTTCTCTCTCCCTATGACAGGCCATCTTTTGCACAGAGTTCCCTCCACGGGTTTCTTTCAAGTAGGTTTACTATGTTTAAAAAGAAAATCTAATGTCCCAAACCTAATGGAGAAGGAACCCGTGAAGAAAGCAACTACGATGGAAGAAGAAGACTATCTCGCAAGCTCTTTAGAATCTAGTTCAGAAACTCCTAAATGATCGTTTCTCTCTCAATGCACTACCGTAATGAATGAACAAGAACATGAATGAACATAAACGAACAAGGAGCATACCTGAAGGTGACAATCCACGAGCAAGATCCACGGGTTAGGGAAGAAACAAATGAATTAGCACTTATTTATAGGCCCCCCCTTGGACTCGCTTCTAGAACATTCCCACCTCCTCAATTAACTTTCTATTTTTGGCAGTCTTTTAATTTTTCCCTAGACTAAGGTTTCCATTTCACACTGGATGTTCACAGTTTAATGGGTTTTTAAGGTTTGGCCTACAGAAACCGCCATTTCCAAGGGTCCAACCTAAAGTTTTTGATCGGGAAAAGCAAGGGTTTGCTCACAATTATCTTAAACTCACCGATTCAAGGTTTTATTTACAGTTTCGGCCTAAACTCCAAGGGTTTCCAAGGGTTCAAGTCCGATTTTCAGGGGGGTAAACTCACATTTTCAGGGAGTTCTAAGGGTCAAAACTAGGGTTTTCGTGTTTCTAATGTCAGTTATTTTTACACACACGTCTAACATACATCTCAAACTTATTTTTGCATCACATAATCAATCGATTCGGCCAAAATATGTACAGAACATACCACTCTCTCGTGAAAACATCACACAATACTCAGAAAATAATGAACTTTTGAAAAAAAACAATGCACACTCCCTGCGGGATTTCATCCCGACATTCGCCCCCGCTAAACCTGCACATCGTCCCGATGGGCCAACCTGCAAGACTCAACAGAAGCGCATCAGGGTTCTTTTAAAATCTCTTTACACTTTTTATCTTTTTCTTCTCAAAACTCAAATCATGATCTCATGCAGTCATGCAATCTTTTATAAAGATTAGTACGAATTTTAGAAAATTAGGTAGATTCAAGCTTCACAAACATCATATTATGTTTCTGCGTCTGCACTCTGACAAGTAATCACATGAATAAATCGTCGGCTTTCTAGATCTTTTGTTTGTTCAACTGGTTCAGATCCAACTGCTCATTCTAAGTACTAGCATATACATATGTTTCTACTAACTCAGTTTGTAGAATATACCTCGATTCCTACTATTTATCTCCTACTTGTCCAGCTCTCCATTAGATCTTTCTTTCTTTTCGTTTCTCTTTTTCATTTTTCTTTTTCTTTTTCTTTTCCTCTTCATCTCAGCTCAGCATTTCTTTTTATCTTTTATTTTTCACAAATCGGCCTATGTCGAAATCGGGTGCGACTCATGGACTTGTCCACCCGGCCAAGTTTGTTCCACCTGTCTGCCGACCCGGCATAGCGCACGACATACACAACGTCAGCCCTGCATGAAATCGACGTCAGCTCGTGGCTCTGACCACCCGGTCACAGTGACTCCACCCGCCTACCGACCCATACAGGCGCATGACAACAGATAGGTCAGGCCTACGACGAAACTAGCTACGGCTCGTGGCCTTGATCACCCGACCAAGGTGGTTCCACCCGCCTACTAGCCCATCGTAGCGCACCAACAACATACACGCACATATAAGCTAGCATGAGTATGAATGTTTCTTTATAAATCATGATCCATATGGAGGTAAGATCTCATAGGAAATAAATACTAGGATCCAAAGTTTCCCACTCACTAAGTGTTCAAATCAATCAGTATATACATGCACTTGGTTTAAGCATGCCATCACATCCCTAAGTTTTCACTCCCAAAAGTCTCTAGTCCACTAACTGATCCTATTCATATAATTCCCTAGTCATTCATGCTTCATGCAAACCCATAATAGATATTTGGTATCTTCATTCTACATGATTTTCATAAACTCATACATATCTTTATCACACACATCAATGCAATGCATATGCTCTATTAGAAAGAAGACAAATCTCAAATCAGAAACGTTTCACCTGGTCATTTTTCTTCATTTTGATCCAGCTTTTCTTTATCTTCATGGTCTATCATTCTTCATCAGCATCAGCCTCAGTGTCATCAGTTCCCTCCAGTCTCATCAGTATCCTCCAGTATCATAATCATCATAATCATCATAATCATTATCAATCACCATAAACCATCAATCATCATCATTTTCATCATCGATAATTACCATTAATCATGCGTTTTCATCAATTATTATCATTCATTTTCATCAATCATCATCATGCATTATCATCAATCTTTATCACTCAATAGCTCCTGATCAATTCTCATGTGTTTTTTATTATGATTCTACTTCAATCATCATTCAAGGTTTGCAAATATGTCTTGAAACGTTAGGTTTCTACTTCTTCTATTCTTCTTCAAACTCTTAGAAGTCTTTGAAGTTGTCTTTACACTTCCCTCGATTTGCGCAATAATATGATCAAGTAACTGTTTTTCTGCTTTGTTAACTCGTTTATCACATTTTATATCTTCTTCAATCTTTTCTTCACTCTTTTCATGTTCAATTTGTTTGTCAAAGTTTAATTGAGACTGTAATTTTGCAACCTTCTCTTGGTCAAGTAGATTCTCATTATTTAAAATTTTTGGATCAAACGAAACATATACATCATGCTCTTTCTTTGATTTTTCTCTTTCAGACTCTCTTTTATGATCAATTTCCATTTGTTCTCTTAGTATCTGTTCAATATTTTGCTTCTCGACCTTTATTTGTATACCTTTGGTTTCTTCAATTGGTTTCTCTTGACTCTCAATAGTTAGCAAGCTCTTTTGTTCATCAGATCTATTATCTTCATGAGTTTTTGGTTTCCATATCTTTTGAATTGATTTCGATCTAGTTTTAGTCTCTTCAAAATATTCTCTCATTCCACCTTTTCCTACATTCAAAGGTAAAGGGGATTCATCTTGAAACTTACAAATTTTACCTTCATGTTCCTTCACTAGTCTATGTTTGCATGCACTTTCATATGCCAGACAATCCCAAAACATATGCCCAAACTGATCGCACCAAAAGCAACGAATAGGTCTCTTCTCATCCCAACTTGATTTCCTAGGTGTCACTCTAGGCATGGGTTTTCTAAGACCTACTGACTCTTTCTGTGCATATATGCCTTGGACATTTACCTCATGTTCATTGTCGCATTTCAGTGCTTGTAGATTCTTAACTTGGTTAGTCAACAATTCAACCTTATTTTTCAATTCAGAAATCTCAAAATCCATTTCATTTTTTAGGTCTTTAATACTTATGCCCATTAGTTGGATAGTATCTGATATTGCATTTATAGTTTGCATTAGGGTCATAACAATACCAAATTTTGATTTTATGGATTCATTTGTGTTAATCTCTATTTCTTTAATTTGCTCTTCATATCTCCTAAACTGTTCCTCAATCATTTTATTCATTCTCGTTTTCCTCTTCTTACGATCTAAGCTGAGAAGTAGATTCTTAATCTATGCCTCAATGGAAAAGTGCACACTCGTATGATCAAAACTTATGCAAAAAGTGGATGATCAAGGTCAAGCAGTAAAACAGTCTTTCTTTTTAAAAGTGCGTGGAATCAATGCAAATAATTCAAATAACTTAAAATGCTAGTACCTGGAGTCTCTGTCCGATGCCGAGGTTCCTGTCTGTCTTCTCAAGGAGTGGGTGACGCGTTGAGGATCACCTGGCAACCGCTTCGTTCACGTCGGGTTCAGGTGTCGGGAAGAAGGAGGTCGTGGCGGGAAGCCGGCGGCTGGGGTTGGATCAGGCCCCGCTCTGGTGTGCCGTTCCCGCTGTCCTACGAGCGGCGTCTGCGCGCTGGGCGCCTCGCCTCTGCTCTCCGGAGCGTGCGCGATCCTCGTAGGGTCCCTTGCCCCTCGGAAGTGTCGAGACGTGGGACCGTGGGCGTCGGAAAGAGACCATGGGGGGGTACTATGATTCGGGTCTGCGCAACCTATCTCATGTGGAAAAAGTGCAAACGCTTTTTCGTGTTTCTTGATGACTTCAATAAATTTTTGTTTTTCTTCTTCTCTCAGGAATGGTTTTTCTCCAAACTTGATCTCTTTAATAGTCTCATCAGTGAAATGATGCCCTATGAGCTCTCGTCGTCTCAGCATAGGGTGATCTGACACTCGCAGATACTTTTCATGACTATCTTCAGGCAATGGCTGAGCTATAGGCTTCACTTTCTTATCCACAGTCTTATACTTCGTATTTACATTTACTTCATGCTTTCTCATAAACTCCTTAATCATCTCATACTCTTGGATAGAACTGAGCATAAACATTTCTGATTTCTCATTTCTTTCAAATGCCTTCTCAAGCTCTTCCAGAGTAGTCGAACTTCTCTCCAACTGGATCACATCTTCAATCTTCTCATCAGGTAACATCATTCCTAAATCCTTATAGTATCTCTCATGAACTTTTCTGAATTTATTTGAAACATTTTCTTTCTGTAAACATAGCAACTTGAATGCAGATGAATAAACAGAAAAACTTTCAAATCTTTGTACAGAATCATGCGAGACATCAAACCAACTCTCACTGTTGTCTCGCTCAACAGTGGATCCTAACAGAAATTTTGATCAGCAGAAGCTCCATACTCTCCAACAGGCATACACTCATCATGGTCATGTGAATTAATAGGTTTCTTTCTTATATTCTTTCTATTCCTAGAGTGATTTGGACACACAATCATCACTTGCAAAGAATGTAGACCAGATCTAGAATGGATTCGTGCATAGGCAGATCCATCATCCATGGCCTTAGTCTCCATTCTTACCTCAGCTATAAAGGGCTGCCCAAGGATAGCCTCATATGAACAATGGTCCTGGACAAAGAAGTGAAATTCCTCAGAAATCCCACCTATGGTCACAGGCACAAAAGCGCATGCCCCAAGCAGTGCTCCTGAACCATTATCCGCTGTCCTCATCCTCCATCCATGATCTTTGTCAATCGGCCACCTAAACTTATCATAGAGCTTCTTAGAAATCACATTTATCTCTGACCCTGAGTCAATCAAGGCCAGAGCAAAACATGACTCCTCGTTGCTCCCTAACTTTATCTTCATCTCAGGAGTTCCTCTCGCCCAAAAGGTCTTGGTAAACTCACTTTCTGTCTTCCTCATTTCATCATCAGGTATGATAGGACCTAGAGAATTTTTATGACACCTGGCAACCTCATCATCATCATCATCAGATGTATCACTCAATGTAACTGCTTCATTTATCACTTGAATATCTTCAGTTGCTTCTTCCATCTCTACATCTTCAGGTAGTGGAAACCTCTTTCTCTTAACCAGCTTTATGAAACTGTCCTTGAACTCAGGCTTTGCTATGGAGAAGACCTGCTCCAAGGTCATGGTCACTTGGCTTTTCAGTAAAATATCATTTAATATCTCTCTTGCATCATTTTTCCTTTCCAACTCAGAAATTAATACAGCCTTTGGAGTTCTCTTCTTTTTCTTCTTCTTTTCTTTGTCAGCCTCTTGAATACTTTCTTGAATTTCATCTTTCTTTTGAACCGGTTCAGGTTCTTTCTCTTTCTCCTTAGTCAGTTCTTGAATCTTAGTTGGCCCAGCCGGCCTCTTTCCCTCTCTTATCTCTTTCTTCTTTGCCTCTTCCTTTGAAACAACAGGTTCTTTGAATTGTACTTTCCTTTCTGGCTCTTTAGCCTTTTCTTCGGCCTCTTGGCTTTGCTTTCTAGTTACTCTTCTTTCTGGCTCAGTCTCTTCTTGGCTCTCATCCCTCTTCCTCTTTTCCTCCACATTGGCTATATGGGAATAGACCGAGGATTCATCAACAGGAGACTTCCAGGCAGTCTTCTGCATAATGGCATCCCTAGCCCTCACTAAAGCCTCTATGGAATAATTTCTTTGGGGTCGAGGTCTAGGCACTTTTTCATCTTCCTCCTCTACAGGCTCTAATCGCGCTGGGCGCCTCGCCTGTGCTCTCCGGAGCGTGCGCGATCCTCGTAGGGTCCCTTGCCCCTCGGAAGTATCGAGACGTGGGACCGTGGGCGTCGGAAAGAGACGATCGGATACCGCAGTGATACACGGAATGCAGATCAAGCCAATGATACAACGAAATATGAAACTGAAGTACTCCAATAAAAATTAATGATACAAACAGGCCGCTACAGTGCGGGCCGAGGGTACAATAAAACCGCTACAGTGCGGTGCGATGATACAATATGAAAGCCGCCGCTACAGTGCGGGCTGGCTGATGTAAAATAGATCCCTGGCTACAGTGCGAGAAATCGCCCACAGGATTTCGCTTCGGTCTTCGCAGTCCAAGCTTTTCTTCCAACTTTACTTCGGTCCGTTCTTTACTTCAAGTACCCTCCGCAATGGCCTTCCTTCTCTTTACTTCAGATAATCAGAAACCGCATAAACCTGAAGGTGACAATCCACAAGCAAGATCCACGGGTTAGGGGTAATAATGGAAAACATTTAAACAAAATACTCATGAATGAAATTCAATACTCCATAGTAATATATGCAATATCACCAGTTTTCAATTAGAAAATGCATCAATGGCTAGATCGTATACAGCAGGCTATAAGTGGCCAATAAACCTATTGATAATGATCATCCGCTCATCAAATTTATTCATCCTCTTTAACAAGTGTGTGTTTACCTAGACCTTCTTTAACTACATTTTCAAAGCATGATCATGCCTTGCATGGCACTACAGCTTCTTGAAACAAGAACATCTCCTTCGTCGACCAGCGCCCTCTTGTAGTAACCCCACTTTAATCTATACTTGAGATTCTTGATATTCCTTAGTCAGTAGTTTAGCATTTCAAGAAGTGAGGGGCCATTTTCTTGATCATAACAAATCCTCACATCACAATAGCCTCTTACATTTTCCATCGTACAAAATATCTCCCTTTTGTGTGATGGATCCTACCATGGCAATTCAGTTGTACAAATATGTAAATTAATCAAATTCAAATGAATCGATAATGTCTCTCTCTCTCTATCATGACCGTGGTTCTACCTCGATTCATCGCCATGCCTTAAAGCTTTTCTCATATCTCGTTCTCTCATTCGTTTTCTCTGTACAATTCATCAGAACCTTATCTATTGCCAATCTCTCTTTCTTCCTGCAAAGGCAACGGCCCACAAACTCTCTCTCTCTTCTTTGGATACGTAGCGGTCGATAGCAAGTCTCTCAGACTCGTTTCCTCTCTGTCCACGCGTAGTTAGAAATCTCTCCTCTGTCTCTCGTAAGTCTCTTCTCTCCGTGTTCTATGGCGCCAGCCTACGTGTGTGCTTCAGAGTGTGCCCAGATCAGTACCTGCTCTCTTCACATGATGCTGGCCAATAGAACCCTTATTTCTCTCTGTATCCAATTGTCTACAGCGATCCCCTCATGGATTTCTCTCCTGACTTTGCTACAACAGAAGCACTCAAAATCTGCCGCCCCCTCTCTCTTCCGCCTAGATCTGCCGCTGATCTCCTTATTCTCCTTCCTTTTTCCGATGCGCACAACCAGCCATATCCATGTGACAACGTCTCTCTCTCTCTCCAACTCAGCCGCGTTCGTGCAAGCAACCCGCAATCATAGCCAATGTTTGACGGACTCTCTCTCTCTCCGTCGACTCTTTAAGCGCGCCCATCAGTGGTCTTTGATCTCTCTCTTCTCGATCATACTTTCTCTCTCTATGACATGTCCTCCGTGTTCTCCAGTGCAGCGCCATCTTGTCCGCATCTTTCTTCGCGAATTTTGCAGCACCCTACAAGCTTGCAATCCTCTCTTGCACGCAAATGATCTCTCTCTATCTCTTACGTGTCTCGATGGCTCCATCTCCACCTCTCTTTAGTGGCGCTGCCGAATTCCCAGTGGCTCTCTAGCCGCGAGCCCTTAGATACTCTCGTTATGGTGTGAGCGCTACAGGGTAACAGACATCCTCACCGCACTCTCTTCACCGCCCTTTTCTCTCTCATCTTGCACGCGTGAGCAACCTCACCTCCCTATCTCTCTCGTCTCCGTCAGTTGTCAGGTGGAATCGTAGAATCATTGAGTAATCCATAATAGCTTAATTGTATTTCCATGAAGCTATAAAACGAATAAAATTCTCCAGACCAATGAGATATGGAGTGACAACATCTTCGTGAATACATGGATTCAGAACAAGATTTATCTAGCCATGGATTACATAACAATCTTTGTTCATCTCTCTCTTCTACATTCGACCTGCGCGCATCCTGGATAGGCGCGAATCGCGATCCTCTTTCTTTCTCACTCTCTCTCGATATGCAGCGCCGCCAAGAGACTCTTGGCTGTGAACTTGTCCGCGTGCAATACCAGCATGATTAATGCCGTTTTCTCTCTCCTCCCGTGCGACAGCAGCGCCGCCATCAACTTATCTCTCTCTGTATCCCAGGAGCGCTTCTTCTGCAATTGCCAGCTCTCTCCACATGGTCAATTGTCTTGCGAGACTGGGATGTGGATTTCACCGACATAAGTCTCTCTCCCTGTTTCTACCCACGTGCATTCACAGTACTACAGAGCCTGTTTCTTCTCTCTCCCTATGACAGGCCATCTTTTGCACAGAGTTCCCTCCACGGGTTTCTTTCAAGCAGGTTTACTATGTTTAAAAAGAAAATCTAATGTCCCAAACCTAATGGAGAAGGAACCCGTGAAGAAAGCAACTACGATGGAAGAAGAAGACTATCTCGCAAGCTCTTTAGAATCTAGTTCAGAAACTCCTAAATGATCGTTTCTCTCTCAATGCACTACCGTAATGAATGAACAAGAACATGAATGAACATAAACGAACAAGGAGCATACCTGAAAGTGACAATCCACGAGCAAGATCCACGGGTTAGGGAAGAAACAAATGAATTAGCACTTATTTATAGGCCCCCCCTTGGACTCGCTTCTAGAACATTCCCACCTCCTCAATTAACTTTCTATTTTTGGCAGTCTTTTAATTTTTCCCTAGACTAAGGTTTCCATTTCACACTGGATGTTCACAGTTTAATGGGTTTTTAAGGTTTGGCCTACAGAAACCGCCATTTCCAAGGGTCCAACCTAAAGTTTTTGATCGGGAAAAGCAAGGGTTTGCTCACAATTATCTTAAACTCACCGATTCAAGGTTTTATTTACAGTTTCGGCCTAAACTCCAAGGGTTTCCAAGGGTTCAAGTCCGATTTTCAGGGGGGTAAACTCACATTTTCAGGGAGTTCTAAGGGTCAAAACTAGGGTTTTCGTGTTTCTAATGTCAGTTATTTTTACACACACGTCTAACATACATCTCAAACTTATTTCTGCATCACATAATCAATCGATTCGGCCAAAATATGTACAGAACATACCACTCTCTCGTGAAAACATCACACAATACTCAGAAAATAATGAACTTTTGAAAAAAAACAATGCACACTCCCTGCGGGATTTCATCCCGACAACGGAAACAAATAGAGTGGAGCCTGAGGTATTTAGAGCTCACAGGAATCAAAGAAATGCGGATGAGTTCCCTCTACCACGACCTAGAGAGCACACAAGGACTTTGAGACCAACTCAGTTAGTCAAGTCCATGAAGAATTACTTCGATGGCACTGGAGATCCATACGATCATGTGGCCGAGTTCAGGCAAGTCTTGAGAGCTGAACAAGTGGAGGATCTATTCACGTAGTACAATGCCTTTGGTCTAACCCTTAGGAACACAGCCCTTACGTGGTTTCAACCATTGAATGAGAGACAGTTCAGGAGCATAGACCAACTCCTAGAGGCTTTCATTATTGAATTCTCTAAGAGTGGCATTAGACATAATACCTCCTCATTGATTCACAGTTTCAAGCAGACCCCTCAAGAGACCGTGAGACTTGCAGGAAGAAGATTTAGGCAATATCTTGAAAGGTGCCCTATTTCGGAGCTACCCACATCAGCTAAGCAAGTGGCTCTATTCTTGGACGGATTGCTAAGTACCAAATTAAGATCATATGTGTACTTGAAGGACCCTAGGACCATAGAAGAGTGTGTACGCATGTGCATTGACATTGAGGATAACCTAGGGGAAGAACTAGAGCTTTCCAAAATCTACAAGGATTTAGATAGTGCCTCTAGCCTCTCTTCCATGCAATCCACATCAATTGAGGAACTTGCAGAGAAAGTAGCTCAGAAACTAGGTGTCACTAGTAAACAAATCCCAAGGTTCGCCCCTGTGAAAAGATGCTATACTTGTGGAGGCGACCATATGGCGAATGTCTGTCCCATTACGGCTCAACCCCAAGTAAATCCGAGTAGCCAATACTGTACCATAGAACGGAGATACACAAATCACACAGCACAAGACTGTCCATACAATAAGCAAGCAGTTAGGCAAACCTACCCTCAGCCATACCCTCAACAAGGCAGATATCAGAGTCAATATCCACCACAACAGTATACTAGGCCTCAGCAAAATTACCAACAACAATATCAGACCCAACTGAGACCCCAGCCAGTGCTAGCACAACAACCACCTGCTCCTACCAATGTGATCCCTGTAAAGTATGCAGCTGCAAAAGAAAACCTGAGTAGAGCTATAGTCCCAGTAACACCATTAATTTCAGAAGGTGATCCCAGTGACCATAGCTTTGAATCTACACATGTTGATAGCCCCCATGCCTACTACATGCAGTCTTCTGAACATGGGGAGTCCTACTATAGTGAAGAGCCAAATGAACCTAGTTGGGAGTCTAATTACACAAACGTCATGTATGCAAACCCCAACCCTAGACCCCAACCTAGGCAGGTAAGACCCCCATTCCCTAGAGGACCGTGCTACAGATGTCAAGGAGATCACCTCATTCGGGATTGCCCTTTACCTCCACCTACACAACCCCAGTGAGTGAGAATTCAAGGCTTTTGCCAAGAGTGTGGAAAGGAGCATCTCTTATGAGACTGCCCAAAGAATCCTAATAACATGCCGAAAATCACTCCCATCAATGTTATTGGGTTAGTGGTAGATTCCACAGGAAGTGTCACTTCCACTGCGCCAATACAAGTGGTCACGAGAGCCCAAGCCTTATAGCAGAACCCAGGTGTAGGCCAGGAAAAGGGCCCAGAGGCTAGTGAAACTGAGAGCATAACCAAGAAAAGGACTAGAGCTTGGCGAGATAGTCGCGAAAGAATGAAAAGACAATGGGCAAAAAAGATGAGTGAACTTGAGGAAAGCCTCAGAGAAACAAAGGCCAGGATAACTGAACTCACATCTCAAACTCCCTCTCTCACTACCCCACCACCACCATTCCCTTCTCCATCCGAACCGCCACCTTCCAACCCGCCTCACCTAATCCCACCACCCCCTAGAGTAGGATCAGTCCTAGCAGATCCCACTCCCGAGGACCTTAATATGATGCTTAAAGCATATCAAGCCAGAATCCAAGAAGTGCCAAATGTAACTGATCATGAAAAGTGTTATCCTAGAGTAGAACTAGAGCTAGAACGAACCAAAATTTGTGCCAAAATGGTGGAATTGGCTCAGACCATGTTTGAAGCCAGTCGTCTCTTTAACATCTCTAGTTCAGCAAAGACATAGTTGCACTTTGATGGACTATTAGAAAGAATAGAGAAGCTAATTGCACAATCAGAAAAGGAACCCGCCTTTCAACCTAAGGACAAGGCAAGTGAAAGAGCAGGTCTTCCGGCCCAGGAAGCCTATGTGTCTGAAGCCTATGTGCCTAACTCTACGGAGCTAGACACATCATCTTCTATGAATCGATTCACACCAGAATTCCTACGAGAGATTCAAGAAGACAAATGGGCTAAAGAAAGTGAAGTACCTCCTCCCATTGAACTGGTGGATGATGCACACGACCAATTCCCACAAGACATCCCATCCATTTATGAGGAGCAGGAGAGCACCCACTCTCAGGAAAGACTAGACTTTGAGTCTAACTCTCTACAAGAATTACCCCACTTCACAGGCCCATGGGAAGCTAAGTCTACTTGTATGAGAGCACCCACGGTCATGGTATGAAATGAGGACTCAGTCTTACCTAGGAACACAGAGGTAGTGAAAAACACTAAAGTGCAGTGCAATCTCAAGTTAGAAGAGCTACTCAAGGTTAGACCTGAATTATGGAAACATGTTGCCAAACAAGTACCAGCGATATTGAAACCTCATTCCCAGGTAGGATCACATAGGACAGTGCCAGAGATACCCTTGGATAAGATAGGAGACATGTGTGAAGGTGAAGAAGGGAACACCTATCTTCCCATTACCTACCAGGGGTACACCACCAAGGCAATTTTGGACTCAGGTGCAGGAGTTGTAATTGCCACCACTTCCCTATGGAAGCGTTGGGGCAAGCCAGCACTCAGGCCAACGAGAATGAAATTGCAGATGGCCGATGGTCATATTGAGAGGCCCTTAGGATTGCTAGAAGGAATAACTCTCACCACCTGTGGTGTCGAGTTCGAGCATACATTTGCTATATGTGATTTTAGCAAGAACCATGCCTATGAAATGATCTTGGGACGACCTTTTATGCGACAGTTGCAAGTGGTACAGGATTGGGGAACCAATTCTTTGTACCTGCAGCACCTAGGTGTTACGACCAAAGTGAATCTCAAAGATTACTCTCATAGAGATGTCCCTCCTATCCAATGGAATCCCATCCATAGAGCCAAAGATGATACGGAATCTGTGCATTCCATGGGATCAGGATCCTCATGGATGCATGAAGACACCCACTTATGGATGTGCAAAGTGGTAGTAGAAGAGGAGAAAAGAGAAAAGGCCAGAGAAATAGGTGCAAACGAAACACATAGACCCATTCAAGACCCAGCCTATGCACCTGTAGTATTTCTTGATGAGGAATTTGAACCCCATGGCTGGGCAGAAATCCTGGCAACAATGGATGTAGCCATCAATGAAGAACAATGGACACCGCACTGTGACGAAGATGGCTATGACATTTCAGTCTTCTCCATAGAGCCGATCATGGGAGAGGCAGTGTTAGAAGAATGTGAACCTAGCCCTGATGCATTTAAGGATGCAAGTGACTCGGATCTAGAGTCAATCATTATGGACCCACCTTTTGCATCAGATGAAGAATACTTCTATGAAGTAGAATTTCAACCCCAGAGGTATGGAGAGCTTACAAGTGATGTAAAACTAGCCACACATGTGACCCCGAAGGAAGAAGGAAAGAAAAGAAAGAAGAGAGAAGTCACACCAGAAGAGGAGGAATCTTTGTTGAGGTCCCGGAAAATTTTAAGAAGTATGAGATAGATGACAGGAGAGTCATGATCAGAATGCCTAAACGAGAGGCGCAATCAGGGGAGGCCTATTGTTGGAACTAAAGGAATCACTAGGCAAGGAAGCTCAAGAAGGGACTCAGAGAGAAGAGAAGGCACAAGCAGACAAGGGAGTCAACGACGATCCGACAAGTAGGCCAATAATTTTCTTCATGAAGAAGCAAGTATGAGCATTCACGTAGATCTAGCACTAAGGCAACTCTTTAATTTTCCAAAACCCTTACACCAATTAAAAGTGATTATCATCAGTAAAAACCATTGTAAATACCATTTCACATTTTTGTAGCTCCATTTTGTGCAAGCCAAGGAGTCCTTGAGCTTGAGGAGCTTTAGAAGTATCTACCTGCCAGTTTTCATACTTTTTAGATCTCGTTTGAGCCCTCTAATAAGCCCTGGAACCTAATTTTTAACTAGGCCGGACACTAGGTCTGGACAGGGCCAATACTAGTCAAATACTATAAAAGGAGCTAGAGAGCTCATTTTTGGGGGTAGATTGTAATTGAAATGAACTTGTAAGAGCTTTTTGAAAGTAATCTAAAGAACTCCATTGCTTCTCACTCTTGTCTTGCCTTGTGTGCGCATGTGTGTGTATGTGTGTGCATGTTGGTGTGCTTCTCACTCACGCACTTGTGCCTACACTTGCTCGAGGTCTTCATACCATCCTCACGTCTTCCCGGATTGACATTAAAGGAGGTGCTACTCATCACTGAGCTACACCAAATTTTGGCGCCGTTGCCGGGGATCGAGCTTTGAGGACGAGCGTGTGATGGTAAGACGTAGAGTTCGCGCGTTGGAGTTGTAGGTATTTTCTTCATTTTCATCTATTTTCTTGTTTTTGCTTCACCATCTTCATCACCATCATCATCATCACCATCTCCCACCTCCATCTCCATCATCGCGAAAATTTCAGTTTTTTGATCACATCACCATCTCCACCTCATTTCCCTCATTCTACTTGTGAGAGAGAGCGAGAGAGCGATACTGTGTGTGCTAGTTTTTGCATGTTTGTAGTGTTTCTTGCAGGTATCATCATCATCATCCCCTCTAGCACGCTGCGCAGGTACGAAAATCTCAGAAACTGTCTCGCAGTCGCAGGCCTTTGTCGATCGCGATTGACAGAAAATTTTAACTTTTGACAAAACTAAGTGCACCATTAGAACAAGCACAAAGAGCACAGTCCAAATCACTAGAAAAATTTCAAAAATTCCGTGTCTTCCTGTCGATCGCGATTGATACTGTCGATTGCGATTGACAGCCACGATCGACAGGCTTTGTCGATCGCGACCGACAGACTTCACGACCGACTGACTGCCACGTAGGACCCTGTCGATTGCGATTGACACTGTCGATCGCGACTGACAGCCACGACCGACACCTCTGTCGATCGCGATTGATACTGTCGATCGCGATTGACTGAAATTCCACGATTGATTGACTTTTACGCGTAGCCACGTGTCCATCGCGACTGATAGGCCCCCGATTGACTGAAATTTCGGCGAAAAACCCGGAAAACGTGTCGATCGCGATTGATACCGTCGATCGCGATTGACAGCCACGATCGACTCTGTCGATCGCGATTGACACTGTCGATCGCGACTGACAGGCCCGACGGACACCTCTGTCAATCACGATTGACAGACCTGTCGATCGCGATTGACAAGCTTTTCGGCCAAAAATTAGGGTTTGCTTTTGTTCAAAATTTGGGATAATTTTGGGGCAAAATAGTCATTCCATTAGCATTTTTGGAGGTTCCTACACTTGTGATTTGGGAGAAACCCCTAGGATCTGTCAGCCAGTTTGAATCCTGTTTTAACCCCCTAAACCCTGAACAGTCATAACTTTTTCATACGAAATCCATTTTTTGAGCTCTTGGGCTTGTCGGAATGAAATTGACCATACCTAGGGGGAACAAAATTTAGGGATCTCTAGAATTGTTTTCCTAAAAATCACTATGCCAATTAGTGTTTGTGCTACAGGAATGAAAATCATTGGTTCTGTCTTTGGAATTTAAATCTTAAAGCTAACTTTGGAACTCTTACACATCTATTGAGAGCATCGAAAGGCGTTCTAAGCAAGTGTAAGTGCAAGCTTGGGAACACACTTCCTGGGCATTCAAGGGCAACCAAGCAGGAAACAAAAGGTTGGAAATTCTCAACTCCCCTTGTCGATTCCTAGCTTAGGCTAAGAACGACTAGTGATAGGAGTAAGCCAGGGCGGCGATAGGCATTTATCAAGTTGAAGACTTCCTAAATACTCAAGTTCAAGATAACTACATAATCTTTGTACGATCGAGAACCCTAAAGGAAAAGAATTTAATGTGAAACGATCAACTTAAAGTACGAAAAATACTCAAGTATTCCTGACGACGCAATAGCAGACAAGATCATAAACACGATAACACACTAAAAAGGAATCAAGTGACTGATACCAATTGATCGGCAACGAGGTTGTACTCTGGGCAAAAATTGGGCTACTTAAATAGGCATATGAACCTTAGATCAGGACGACATCTAGTAAGGGATAGACAAAGCCTTAGGTCTTCAGAGGCTAGTGTTAATCACACTGCTAGGTCTTGGGCCCAGCAGTTGAGCCACCCCTCGTACTACCCTAGCTCTGAGACCAGTGAATCAGAGATGTCTCAAGGCATGGACAGACCTACGGGAAGTTCAGGAGTGCCATACTTGCACAGGGTAGAAGGCCCATACAAAACGCAGCTGGAATAGCTTAGGACCAACCGATTAGGTGCTAGCATCTATGAGGACGGTCTAGGAAGATCCGTGGTCCAGATTAAAAACCCTGACCAATCCATTGGACTGGGGCACCCCGCTGTAAAGTTTGAAAACGGAGCATACCTAGACAAAGAAGGAACAATATATGTAGTCACCAGTCACCCAGATAGGACAGATGAATTTGGGAATGTAGTCCCAGAATCGGACTTAGGTGACCTTGAGCAAGGAAACATGGGAGCAAAGCCTAGGACCCCTCGGGGAAAGTCAGTACTAACAAGGATCATCACTCCCGAGTGGATCCCATAGGACAATAAGAGTATAGATCTGCTGCTAAACCGAGAAACGGATGAAGCCTTTTGGAGGTATAAATTAGACAAGCCAATTGATATAGGAACAATCATGATCTATGAGTTTAAGGATCCTGATAGCCCAGGCAGAGTGACCTACCTAGATCACGCTTCAGAGAGGATCTTTGTGGTTACAGAAAATGATAGGCATGCTTACACTTGGAAAGGTGAATTCATCTTCCCCCAACCAAGATCGAACGTGTCCTATGGTCATCCAGGTGCTGGAACATCCCATGCCCATGGATCTCGAAGAGATAGACATAGAGATAGACCTGAAGTAAGCTTTGCCAACCCAGTGGGCAGAGAAAGAACGAGGACGGAAACAAATAGAGTAGAGCCTGAAGTACTTAGAGCTCACAGGAATCAAAGAAATGCGGATGAGTTCCCTCTACCACGACCTAGAGAGCACACAAGGACTTTGAGACCAACTCAGCTAGTGAAGTCCATGAAGAATTACTTCAATGGCACAGGAGATCCATACGATCATGTGGCAGAGTTTAGGCAAGTCTTGAGAGCGGAACAAGTGGAGGATCTATTCACACAATACAATGCCTTTGGTCTAACCCTTAGGAACACAGCCCTTACGTGGTTTCAACCATTGAATGAGAGACAGTTCAGGATCATAGACCAACTCCTAGAGGCTTTCATCACTGAATTCTCTAAGAGTGGCATAAGGCATAATACCTCCTCATTGATTCACAGCTTCAAGCAAACCCCTCAAGAGACCGTGAGACTTGCAGGAAGAAGATTCAGATAATACTTAGAGAGATGCCCTATCCCTGAGTTACCCACGCCAGCTAAGCAAGTGGCTTTATTCTTGGATGGATTGCTAAGTACCAAATTGAGATCTTATGTGTACTTGAAGGACCCTAGGACCATAGAAGAGTGTGTACGCATGTGCATTGACATCGAGGATAACCTACGGGAGGAGTTAGAGCTTTCCAAGATATACAAAGATTCAGATAGTGCCTCTAGCGTCTCTTCCACGCAATCCACATCAATTGAGGAACTCGCTGAGAAAGTGGCACAAAAACTAGGTGTCTCTAGCAAACAAATTCCAAGATTTGCACCAGTAAAGAGATGCTATACCTGCGGTGGTGACCACATGGCAAACGTATGCCCCATTATGGCTCAACCCCAAGTGAATCCCAGTAGCCAATACTGCACCATAGAACGGAGATACACCAATCACACCGCACAAGACTGCCCCTACAATAAGCAAGCTGTTAGGCAAACATACCCTCAGCCCTACCCACAACAGGGAAGATATCAGAGCCAGTATCCACCACAGAAGTATACTAGGCCTCAGCAAAACTACCCACCACAATATCAGGCTCAACAGAGACCTCAGCCTGTGCTAGCACAACAACCTCCTACTCCAGCAAATGTGATCCCAGTAAAATATGCAGCTGCAGAAGAGAATTTGAATAGAGCCATAGTCCCAGTGACTCCATTAATTTCAGAGAATGATCCGAGTGACCAAAGTTTTGATTCCACACACATAGATAGCCCCCAGGACTATTACATGCAATCTCCTGAACATGGCGAGTCCTATTACAGTGAGGAACTGAGTGAACCTAGTTGGGAGTCAGATTACACACACGTCATGTATACAAACCCCAACCCTAGGCCTCAACCTAGGCAGGTAAGACCCCCATTCCCTAGAGGACCATGCTACAAATGTCAGGGGGATCACCTCATTCGTGATTGTCCCTTACCTCCACCTACACAACCCCAGTCAGTAACAATCCAAGGCTTTTGCCAGGAATGTGGAAAAGAGCATCTCTTACGAGACTGCCCTAAGAATCCCAATAATATGCCAAAAATCACTCCTATCAACGTGATTGGGTTAGTTGTAGACTCCACAGGACGTGTCACTCCCACTGCACCTATACAGGTAGTCACTAGAGCTCAAGCATTGCAGCAAAACCAAGGGGTAGGCCAGGAAAAGGGTCCAGAGGCTAGTGAGACTGAGAGCATAACCAAGAAAAGGACTAGAGCTTGGAAAGATAGTCGGGAAAGAATGAAAAGACAATGGGCTAAAAGGATGAATGAACTTGAGGAAAGCATAAGAGAAACCAAAGCCAGGATAACTGAACTCACAACTCAAACTCCCTCTCACACTACCCCACCGCCACCATTCCCATCGCCATCCGACCCGCCACCTTCCAACCCGCCTCACCAAATTCCACCAACCCCAAGAGTAGGATCAGTCCTAGCAGATCCCACTCTCGAGGACCTTAACATGATGTTTAAGGCATATCAGGCCAGAATCCAAGAAGGGCCAAATGTGACTGATCATGAAGAGTGCTATCCTAGAGCAGAATTAGAGCTTGAACGAACTAAAATTTGTGCTAAAATGGTGGAATTGGCTCAGACCATGTTTGAAGCCAGTCGCCTATTTAACATCTCTAGTTCAGCCAAGACACAATTGCACTTTGATGGACTGTTAGAAAGAATAGAGAAGCTGATTGCACAATCAGAAAAGAAACCCGCCCCTCAACACAAGGAAAAGGCAAGTGAAAGAGTAAGCATTCCTGCCCAGGAAGCCTATGTACCTGAAGCCTATGTGCCTAACTCTACGGAGCCAGACACGTCATCTTCTATGAATCGATTCACACCAGAATTCCTACGCGAGATTCAAGAAGACAAATGGGCTAAAGAAAGTGAAGTCCCTCCTCCCATAGAACTGGTGGATGATGCACATGACCAATTCCCACAAGACATTCCATCCATTTATGAGGAGCAGGAGAGCAACCACTCTCAGGAAAGATTAGACTTTGAGTCTAATTCCTTACAAGAGTTACCCCATTTCACGGGCCCATGGGAAACTAAGTCTACTTGTATGAGAGCACCCACGGTCATGGTACGAAATGAGGACTCAGTCATACCTAGGAACACAAAGGTAGTGAAAAACACTAAAGTGCAATGCAACCTCACCTTAGAAGAGCTACTCAAAGTTAGGCCAGACCTATGGAAACATGTAGCCAAACAAGTACCAGAGATAGCAAAACCTCGTTCCCAGGTAGGATCCCAGAGAACAGTGCCAGAAATACCCTTGGATAAGATAGGAGACATGTGTGAAGGTGAAGAAGGGAACACCTATCTCCCCATTACCTACCAGGGTTACACGACCAAGGCCATTTTAGACTCAGGCGCAAGAGTTGCAATTGCCACCACTTCCCTATGGAAGCATTGGGGCAAGCCAGCACTCAGACCAACGAGAATGAAATTGCAGATGGCCGATGGTCACATAGAGAGACCCTTAGGCTTGCTAGAAGGAATAACTCTCACCACATGTGGTGTTGAGTTCGAGCACACATTTGCTATATGTGATTTTAGCAAAAATCATGCCTATGAGATGATTTTGGGAAGACCATTTATGCGACAGTTGCAAGTGGTTTAGGATTGGGGAACCAACTCCTTGTATTTGCAACACCTAGGTGTCACGACCAAAGTAAACCTTAAAGATTACTCTCATAGAGATGTCCCTCCTATCCAATGGAATCCCATCCATAGAGCCAAAGATGATACAGAATCTGTGCATTCCATAGGATCAGGATCCTCATGGATCCATGAAGATACCCAATTGTGGATGTGCAAAGTGGCAGTAGAAGAGGAGAAAAGAGAAAAGGCCAGAGAAATAGGTGCAAAATAAACCCATAGATCCATTCAAGACCCAACCTATGCACCTGTAGTATTTCCTGACGAAGAATTTGAGCCCCATGGCTGGGCAGAAATCCTAGCAACAATGGATGTAGCCATCAATGAAGAACAATGGACACCTCACTGTGATGAGGATGACTATGACATTTCAGTCTTCTCCATAGAGCCAATCATGGGAGAGGCAGTGTTGGAAGAGTGTGAACCTAGCCCAGATGCATTTGAGGATGCAAATGACTCCGATCTAGAGTCAATCATTATGGACCCACCTTTTGCATCAGATGAAGAATATTTCTATGAAGTAGAATTTCAACCCCAGAGGTATGGAGAGCTTACAAATGATGTAAGACTAGCCACACATGTGACCTCGAAGGAAGAAGGAAAGAAAAGAAAGAAGAGAGAGGTCACACCAGAAGAGGAAGAATCTTTGTTTGAGGTCCCAGAAAATTTTAAGAAGTATGAGATAGATGACAGGAGAGTCATGATCAGAATGCCTAAACGAGAGGCGCAATCAGGAGAGGCCTATGATAACAAAGAAACTACCAAGAAAATAGTAGTGGCCCTAGAAAAAGGAGAGGTGAGATGCACGTACATAGGCCATGACCTGACGGAAGAGGAAGAACAAGAGCTAATAGCCTTGCTAAGAGAATACAGAGATGTATTCGCTTGGAGTTACAAGGATTTGAAAGGAGTGGACCCTGACATATGTTCACACACTATCCCCATGACCTCAGACGCCAAACCCTCTAAGCAAAAGCCATATACATATAACGATAATTACGCTGCCAAGATCAAAGAAGAGATAGATAGGCTGGTTGAAGCGGGATTTATCTATGAAATTGAGCACACTGAGTGGGTATCCCCCATTGTAGTGGTGCCCAAGAAAAACGGAAAGCTGCGTGTGTGCATTAACTTAAAAAAGGTTAACGCAGCCACAATTCGAGATAACTATCCGCTTCCTATCACAGAGCATCTCCTTGAAAGAGTGGCAGGCAAGGAAGTGTACAGCTTCCTTGATGGATTTTCGGGCTACAATCAAGTGACCATAGCTCCAGAAGATCAGCATAAGATGGCTTTTGCCACTGAATGGGGCATATTTGCCTTTCGGGTAATGCCATTCGGGCTTACTAATGCACCTGGTACCTTTCAACGATTGATGTGTCACATGTTTAAAGAGTTCCTGAGGAAGAACTTAGAAGTCTATGTTGATGATCTTTGTGCTCATTCCAACATCAGGCAAACCCACATTCCCGAACTCAGACAAATCTTTGACAAATGTAGAGAATATCAAGTCTGCCTAAACCCAGAAAAGTGTGTTTTCATGGTCAGGCAAGGCAAGATTCTAGGACACATAGTGTCAAAGAATGGCATATCCACGGATGAAGAGAAAGTGAGAGCCATAGCAGAGCTACCTAGGCCAAGGAATGTCAAGGAAGTACAAGCTTTCATGGGGCATTGCGGTTACTACCGAAGGTTTATACACATGTATGCCATCATAGCGAAGCCTCTGTATGGACTTTTGACTAACTTTGAGTGGACTGACGAATGTGAGAATTCCTTCCAAGAGCTTAAACGAAGATTATGTTCAGCACCAATCTTAACCACACCAGATTGGAATAAACCCTTTCATGTTCATGTGGATGCATCCAATTATGCTATTGGGTGTGTACTCGCGCAACCTACCGGTGAAGGCAATATGGACCTTCCAATTGCCTATGCTAGTAGACAATTAAATGCAGGTGAACGAAATTATACAACCACGGAACGAGAAGGATTAGGCATGGTATATGCGGTTAAAAAGTTTAGACATTATTTGCTTGCAAATAATTTTAAATTCTTTACTGACCATCAGGCGCTACTATATCTCGTGAACAAGCCATGCAATACAGGTAGATTAGTAAGATGGTTTCTCTTATTAATGGAATACGACTTTGAGGTAGTGGTAAGGAAAGGTAGGACTCACTTGAGAGCAGACCATCTCTCTAGACTCACATCTGGAGAAGCCCCACAAGGAGTGTCAGATGACCTTCCGGATGCTTACTTGTTTAATTTGGAAGTGGTGCCACAGTGGGCCAAACCATTAGTTCCAGTATTGACATACGGACCTAACCACCCAGTAATAAACACACAGGATAGAGAGGTAGTAAAAGCCCAAAAATATCACATCATGGCAGGAAGTATGTACAAGCACACAGATCAAGGGATCTTGGCTTGTTGCGTGGAAGAGGATGAGTACGCTAAATGGTTGCAATTAGCACATGTAGGTGCATTAGAGCAACATTATTCAAAGCAACGAACCCTACAAACACTACGGAGACTCGGAGTGCATTGGCCGACTATGGAAGCTGATGTCCAAAAGTTGTGCAAGGAATGCCTAATCTGCTGCACTAAACCACCTGTGGAACATGCCACTCTTTATCAAGTGTCCATAGTGCCAGATTGGAGTGAACCAGTAGTTTCCTTCCTGAGGACGAAAACCTTCCCTCTGGATATGACCCTGGTTAGGAAAAGGAGTTTAGAACAAGAAGCCCAGGATTACTCACTCATCGGTGATAATCTATACAAGCGTGGTAAAGATGGTTACCTGCGACTATGTGTCCATGAGAGTGAATATCTTAAGATCTTGGAAACTGCTCACCAAGGTGTAGCAGGAGGACACTTTGGACCAGATCGGGTGATCAAGGCAATACTATTTGCGGGCTTCTGGTGGCCGACCCTTCACATGGATGCACATACCTATGTGAAACGGTGTGATGTCTGTCAGAGAACTCAGTATCACATACGTAAAGATGAGATGCCACTGAAACCTATGATGGGTGGACGTGCATTCTCTAAGTGGGGAATAGACTTCGTAGGTCCTATTAATCCCCCAGCTAAGGGTTCCCATGCAGAATATATCATTGTTGCCACGGACTATCTAACCAAGTGGGTAGAGGTAAAAGCCACAACGAAGAACGATGCTCAAACAACTGCTAAATTCTTGTTTGAGAATGTATTCACAAGATACGGGCTACCTATAGAGTTAGTAAGTGATAGAGGCACTCACTTCTTGAATGAAGTAATTGAAAATCTGCTCCAAGAATTCCTGGTAGTTCATAAGAAGTCTGCCCCCTACCACCCACAAGCTAATGGGCAAGCCGAAAGCACAAACAAGATTCTGTGCAATGTGTTGACCAAGTTCGTGAATAATAAACGCTCTGATTGGGACAAACAGCTACACCATGCTGTTTGGGCAATACCGAGTCGCCTACAAAACGGTACTCCAATCCACCCCCTTTCAGATGGTATTTGGCCAAAATGCAGTGCTACCATTGGACTTCTTGATACCTACATTGAAGGTAGCACAAAAGCACGAATGGACGGGTCATGAACTCTCCTCTAGACTTTTTGACCTTGAACGATTAGGAGAAACAAGACTAAGGGCGGCTGCAGGGATATATGCAGCTAAGAAACGACAGAAGGCATATTTTGATGCCCACGTTAAGGATAAAGGTTTGAAGGCAGGCCACCTAGTACTAGTATACACGTTGAAACAACATGCGAGAAAATTAGAGAAGCATGGCTATGGACCTATGATCATAAATAGGATCTCCACAAGTGGAGCAGTGCAACTAGCCACATTGGAAGGTGACGTTCTCCCAAGCTACATAAGCGGATGCAGAGTCAAGTTATATCAAGAACCTCTCACAGAGGAAATGCTAAGTCGACTCAATATTTCCAAGAAACGCAAAGAAGAAGAAAAGCGAATTCGAGAAGAAGCTCAAGCAGAAGCTTTAGAACGCATCAGAAGGATGAAGTTTCGAAGACAAGGTAGAGATCAGCCTAGAACAAATGACTATGCAGATCAAGGATATCATATGGCAATGTGTGAAGTCGCAGGAACAAGTGCCCACAGAATAATTGATCGACGACCTTTTGTGACCATAGAGGTAGGACAAGGAACTAGTGCACAGTCCGTGCGAGCACTGATTGACTCAGGTGCAGCCACTAGTGCGGTGAGACTCTCTTACTGTCAAGAATTGAAATTAAAGGTCAATCCTATAGAAGCTTATCTCATAGGATTGGGAGGTGTGGAAACCCCTTGCATGGGCGAGGTGGAACTTCCCATCTATATTCATGACGAGGCAATGACAGTCAAAGTACTAGTGTGTCAAGATGAGGACGTCACTGAGCCTCTTGTCTTGGGTCAGAACTGGATCTATGATCATGCAGTCAAGCTAAACCTAAGAAGTGGACTTCTTCAGGTATGGGTCAATCATAGTCGAATTACAGTAGAGTTAGATAATGGAGCACTCAAGGAACTAGGAAAGGCACACACTCCTGGTCCTTCCAGGAGTACACATGAAGATGACCATGCTGTTCTTGTTCAAAACTATGTGTTGCAGAGGAATGATGTTCGCAAAAAAGGAGTCAGGGATGCAACGGATCTCCCTTCTATTCCAAAGGCCAGAGGGATGCAGCAACCAAAGGTGGATCAAAGGCAGAAGAAGCAGAGTACTACCTATGTCGAAGATCAAAAGTGCTTGCGCGACAAAATGTCTCAGCTAGTGAAACAAGTGTGGGTGCGGAAAGGCGAACACCCGGTTGCACTCAAGCCAACCACACGGACAAAGCCTCTTATTAGTAACCAACAACACGACACTAATAAGAAGTCTTTCAGAAGTTCTTCTGCTAACGTGAAGTCTATTTGGGTGCCCAAGAAGTCGATGAAGGCTAGCCCACAATCAAGACAAATTTGGGTGCCTAAGGCTTGTTTGCGGGCTCAAATGGCTACACCAAGACCACACCCTATACAGCATGATCCATTCACTCGCACAACCGACATCCACTCGTTTTCAACACTCAGGAACACACCAAGGCCCATGAGCACGAACAGAATCACTTGTAAATGGGTCCCTAAAAGGTCTCATTTTCAAGCCGACACATCTATAAAGCTCTCGAGAGTCTCTACGAAACCAAGAGCAAAACCCATCCACTGCATTTGGCAGCCTAAGACTTGTAACAAACCCCCAGACCCCATTTGTAAATCCATGACAACTTACTAACCACATCACTATCACACTACATCATTCCACTTAGCTCTTAGGTCTACCGAACTCCTAACCACACACAGACTAGCACCGAGCACTTACTAACCCATTAATCTCTCCCTACCCTCATGTTAATGTTGTAATGGGGACAACAACGGTTCTCTCTTGTCCTGTACAATGTTAACACATGTTTCTATATTCTCACAGAGACAGGAAGCAAGAAGTAACATGGCAGATATGGCAGGAACTAGCTCCCAGGCAGGCACCAGCCCCCAAATCGTGGATATAGAAAGTCTTCCTGTGGTGGAGGAATTGAAGGAGCGGCCAGCGGCATTAAGGGCATTACATGCCATACCGATCCAGAATCCTCCACAGGGTCACACAATGCCGGTGGGCAAAACCTCACACTGGTTCAGTGACGTTGCGGGACCTCTAGGTGAAGGCACCTACATGTGGGAGTCCGAGATCGAATTCAATGGACGTTGGGGCAGATACCACTTCTTTACCAGGGAGTTTGAAAAGCTACAAAATAACGAAGGACTAAAGCCGAAATGGAAGAAGGCTGGGCTCTACGATTATTTCAAGTTCCAACTACCAAAGCCCGATTTTCTAAGGTGCTCATACTTGATTAGCACCCTCACTCCAAGCAAAGACAAAAAGGGATACAGCTCCTTTGTCCTTCCATCCCTCACAAGGGGCAATGAGCTCAAGCGTTTCAGATTGACTATCAACCTGGTAAGGGAAGCTCTGGACATGAAAGGTATGCACATTCCTACGGAGAAAGAAACTATGGTCCCCGACAATATGAAGAACAGAAATCTGACAAAGTTGAAAGACATGGTGGCAATGACGCCTACAATCGCCGTTCACTTGCGCATGGTTATGCAACATTTTGCATTCCCCGCATAGGAAAGGTTCACAATGCCGCCCAAAAAGATCTGGTTTAGCCTCTACCTTGCAGATGCCTTTGATTTGACAATCAATATGCCCCACTGGATTATCGACCAGATCCATTTGGCTCACCAAAGGTGGTACAAGAAACAAAAGTCAGTACTGTATGGTTGTTGTGCACTCACCCGCATTGTATATAGATGTTTAGCTTATGATGTACCAATGCAAAGGGCTCTCATTTGGACCAGAGCACAGGAGTTTCAACGCCGACTGTCAGCTGCAGGGCCTCCCTCAAAGAAGATGAGAGGCGCGGTCCAGATGCCTTGTGCACAAGCCCGCGGTGCAACCCTAACACCTGAGACAACTCCAAGGCTCCCCAGACGAGTGCAACCATTCACTATCAGGTTACCCAGGCACAGCACACATGGCCCTAACCTTGTGTTTCCACCAGTACCTACTGATCTGGAATTTCCTCACGGATTTACTTTGGAAGATCTAACGGATGAAGAAGTTGCCAGAATCATTGAAGCTGTTAATGCGGAAGTCGAAGCAGAGCAGGGTAGTGGACAACAAACTGCTACAGAACAACCCCAGCCAAGACAACCAGAAGTGGTTGAAGTACAGGATGAAGAAGAAGAAGGGCAAGAGGATGAACAGGAAGGATTTTTTGATGAGGAGGCGCATGACTATGAGCAAGAAGTTATACAGGAACTAGAAGGTGCCCCAGCTTATACTAGGGAATTAAAAAAGTTGTATGATACCATCAACAGAGTTCAAGAGCAACACAGACTGTCCTTAGTAGTAGGTAAAGCCCTCATGAATCAAATCCTTGAGGAGGAAGGTGTGGACGAGCAGTACAGGGCAACCCTTGATATGATAGCCGATGCATTAGGGGTACCTGAGGCGGTGCAGACCGCCCTGGCACAATCACGCAGAACGGAGAGAAGATATGGAAGACGTCCCCCACGAACAGGGAAACAAATGAATGTATTAGGATCGGGACTACAAGGCACCCCCACAACCACGGGCACTGCACACACCGTTCACGACACCGAGGAAGCCCACACATCAAGTGCACCCCCATCACCCCCTTTGCCACCCCCACCTCCAACACCACCACATTCACCTCCCATTACCAATGTAACAACCACCGTCACCACCTCCGAGTCCACTGCCATGACTGAAGCAAAAACCGCCAATCAACCCACACACCCTCTCAACACCTCCCTCGCATACACCTCCACTACCACTGTAATCCTAACGGCAGCTACTGACATCCCCATTCCCCCTCTCACACTTCCGGGCAGTTCGTATTCACAACTGCACACACCACTGTACACATTCACCACAATCACTGCACCCACAATTCCACTATTCACAATCACTCCCACTACTGCGTCCACCGTGGATTTTATGGACATATCACCCTCCACCGCACCTCTCCCTCCCCCCATTAGGCCACAATCTCCCATTCCCCCACCACCAACTTCACCTCTTTCAAGCACATCACACACTCTCCCATTCCCTTTCCCCTTCCCTTCTGCATTCAATACACTTCCCGCATCTACTCCCATCAATAATGTATTTAATAACATGTATCAGTGCATGTCTCAGTTACAGCAACACTATCAGCACCTCGACGCTCAGCATACCAGTTTGTTCAGGAGTCACGAAACATTACAAGGAAGATTCATGGACTTAGAGAAAGAAAAGAGGCTCTTACTACAGCAGTTCAGTGCATTGCAAGAACAACATGAGCAATTAGTGGCAAATCCACCGCAGCCAGATGCAGAAGAAAGACAACAAATGGATGATCTGCTACACTCCCAAATCACAGAGAACCTCAAGCTCCACCGCAACATGGCCCTATTACGGAAGCATATGTCTGCAGCCCTGGAAGAAAATAGATGGCTTCAGACACAAAACAAAGAGAACTTGGAAGCAGCCATGGAAGGTTCCCCACAAGAAATTGACCTGGAGAAGTTTAAGGCCATTCCCTCGGACAATATGCAAATCTAACGGATGAAGAAGTTGCCAGAATCATTGAAGCTGTTAATGCGGAAGTCGAAGCAGAGCAGGGTAGTGGACAACAAACTGCTACAGAACAACCCCAGCCAAGACAACCAGAAGTGGTTGAAGTACAGGATGAAGAAGAAGAAGGGCAAGAGCATGAACAGGAAGGATTTTCTGATGAGGAGGCGCATGACTATGAGCAAGAAGTTATACAGGAACTAGAAGGTGCCCCAGCTTATACTAGGGAATTAAAAAAGTTGTATGATACCATCAACAGAGTTCAAGAGCAACACAGACTGTCCTTAGTAGCAGGTAAAGCCCTCATGAATCAAATCCTTGAGGAGGAAGGTGTGGACGAGCAGTACAGGGCAACCCTTGATATGATAGCCGATGCATTAGGGGTACCTGAGGCGGTGCAGACCGCCCTAACACAATCACGCAGAACGGAGAGAAGATATGGAAGACGTCCCCCACGAACAGGGAAACAAATGAATGTATTAGGATCGGGACTACAAGGCACCCCCACAACCACGGGCACTGCACACACCGTTCACGACACCGAGGAAGCCCACACATCAAGTGCACCCCCATCACCCCCTTTGCCACCCCCACCTCCAACACCACCACATTCACATCCCATTACCAATGTAACAACCACCGTCACCACCTCCGAGTCCACTGCCATGACTGAAGCACAAACCGCCAATCAACCCACACACCCTCTCAACACCTCCCTTGCATACACCTCCACTACCACTGTAATCCTAACGGCAGCTACTGACATCCCCATTCCCCCTCTCACACTTCCGGGCAGTTCGTATTCACAACTGCACACACCACTGTACACATTCACCACAATCACTGCACCCACAATTCCACTATTCACAATCACTCCCACTACTGCGTCCACCGTGGATTTTATGGACATATCACCCTCCACCGCACCTCTCCCTCCCCCCATTAGGCCACAATCTCCCATTCCCCCACCACCAACTTCACCTCTTTCAAGCACATCACACACTCTCCCATTCCCTTTCCCCTTCCCTTCTGCATTCAATACACTTCCCGCATCTACTCCCATCAATAATGTATTTAATAACATGTATCAGTGCATGTCTCAGTTACAGCAACACTATCAGCACCTCGACGCTCAGCATACCAGTTTGTTCAGGAGTCACGAAACATTACAAGGAAGATTCATGGACTTAGAGAAAGAAAAGAGGCTCTTACTACAGCAGTTCAGTGCATTGCAAGAACAACATGAGCAATTAGTGGCAAATCCACGGCAGCCAGATGCAGAAGAAAGACAACAAATGGATGATCTGCTACACTCCCAAATCACAGAGAACCTCAAGCTCCGCCGCAACATGGCCCTATTACGGAAGCATATGTCTGCAGCCCTGGAAGAAAATAGATGGCTTCAGACACAAAACAAAGAGAACTTGGAAGCAGCCATGGAAGGTTCCCCACACGAAATTGACCTGGAGAAGTTTAAGGCCATTCCCTCGGACAATATGCAAATCTAACGGATGAAGAAGTTGCCAGAATCATTGAAGCTGTTAATGCGGAAGTCGAAGCAGAGCAGGGTAGTGGACAACAAACTGCTACAGAACAACCCCAGCCAAGACAACCAGAAGTGGTTGAAGTACAGGATGAAGAAGAAGAAGGGCAAGAGGATGAACAGGAAGGATTTTCTGATGAGGAGGCGCATGACTATGAGCAAGAAGTTATACAGGAACTAGAAGGTGCCCCAGCTTATACTAGGGAATTAAAAAAGTTGTATGATACCATCAACAGAGTTCAAGAGCAACATAGACTGTCCTTAGTAGCAGGTAAAGCCCTCATGAATCAAATCCTTGAGGAGGAAGGTGTGGACGAGCAGTACAGGGCAACCCTTGATATGATAGCCGATGCATTAGGGGTACCTGAGGCGGTGCAGGCCGCCCTGGCACAATCACGCAGAACGGAGAGAAGATATGGAACACGTCCCCCACGAACAGGGAAACAAATGAATGTATTAGGATCGGGACTACAAGGCACCCCCACAACCACGGGCACTGCACACACCGTTCATGACACCGAGGAAGCCCACACATCAAGTGCACCCCCATCACCCCCTTTGCCACCCCCACCTCCAACACCACCACATTCACCTCCCATTACCAATGTAACAACCACCGTCACCACCTCCGAGTCCACTGCCATGACTCAAGCACAAACCGCCAATCAACCCACACACCCTCTCAACACCTCCCTCGCATACACCTCCACTACCACTGTAATCCTAACGGCAGCTACTGACATCCCCATTCCCCCTCTCACACTTCCGGGCAGTTCGTATTCACAACTGCACACACCACTGTACACATTCACCACAATCACTGCACCCACAATTCCACTATTCACAATCACTACCACTACTGCGTCCACCGTGGATTTTATGGACATATCACCCTCCACCGCACCTCTCCCTCCCCCCATTAGGCCACAATCTCCCATTCCCCCACCACCAACTTCACCTCTTTCAAGCACATCACACACTCTCCCATTCCCTTTCCCCTTCCCTTCTGCATTCAATACACTTCCCGCATCTACTCCCATCAATAATGTATTTAATAACATGTATCAGTGCATGTCTCAGTTACAGCAACACTATCAGCACCTCGACGCTCAGCATACCAGTTTGTTCAGGAGTCACGAAACATTACAAGGAAGATTCATGGACTTAGAGAAAGAAAAGAGGCTCTTACAACAGCAGTTCAGTGCATTGCAAGAACAACATGAGCAATTAGTGGCAAATCCACCGCAGCCAGATGCAGAAGAAAGACAACAAATGGATGATCTGCTACACTCCCAAATCACAGAGAACCTCAAGCTCCGCCGCAACATGGCCCTATTACGGAAGCATATGTCTGCAGCCCTGGAAGAAAATAGATGGCTTCAGACACAAAACAAAGAGAACTTGGAAGCAGCCATGGAAGGTTCCCCACAAGAAATTGACCTGGAGAAGTTTAAGGCCATTCCCTCGGACAATATGCAAATCATATTGGAAACCCATGCTGATCTCCTCGAAGCCCATGCAGCCTTAGAAAAGGAAAGAGACGAACTACTAAGGCAATTGGCAGCTCAACCAGAACCACCCAAAGAAGTCCAACCACAACTGAGACAACTGACGAAGTAGCAGCGCTCAAAGCACAACTAGAAGAATTACAAAAGAAAGTCCTTGAATATGAACGCCAACCCTCCCCCTTGGTGGAACCAGAACCTGAAGACCTAGTACCCATCGAAGTAGAGGAATCTTTTGAGGACCCGTATGTTCCGATGCCAGCACCTAGAGGCAAGCAGACAGCAGAGGGCATGGACACCATTGAGATAGAGGCTCCTGAATGGATGCAGAAGTTGGAAAAAGTGGCCACAACCCATGATGACAGAGTGGCAGTGCAAATTGCGTCAATGTCACGATTGGAGGAGGTAATTATAAAATCAGATTACTTTAGAAACCTCTCACATCACAGGTGGATCGGCACCTCAGACAACTTGTATGTTCCATTTTGTGTCTTAATGGCGGATTATAATGCTGAAATCAAGCACCACACCTCACGGGAACCAACCTCTGCCACACAATTTGCACCAGACGACATCCCAGAAAGTGCCAAGCAGGGAAATATTCGCCAACCGACTTGGAGAATTCGGCTGCTTGAGACCTACCCAGAAATGAATCGCACATGGAACAACATGCCCCTGTATATCAAGTACAATCCCTGCTATTGTCCTGTTTTCCGAAGAAGGTTGTGGCCAGAGTACACAAAGATGGTGCTGACAACAAAAGGATGTGAGAAATGGCTCAACTATGTCTACTTAGCACCACCCAAAGGTCAACCTACCGTCGGCTACATGATCTCAACTATTCGGCATTGGGGTGTCAGGTTCAAGAACGTACCAGATGTCATGACTCAAATGTGTCTTAAGATTTTTGAACTCATGATAGTCACCTTCAGGACCTTCAAGAATGTTAAGGAACCCCATCTCTCTGCACTCGGGTTCAATGAAGGCAATCAGGATCTTGTTTATGACATGAGCACAACGCCCTCTATTAATGTTGTTTATGCATGGCATGCCCGCATAAAGTACCTACCGGCCTGCTTCAAACAGACATTTGAAGAGATGTTTGTCACAGGATTCTGGGAATATCACTCAGAGATCTTCATTTCCAGGCCCTCACATTTATTACAATTGTTTGCAGTGGAACAAGCTCTCCATTCAGAAAAGCTACGAATGCCACATCCAGAGGTTCCCGGGCCAGTAGATTGGGATGCTTTACTCACGGACTTAGCAAAGGGCTTGCGGATTGCAGAACATCACTTAGCACAAGATGTTGTTGAGTACTACATCCAAAAACCCACACAACACGGGTCTGTCAGGGACGACAGACGCGAGAGAGGGGGGGGTGTTGGAACTGAAGGACTCACTAGGCAAGGAAGCTCAAGAAGGGACTCAGAGAGAAGAGAAGGCACAAGCAGACAAGGGAGTCAACGACGATCCGGCAAGTAGGCCAATAATTTTCTTCATGAAGAAGCAAGTACGAGCATTCACGCAGATCTAGCACTAAGGCAACTCTTTAATTTTTCAAAACCCTTACACCAATTAAAAGTGATTATCATCACTAAAAACCATTGTAAATACCATTTCACATTTTTGTAGCTCCATTTTGTGCAAGCCAAGGAGTCCTTGAGCTTGAGGAGCTTTAGAAGTATCTACCTGCCAATTTTCATATTTTTTAGATCTCGTTTGAGCCCTCTAATAAGCCCTAGAACCTAATTTTTAACTAGGCTGGACACTAGGTCTGGACAGGGCCAATACTAGTCAAAAACTATAAAAGGAGCTAGAGAGCTCATTTTTGGGGGTAGATTGTAATTGAAATGAACTTGTAAGAGCTTTCTGAAAGTAATCTAAAGAACTCCATTGCTTCTCACTCTTGTCTTGCCTTGTGTGCGCGTGTGTGTGTATGTGTGTGCATGTTGGTGTGCGTCTCACTCACGCACTTGTGCCTACACTTGCTCGAGGTCTTCATACCATCCTCACGTCTTCCCGGATTGACATTAAAGGAGGTGATACTCATCACTGAGCTACACCTATGATAACAAAGAAACCACCAAGAAAATAGTGGTAGCCATAGAGGAAGGAGAAGAGAGATGCACTTACATAGGACATGACCTGACGGAACAAGAAGAGCAAGAATTGATAGCCTTGCTAAGAGAATACAGAGATGTATTCGCTTGGAGTTACAAGGACTTGAAAGGTGTGGACCCTGACATATGCTCACACACCATCCCCATGACCTCAGATGCCAAACCCTCTAAGCAAAAGCCATATACATACAATGATAATTACGCTGCCAAGATCAAAGAGGAGATAGATAGGCTGGTTGAAGCTGGATTTATCTATGAAATTGAGCACACTGAATGGGTATCCCCCATTGTTGTGGTGCCCAAGAAAAATGGAAAGCTGCGTGTATGCATTAACTTGAAGAAGGTCAATGTAGCCACAATTCGAGATAACTATCCGCTTCCTATCACAGAGCATCTTTTGGAAAGAGTGGCAGGCAAGGAAGTGTACAACTTCCTTGATGGATTTTCGGGCTACAATCAAGTAGCCATAGCTCCAGAGGATCAGCATAAGACGGCATTTGGCACTGAATGGGGCATATTTGCCTTTAGAGTAATGCCATTCGGGCTTACCAACGCACCAACTACCTTCCAGAGGCTGATGTGCCATGTATTTAAGGAGTTCCTGAGGAAGAATTTAGAAGTCTATGTTGATGATCTTTGTGCTCATTCCAACATTAGACAAACCCATATCCCTGAACTCAGACAAATCTTTGACAAATGTAGAGAATATCAAGTCTGCCTGAACCCAGAAAAGTGCATCTTTATGGTCAGGCAAGGCAAAATTCTAGGACACATAGTGTCAAAGAATGGCATATCCACTGATGAAGAGAAAGTGAGAGCCATAGCCGAGTTACCTAGGCCAAAGAATGTCAAGGAAGTGCAAGCTTTCATGGGGCATTGTGGCTATTACCGACGTTTCATCCACATGTATGCTGTCATTGCAAAGCCCATGTACAGACTCTTGACTAACTTTGAGTGGACTAATGAATGTGAGAATTCCTTCAATGAGCTTAAATGAAGATTATGTTCAGTACCAATCTTGACTACACCAGATTGGAACAAGTCATTCCATGTTCATGTGGACGCCTCCAATTATGCTACTAGATGTGTACTTACACAACCTACGGGTGAAGGTAATATGGATCTTCCAATTGCCTATGCTAGTAGACAATTGAATGCAGCGGAACGAAATTATACAACCACCAAACGAGAAGGATTAGGCATGGTATATGCAGTTAAAAAGTTTAGACATTAGTTGCTTGCAAATAAGTTTAAATTTTTTACTGACCATCAGGCACTGCTATATCTCGTGAACAAGCCATGCAATACAGGTAGATTAGTAAGATGGTTTCTCTTACTAATGGAATACGACTTCGAGGTTGTGGTAAGGAAAGGTAGGACTCACTTGAGAGCAGACCATCTCTCTAGACTCACATCAGGAGAAGCTCCACAAGGAGTGTCAGATGACCTTCCTGATGCTTACTTGTTTAATTTGGAAGTGGTGCCACAGTGGGCTAAGCCACTAGTGCCAGTATTGACATACGGGCCTAACCATCCAGTAGTAAACACACAGAATAGAGAGGTAGTGAAAGCCCAAAAGTATCACATCATGGCAGGAAGTATGTACAAGCACACAGATCAAGGAATCTTGGCCTCTTGTGTGGAAGAGGATGAGTACGCTAAATGGTTGCAATTAGCACATGTAGGTGCATTAGAGCAACACTATTCAAAGCAACGAACCCTACAGACACTAAGGAGACTCGGAGTGCATTGGCCGACTATGGAAGCTGATGTCCAAAAGTTGTGCAAGGAATGCCCAATCTGCTGCACTAAACCACCTGCGGAACATGCCACTCTTTATCAAGTGTCCATAGTGCCAGATTGGAGTGAACCACTAGTATCCTTTTTGAGGACCAAAACATTCCCTCCAGACATGACTCTGGCTAGGAAAAGGAGTTTAGAACAAGAAGCCTAGGATTACTCACTCATTGGTGATAATCTATACAAGCGTGGTAAGGACGGTTACCTGAGACTATGTGTCCATGAGAGTGAATATCTTAAGATCTTGGAAACTGCTCACCAAGGTGTAGCAGGAGGACACTTTGGACCAGATTGGGTGATCAAGGCAATACTATTTGCGGGCTTCTGGTGGCCGACCCTTCACATGGATGCACATACCTATGTTAAACGATGTGATGTCTGTCAGAGAACTCAGTATCCTATACGTAAAGATGAGATGCCACTGAAACCTATGATGGGTGGATGTGCATTCTCTAAGTGGGGAATAGACTTCGTAGGTCCTATTAATCCCCCAGCTAAGGGTTCCCATGCAGAATATATCATTGTTGCGATAGACTATCTAACAAAGTGGGTAGAGGTAAAAGCCACAACGAAGAACGATGCTCAAACAACTGCTAAATTCTTGTTTGAGAATGTATTCACAAGATACGGGTTACCTATAGAGCTAGTCAGTGATAGAGGCACTCACTTCTTGAATGAAGTTATTGAAAATCTGCTCCAAGAGTTCTTGGTAGTACATAAAAAGTCTGCCCCCTACCACCCTCAAGCAAATGGCCAGGCTGAGAGTACCAACAAGATTCTGTGCAATGTGTTGACCAAATTAGTGAATAATAAACGCTCTGATTGGGACAAACAGCTACACCATGCTGTTTGGGCATACCGCGTCGCCTACAAAATGTTACTCCAAGCCACCCCCTTTCAGATGGTGTTTGGCCAAAACGCAGTGCTACCGTTGGACTTCTTAATACCTACACTGAAAGTAGCACAATAACTCGAATGGACGGGTCATGAACTATCCTCTCGACTTTTTGACCTTGAACGATTAGGAGAAACAATACTGAGGGCGGCTTCAGGGGTATATGCAGCTAAGAAATGACAGAAGGCATACTTTGATGCCCACGTTGTTGGAGCAAGTCTATGACAAGCCTAAGTATTGGCTTGAGTCTCACAAAGTCTTAGAAGAAGCTTTAAAAAGAAGACTATGTAAAGTTCACTTGTGAACTACCTCTTGTAACTTTTGAAGAGTTTACTTAATGTAAAAGTAAGAGAATCTTAAGTGGTTGAGTCCACTTGATCAAGAATGGAAAGAGGAGCCACGAATTCGTGATTTGTGGTAGGTAGAGAATCAAATCAATCATTGATTGATTGGAGAGTGATTGAGGGAAGTTAGCCTCCCAAACTCAACTGTAAATAGATGCCAGTTTTAGTCGTGGTTAGAGAGACCTATGTGAAGACCTCCAAGAGCTGAGCTTTATGCCATATCAAGGTGTGATTACAAGGCAAACATATGTATTAGTAAGTCATTGTATTGTACAAGCAATATACTTTCATTTTCATGATTATTTGAGTTCATCTTTCCATGTTCTTGTGAAGTGTACTACTCACTGCCATTACTCTCAGTTTTCTCAGTCAGCTTGCAGAGATGTTTTCTCTGAGCTTGGTGCATCATTTTCAGTGATTTAACTTGGTAAAGTTAGCTCTATAAGTCTAATATATGCTCACAAATTTTCATGTCATTTGGATGTTGCAATCTTCAGTTATGTTCATTTGAAGTCAACAGGGTCTGTTCATCTTCACTTCTCTGTCAGGTACCCGACTTTTTCACTCATCTTGTCAGAGCCATTTCTCAGTGGTTACTTATCCAAATTCAGTGATTTAAAGCTTGTTGGATTCAGCTTACTGTCTAGTATAACCATACAAGTTTTCATAATCATTGGATTTCTACATTTTGAGTTATGGTGATTTTTCTCCTCACTGGTCTATTTCTGTAGCAGCCCGCACTACAAGGAATACGGGCGTGTAGCGACGGTTAACGCGACAGAATTTCGTCGCTGTAAAATTGCAACTTGCGTCGGAAATACCGTCGAGCGCGGACCGTCGATTATACGACGCAAAAAACAACGGTATTTGCGACGGTATATGCCTAACGTCGCATAAACGACGCTTGTTAATGGCGTCGCTTAAGCGACGCTCTTTAGCGTCGCATAAGCGACGGTTTTTAGCGTCGCATAAGCGACGGTTTATAAGCGACGGTCTATTGCATCGCTTATACGACGACGCGTTGCATCGCTTATGCGAAGATCTGTTGACGGACAAAAATTAAAACGTTGGAGGCTCTGCAATCGGCATTTTCACGCATCCGATCGAAGAGCTCTCCAACGTTCGCAATTGCGCTGCGCTTACGAACTGAAGCAAGTATATGCAGAATTGTTGTTTTGCTTAAGCTCTCTGTTATTGTCTCCCTCTGTCTTTGTTTCTCTCTTTCTACATCTTTGTCTCTTTGAATTTTCTCTCTCTCTCTCTCTAGATCTCTCTCTAGATCTCACTCTCTCTCTCTAGATATCTCTCTCTCTCTAGATCTCTCTCTCTCTCTCTAGATCTCTCTCTCTCTCTCTCTCTCTCTCTCTCTCTCTCTCTCTTCTCTTTCTCTTCTCTCTTTTTATTGCAGGTTATTCAAGAAGCTAACCAAGCAAAAACTATGGATCACAATTGTAAGTACAATTTCTATTATTTGTAGATCATTTGAATTGTGTTATTTTCATTACATACCATACTCACACTTATTGATATGCACTCATACACTTATACATGACGAAGAAGCACACACACATGCATATACCTACATATACACATATACATGCACATACACACACATACACATAGAGTTATACATATACACACACATACACAAGAACATGCACATATTGATACATACATATACACTTATACATGCACATGCATATACATACATATACGCACACATACACATGCACATATACACATATACATGCACATACACACACATACACATAGAGTTATACATATACATGCATATACATATACACACATACACATGCACATGCACATACTCATACACACATATGCACTTATACATGCACATGCACATACATACATATACACACACATACACATGCACATACATACATATACACACACATACACATGCACATACATACATATACACACACATATATACACTTAGGTACACACATATGAATGAATTATATAATTAAAGTATTAAAACACATGCTTAATATAAACAATAATAAAAATCAATAGAACAAAACTCTTCATTACTTAATACCATACACACAATTCAAAACATGACTGAAATGAAAAATATATAGATAAATATATGTATATATCAATGTAAATACATAATCCAATGTCATAATCAACGTCTAAAATCCTAATCATCGTCATCATGATCATCATCATCATCAGCAATATCATGATCAGATGGATCTTCCTCATCCTCATCCTCATGATCACCTTGTGACGATCGAGATCGTCCCTCTTGTGTCTGTCTCTCCACCTCATCCATATTTGTCTCCCCATAATACTGCTGTATTACATATAACAAACATAAATCAATAAAATAATTAAAACATTCATAACAACAAAATAATTATATAAAATTTAAAAATACTCACAAAGGCATCAGGATGATCTTGTATATACTCGCTCAAACGCCGATATCCAAAATGTGTAGCATACTCGATCTCGTGTTTCGTAGGATATCGGCCATAATCCTTTCGCTGCAATGAAACAAATAAAAAACATTAGTTGCTTGCATTTTAACTAAAATAAAAAATATACTCACAATAACACATATACTTACAAACGTAGCTACAAAACCATTATGGCCCATTTGGCCTAAGTGCGATGTGTGGCCCGACTCCACTCTCTTCCTTGCAGCAGCCTATTTATTCAAGGAAAAAAATACATAAATTAAATTAAAAAATTACTAAAATATCTAAAAATTATAAATATAAACTATTAATTTGTGTACCTTCTGCTGAGGAAATGACTCCTGAAGACGTAGCTGTCTACGAAAAAACTGCCACGACTCAGGTAGTATGTTAGCTCGCCTCTTATTTTTTTCGACCATACAATATCTCCTGTTAATTTAATCTCAAACAGAAAAAAAAGTCAAAATACATACACATTTATACACACATATACACATACACATACACATACACATACCCACATACACATATACATGCAAACATATACGCATGCATATATGTATATATATACACATATACATACATATAACATAAACACACATATACATATCCACATATATACGTACACACACATGCATGCATATACACATTCATACAAAATACATGCATTTATCCCACAATAATATGTGTTGTGTATATGTGAATATGTGTGTATGTATAAATGTGTATATGTGAATATGTGTGTATGTGTAAATATGTATATGTGAATTTTTTATTTATGTAGATAATCAAATTATTAATATCAAATACCATTATTTGTAGATTCTGATCAATCAGATGGAACTCCACCACCGTCTCCTCATCGTGCAATGACTTTATACTGTAAGTATATGAAATATTTAATTTTAACTATATTTGATGGATACATAACTTATATATTTTTTTTATGTTTCTTATGATGTGCAGATTCTGATCAATCAGAGGGTACTCCACCACCTCCTACCCATGCAACGACTTCACATGTGTCCTCCGATAGGAATTATGATGAATTTTACTATCAAGAGCATATTATATGTTGGTGTAACTCTTGTTATGGCACGTATCGAAGACCATGATTGGAATGTATTGAACATGAGGCAGAGTATGGTACTTTTGAGCATGCACCATCACCTAGTCAACGTGATAATGCTTGGGTATGTATTTTCTATATATATTAATGTCATTTTTTTATTTAAAAACCATGTATAAAATCAAATTATTATTGATATACAGGAATACTTGCTCGATGATGATGATGATAATGATTTTTCTCATAATGTTAATATACCTCGTACACGTCATGGACTTGCTGTTCATCAATTACAAGCAGAGGTTTCTAGAAATCCTCTACCTCCTGGTTTAGAGAATGAAACGGCTGGAGATTATCCATTGCCAGCTCGTGATCGTTCTTTAGTACAAACATATGATAGAAGAAGATATGGAGGATGGAATAGAGGACCACTTCCTTTAGATGGAGAGGTTTTCAACTTTTGGGGTAATCGCTATATGATTGCTCCATCCACTATTACTAATGCTGGTCGTGGTCTCTTTATTGTAGAGGATTTGTATGTGCCTCCGAACTCTGAAGTCACTCTTATGTCATTTTGTGGTCCTATATATGGATGGGGAGATTGGCATCGACTTTCACGTTATGTTCAAAGCATGAGTACTTATGGAATATGCTTGAACGCAGCATCTCTTACTAGTAGAAGGATTTTACATGCAGAAAATGAAAGATTATATATTGATGGAAGACCTTACACACATGGAAATATAGCAGGTTTAATAAATAGTAGTCGAGGGTTACATAATAGTTCAAGGACTAATTGCACATTTGAGGAGCGTGAAAATAGTCATGAATCACCATACATGAGTAGAGATGTATCAAGATACATAGTTGTCAATGCTATTACTACATTACATGCTGGTGATGAACTATTAGTGAATTATGGATGGCGTAGACCTCCAAGAGCACCTTTTAGCTAGAGAGAATAAAAATTTTCTATCCATATTTAATAAGTTATATACTTAATTTTATATTTGAAGTTTAATTTTTATTCATTTATGGAATACTAATGAGTTTTGTTTATATGTGTAGATTCCAACGTATGATGTTGATGATATTCGTCCACAACATTCACAATTACCAATAAGACCTCATTTATCAGAAGCTTCCATGAGGAGGCTACGCAAAACTAATCCTGTGCAATATGCAAAGTTGAAAGATCTATATTCAAAAGATGATAAAGTACAAGATTTGTGTGACAATGATGAAGATGATGGCATGGCAGATTTTATTGAGGATTGGTATCAAAATGACAGTGAGAGCATGGATATTTCTAAAAATGAGAAATATCTTCGAGAGGAATGTCTAAAGCATGTATATGAAGGAAGTCGTTTGACACGACTAAGTGCAAGCTTACTTATTCTCAACCTTCAAAATCGTTTTGGATGGAGTAATGTATCTGTTTCGACACTATTAAGGTATAATTTTCAATTTTCTATCTACTTATATATATGCGCATCTTTTAAAACTATTAATGCATCTTTCAAAATATTCGTAAAAAATTTGATTGTTTGGATGGTAGGATACGATTGTTTGTTTTGGAGGATATGAAGTATGTATCTTCATTGAATGATTTGTCGATTCACGCATATGTTCAGTTTGAAAGTGTGAGAAGCGGATTTATAATTTGTATTCAAAGAATTTGGCACTGTTTATAGGCCATACAATGGTGACCTGGATGCATCGCATGCACAGAGGTTACTCAAGATAGAGCAATCTGATTATAATGGACTAGTGCCAGCAAGATTCCTAGGGTATGCAGTAAACCTCTTGCATGTCAATGATGAGGCGCATTTGAAGTTTAGGATACAAAGTGGAAATCATGGTGGCTTGAGAGGATCACACATATACATGCAAGAGGTTTACTGCATACCCCAGGAATCCTGCTAGTACTAGTCCCTTATAATCAGGTTGCTCTATCTTGAGTAACCTTTGTGCATGCGATTCATCCAGGTCACCATCGTATGGCCTATAAACAGTGCCAAATTCTTTGAATAAAAATTATAAATCCGCTTCTCACACTTTCAAATTGAACATATGCGTGAATCGACAAATCATTCAATGAAGATACATACTTCATATCCTCCAAAACAAACAATCGTATCCTGCCATCCAAACAATCAAATTTTTTACGAATATTTTGAAAGATGCACATAAGCATACACATATATAAAATTATATGCATATATATATATGTATATTTATTTATTTACTTTCTTTAATATATCATTTTTTTGATAAACTTACAGGTTATTATCTGAAAAGTTTTTACCAAGTCAAAATATTCTTCCTACCTCACATGATGAAATGAAGAAGATAATCAACAATCTTGGTATGGATTATCAATGTATACATGCATGTCCTAACGATTGTATTTTATATAGAGGTGAATATGCAGACTCTTTGACATGTCCCAAATGTCAATCTCCTCGATATAAGGGTGAAGAAGGTAAAATCCCGAATAAGGTATTGAGACATTTTCCATTGGCTCCACGGATTAGACATATGTTTCAAAGCCCCGAATTATCAAAGCTTTTGACTTGGGGACATGATCACAAAAGTACTGATGGAATAATCAGAATTCCTCATGATAGTGTTGCTTTTCAGCATATTGATTCTACATGGCCTGAATTTGCACAAAATCCACAGAATCTAAAGTTAGGAGTTGCATTAGATGGGGTTAATCCATTCTCCATGAAATCCAGTAAATGGTCAACATGGCCAGTGGTAGTCATAAACTATAATCTTCCGCCATATCTTAGCATTAAAAAGGAACATTTAATGCTTTCACTTTTAATCCCAGGCAAAAGACAAGTTAAAGATATGAATGTATATCTTGCTCCTCTCATTGACGATCTTCAAGAGTTATGGAGAGGTATTAATGTCATTGATATATCAAAAAGCATCAATGAAAGACATATTACGATTCGTGGTATTGTGGCTTGGACTATTCACGATTTTCCTGGATATGGTGTTTGTTCAGGTATTGATGTAATTTTTTTATTCAATATGCATGTAAATAAATATGATTTAATCTAATTATATTTTTATCATTTTCCATGATGCAGGAATATCTACTAAGGGTTATAAAGCTTGTCCATATTGTGGTGATTGGTTGAGATCAATCTATAGTAAGAATCTCAACAAAAATATTTATCTTCGACATGGACGATTCTTGCCTGATGATCATCCATTAAGATCTAAAAGAGAAGCGATACATTTTAATGGAAAGCTTGAAACAGGTCAGTGTCCAAAACCTATGACGCCTATGGATTGGTATAAAAAATGGACAGATGGACCTCTGATAGATCCAGAAGCAGAAATCTTCAGTGATGATTTAGATAATGAGTATGTGAACAAAGGTAAAGGGAAATTGGCACTCGCAGAGAACATATCAATATGGTATTCTTTGGAGTATTGGAAAGAGTTAAAAGTATGTCATCTTCTTGATCCTATGCATATATTCAAAAATATTGGTTATTCACTATGGCAGCATCTTCTTGGACTAAAAGATACCACAACATCAAGAAATGATTTGAAAGATCAAAAATCCAAACCAAAGTTATGGCCAGTTTTTGATAGACATCGACAAGAAACGACTTATGCATCTGCTCCTTGGGTACTTACGACAAAAGAGATACAAACTATCAACAATAGAATTCAATTGATCAAGACTCCTACAGGATATGGAGCATCGTTTCAAAACATGTTTACTATGGATGATAAGAGCTTATCTGGATTAAAGACCCATGACTGGCATAACTTTTTGAAACATATTTTACCTTTGGTTATCGATGGATGTACAACGAAAGGAGTACGAGATGTCATCTATCGTCTTGGATCACTTATAAGGTAATTATGATACTTTTATATTTAATATGTTTGAATATTGGATATCTTTTATTTTTTAATTAACTTCTTTACAATTGTTTTTATGATTTGTATAGGTGGATTACATCCAAAGAGATCGATAAAAATTCGATCCCACAAAAAAAACGTGAATGCAAAGAGCTACTATGTTTGATGGAAAAAGAACTTCCTACTTCATTTTTTGATATTCAAGTTCATTTACTAGTCCATCTTGTAGATGAGATAGAGATTGCCGGTGTTGTCAACACTCGATGGATGTTTTGGGTCGAGCGATTTATGGGAATACTAAAAGGTTATGTGCGACAAAGAGCAAAACCAGAAGGATCCATGGCAAAGGGTTGGATGCTTGAAGAGTGCATGTATTACATTAGTGAGTACCTTGAAAGAGTTCATGAAGAAGCTCAACGTGCATGGACCAACGAGTCTTCTTCAAAAATAACCGATGAGGTATTATCAGGTAAGGGGGTTCCATTCTTATTTACATTTCAAGAAAAAAATGATGTTTCCACTTTTGTAGCATATAATAGCGAATGCATGCAAGCATTCGTTAGCGAGTACGAGGAACTTCAAAGTCTCCAAAGTCTCCAAAGTAAAAGGCAAAAAAACAAAAGATCTAGACGTAATCTCGATAATAATGAGATTACAGATATACCTTCTTTCACGGATTGGCTATATAGTCGTTTGCAACGCGCCAACGCAAATAATGAAGAAATCTCAGATGAGCAAAGAGAGTTAATGATGGGTTGTGAACAAAAGGTAATTTTATTAAAATATATATTTTATTTTTTTCATATATGTATGTTAGTTTCTATTTACTAATTCAATTTATTTTGCAGGCTCGAATGTTCACTAATATGTGGGCTTTTGGACAGCATATTAGAATCAAAACCATTGATTCTTTACGTAAAACAGAGGATTCTAGTATTGTTGCTTGTTTCAAGCAACTATCACGTGCTAGCTCAAAAGACACGAACCTTATAGATGGCGAACTTGGTTACGTAGGAACTATTGTTGGTATCTACGAAATTTCATTTCGTACATTCAAACAGGTAGAAAAAAGTTTATATATTTTTTTTAGAGTTAGTTTTTTTTTAAGCACCTAATAATGGGACGTTTTTGTTGTTATATATTGTGATAGGTCATTTTGAAGGTTGACTGGTATCGAGCGGAGTATAAAGGTAGTAATTCTACAATAAGAAAGGAATTATCTGGGTTTTGGGCAATTGAGTCTTCCAAGGTAATGCGATCTACTAAAGAACCATATATTCTTCCTAGGCATATTGAACAAGCATTTTTTTATAAAAACCCAGATGCTCATCCTTGGTGGCAAGTCATTCATGTGCAACGTAGAGGTAGGTCATTGTTTGAACAGTTTATTGTTAGAGAGATTGAAGAAAGTCCTCTTGATGATTCAGCATCAGATACTGATACATCAACATCTGGAATAGAAATTAGACTCATTATACGTGATAATGATACTAATCTTTTTGATGAAGAGGATAATTCTCTACATGCTGATTCTACTGATGAGGAAGAGGAATTACCAGAAATAGATATTAATCCACCAATAGATGATGTGATTCATGAGAACATAGATTTAACAATAGAAGAAATAAATGAAATCAATAAGGATAATGAAGATGAGACTATATTGATGTCTTACCAAAATGATGGCAATAATGAAAACATATGAGCAGATTAGATAGTAACTTGAAGCTTCTGAATGGATATATATAATAGGTTTTTTTTATTAACTTGAATAACGATGAATCCTACTAGAGAGATGAAATCATGTTCTTCTAAGTTAGAACATGAAGCTCGGGGGTATGCCTAATTATTTTATATATAGCTTTATCTTCGAGGAGTAAATTTTTATCATGTATGTATGCATATGTGTGTGTATTCATGTGTATTATATGTATACATATATTAGTATGCATATATATGTATTTCATGTATATGTATGTGTTTGCATGTGTGTGATATATGTATACATGTATTCATGTACGTAATATATGCAAGTGTTTATAATTGTGTACATGTATATATGTATATGTGTCTATGTGTAAATATGTACATGTAAATATGTATGCATGTATATATATGTTTATGTGTGCATGTAGGCATGTACATGTATGTGTAAATATGTACATGTAAATATGTTAGTATGTATATATATATTTATGTGTGCATTTAGGCATGTATGTGTGAAGCATAATATATCTACTCCATTTTATATTTATGTATCCTATCTACATGATGTGTATATATCTTTACATATATTATGAATCATGATCCTCGTTGATTCGAGTAGCTATATATAGAGGCATAAGGTTGGGAGGAGAGACATCTCTCTAGTAGGACGTCGGAGGTGTATATATACTTCAAACATATGGCTAAAAGGTTTTATATGTATATGTATATACATTTTTATTTTAGATTTTTTTATATGTATATATATATATATATATATATATATATATATATATATATATATATATATATATATATATATATATATATATAGATACATACATACATACATACATATATACACACACACATACATACATACATGGATTATATTATATTACATACATAGCAGTAAATATATACTACATACATACGTGTAATGTAATACACACATTTTTATGTATATATACACATAGTATATACATATTACATTTATACACAACACATAGATGTAAACATACATGATACACATGCATACATACATACTACAAAAATAGAAACATGTATATTAGATACATATATAAGTTAATATACATGCCTTTCAGTAAACATAGAGTAATAGATTTTAGGAATGACATCATACATACATAGATGCATATATAGATACATACATACGTACATACATACATACATACATAGCTCTCTCTCTCTCTCTCTCTCATATACATACATACCGTGCATTGTCGCGACGATGAGCCATAAGTGTCCGCATCTCTTTTAAACACCACTTAAGGGACCATCCTGTCCCAAACTCTGTCTCAAGTGAACTAAGCACGTACTTTTTATCCCTCTCATCATGCTCACTACAAAAATAAAAAACATAATGTAAATAAAACATAAGATATACATTTCAATTTATATGTAAAACTTTTACTTACTTCCATGGTAAGTGGATAAAGCGCAGGTAAGAGTCGCATAGTGCCCGCATTCTTCTCTTGAACTCCAATCCATTCCCTATGTACACAATGTTCCCCTCCGGCTCTATGTCGCACTCTAGTCCTAAGGTGCCTATGCATGTCCTCATAGGCAACTCTGCTCTGCTATCACGTGCTGGAGGTGGTATAGGTGTCCTAAAAATAGATAGATAGAAATAAATAAAAATGCTATAATATCATTAAAAAAATTATGAAAAAAAACATACCTATGAGCAGATAGCTCTCTTCCTGCATGTGGATCCGCAGAAGAGCCCTCGTCTGATCGCGTAAGCATCTGGATCGTATAATCCAGCTCCTCATCGGACATGTCTGCGTAGTCCCGCATTATGGCCCCTAGAGTATCTAACGGAACTCTTGCTCTCATAAGACTTTTTATGAGAGTGAGTTTCGCCTTTCTCTCTTTACTGGGATCCATAATACCTAACATATAAAACAAAATGGTTAGAAATCAATATATATATACGTGTATGTGTGTGTATGCATGTGTATGTGTGTGCATGCATGTGTATGTGTGTGTATGCATCTGTGTGTATGTGTGTAGGTATATGTGTGTGTTGTCTATGTGTATGTGTGTGTGTCTATGAGTGTGTATGTGTTTATGTATATGTATGTATCTACGTGTGTGTATGTATCTATGTGTGTATGTGTATGCATGTATGTATGCATGTGTGTGTATGCATATGTATGTGTGTGTATGCATCATTATGTGTGTCTATGTATGCATTTGTACGTGTGTATGCATCATTGCATGTGCATGTGTCTATGTGTGTATGTGTGTGTATATGTGTGTGTGTCTATGTGTATGTGTGTGTGTTTATGAGTGTGTATGTGTTTATATGTATGTATGTATCTATGTGTGTCTATGTGTCTAAGTGTGTATGTGTATGCATGTATGTATGCATATGTATGTGTATGCATATGTATGTGTGTGTATGCATTATTATGTGTGTCTATGTATGCATGTGTATGTGTGTATGCATCATTACGTGTGTATGTATCTATGTGTGTATGTGTGTGTGTATATGTGTTTGTATGTGTGTATGCATGTGTGTGTGTATGCATGTGTATGTGTATATGTGTATATGTGTGTGTATATGTGTGTATGCATGTGTGTGTGTATATGTGTGTATATGTTTGTATGCATGTGTGTGTATGCATATGTATGTGTGTGTATGCATTATTATGTGTGTCTATGTATGCATGTGTATGTGTGTATGCATCATTACGTGTGCATGTGTCTATGTGTGTATGTGTGTGTATATGTGTGTGTGTCTATGTGTATGTGTGTGTGTCTATGAGTGTGTATGTATGTATCTATGTGTGTGTATGTGTATGCATGTATGTATGCATATGTGTGTGTATGCATATGTATGTGTGTGTATGCATAATTATGTGTGTATGTGTCTATGTGTGTATGTGTGTGTGTATACATTATGACAGTGTATGTAAGCATGTGCATTATGTATGCATATAAGTATGTATGTATGCATATGCATATGCATTATGTATGCATATGCATATGTATGCATATGCATATGCATTATGTATGCATATGCATATGCATTATGTATGCATATGCATATGCATTATGTATGCATATGCATATGCATTATGTATGCATATGCATATGCATTATGTATGCATATGCATATGCATTATGTATGCATATGCATGTGTATGCATATGCATGTGTATGCATATGCATGTGTATGCATATGCATGTAAGTATGTATGTATGCATATGTGTGTGTATGCATATGCATGTAAGTATGTATGTATGCATATGCATATGCAATATGTATGCATGTATGTATATGTGTGTGAATGTGTGTGAATGTGTGTGTGAATGTGTGTGTACATGTGTCTGTATGTGTGTATGCATGTGTATGTGTGTGTATGCATCATTATGTGTGTATGTGTGTGTACATGTCTGTATGTGTGTATGCATGTGTATGTGTTTGTATGCATCATTATGTGTGTATGTGTGTGTATGTGTGTGTGTCTATGTGTATGTGTGTATGTGTGTGTGTCTATGTGTATGTGTGTATGCATGTGTATGTGTGTATGTGTCTATGTGTGCATGTGTGTGTATATACTATATGTGTGTATGTCTATGTGTATGTGTGTGTACCTATGAGTGTGTATGTGTTTATGTGTGTATGTGTCTATGTGTGTGTATGTGTTTATGTGTGTATGTGTATGCATGTATGTGTATGTGTGTGTATGTCTCTCTATGTGTGTGTGTATGCATATGTGTGTGTGTATATGTGTGTCTATGTGTGTATGCATGTGTATGTGTGTGGATGCATCATTATGTGTGTATGTGTCTGTGAGTGTATATGTGTGTGTATGTGTGTGAGCGTCTATGTGTGTGTATGTGTGTGCGCGTCTATGTGTATGTGTGTCTGTGTGTGTATGTGTGTGTATCTATGAGTATGTATGTGTTCATGTGTGTGTATGTGTCTATGTGTGTATGTATCTATGTGTGTATGTATCTATGCATGTGCATTATGTATGCATGTAAGTATGTATGTACATTATATGCATATGCATATGCATTATGTATGCAAATGTATGCATGTATGTGTTTATGTGTGTATGTCTCTCTATGTGTGTCACGTGTGTATGCATATATGTGTGTGTATGTGTGTGTATATGTGTCTGTATGTGTGTATGCATGTGTATGTGTGTGTATGCATGTGTATGTGTGTATGTGTCTATGTGTGCATGTGTGTGTATATACTATATGTGTGTGTGTCTATGTGTATGTGTGTGTACCTATGAGTGTGTATGTGTTTATGTGTGTATGTGTCTATGTGTGTGTATGTGTTTATGTGTGTATGTGTATGCATGTATGTGTATGTGTGTGTATGTCTCTCTATGTGTGTGTGTATGCATATGTGTGTGTGTGTGTATATGTGTGTCTATGTGTGTATGCATGTGTATGTGTGTGGATGCATCATTATGTGTGTATGTGTCTGTGAGTGTATATGTGTGTGTATGTGTGTGAGCGTCTATGTGTGTGTATGTGTGTGTGCGTCTTGTGTATGTGTGTCTATGTGTGTATTTGTGTGTATGTGTGTGTGTGTCTGCGTATGTGTGTGTGTGTCTATGCGTGTATATGTGTGTGTGTGAGTGTGTGTGTGCGCATACCTTGTGTATGTCTCGCTTCTCTCTCTCCCTCTCGCGCGCTGTATGTCTCTCTCTCTCTCTCGGTCTGTATTCTTCCTCGCGTTCAAGGCCCGGCACAAATGTGCCGGGAGAATTGAATTTTTTTTTTTACATTCCAGAGCGTCGCATATGCGACGCTCTGCAGTTTGCCATCGTCGTTAAGTGCGTCGCTAACCTGCAACGCTACTAGCGACGCTTCTGGTTTAGCGTCGCTTATGCGACGCTATCGTCGCTTATGCGACGCTATCGTCGCTTATGCAACGATGCTCGGCCAAAAAAAAAAATCCGAAATTTTTACCGTCGCTTATGCGACGGTTTCGTTGGATAAGCGACGGTTTTCGTTTTTTTCCCGATTCGGGGGCGTCGCTACGCCCCCCTTTTTCTTGTAGTGCCGTGAAAATTGGGATGATGTCATCACTTGTTAAAACTCATTCTCAGTGTGTGGTTCATTATTTTTTATGAGATTGCTCTTGAAAGTTAGCTCTTTAAGCTACCTAGACTTCCCTAAGAGGAATTAAGCTAATTGCTGCTGTGCTCAGAGAATTATGTAAAACACTGGACAGGTGTATGAACCAAGAATAGCAAGTTTTCACCTCTGAGCTAACTCCAACTTATCTATTTTGATCTATCTTTTTGAGAGTGATCTTCCAAGGTACATAGGGTGTCTAATACATCCATTGGCAAGCTAAAAGGGCCCACCATATACTCCTAGAGTTCATTTGGCTGGTGTAGATCAAGGATTTTGCAACACCTCTTCATCTTCAAGCACATACCTATCCATCTCTTCACACACGTTAAGGATAAAGGTTTGAAGGCAGGCGACCTAGTACTAGTATACACGTTGAAACAACATGCGAGGAAATTGGAGAAGAGAGGCTACGGACCCATGATCATTAATAGAATCTCAACAAGTGGAGCAGTGCAACTAGCCACATTAGAAGGCGATGTTCTCCCAAGCTACATAAGCGGATGCAGAGTCAAGTTATATCAGGAACCTCTCACAGAGGAAATGCTAAGTCGACTCAATATTGCCTAAGGCTTGCTTGCGGGCTCAACTAGTCCCACACGATTCACATCATACACGACCGAGTTCACTCACTCAAGGAGCCGCCACCCACTCTTGTCTAATACACTCGAACACACAGTCACTTAGAAGCACGCACAGACTCACTCGTAAATGGGTCCCAAAGACGCATCACCCCTCTAGAGTCTCCACAAAACCAAAACCAAGAGCCATCCATTGCGTTTGGCAACCTAAGATTTGTAATAAATCCCTCGACCCCAAATTGTAAATTCATCTCCACTTACTAACTGCACCAGTCAGACACTGCATCTTTCCATCTAGCTCCTAGGACTATCCATTCATTAACTACACACACTGTCATCGTGCACTCACTAACCCACTAACCCTTTACTCACCTCACAATAATATTGTAACGGGGGCAAAACGTGTTCTATCTTGTCCATTACAATATTAACGCATGCTCTATATTCTCGACAGAACCACCTAGCAAGCAATAACGATGGCAGAAGCTGGAGGCACCAGTTCCCAGGCAGGGTCTAGTGCACAGATTGTGGACATAGAAACCATTCTTCTGGAACCGCCACTCACCGAACGGCCTCAAGAACTTCAAGCGGTGCATGTCCTTCCTATCCAGGACCCTCCTCAGGGACACACTTCTCAAGTGGGGAAACATGCTCATTGGTTTAGTGATGTAGCAGGACCATTGGGTGACGGCACCTACTTCTGGGAAGCAAAAATTGAATTTAATGGCAAATGGGGACGCTACCACTTTTTCACTCGAGAATTCGAGAACTATCAGAATGCAGAGGTAATGCAATCAATTTGGACCAAGGCAGGCCTGGATAGATATTTCAGGGCACACTTGCCTAAACCTGATTTTCTACGCTGCTCCTATTTTATCAGCACCATCACTCCCAGCAGGGCCAAGGGAGGCGATAGTACTTTTGTACTACCATCATTGTTGCCAAGACACGAACTCAAGAGATTCAAACTGACCCTCAATCTGGTACGGGAAGCATTGAACATGCAAGGTATGCACATTCCCACCGAGAAAGAAACAATGGTCCCGGGTAGGATGAAGCATAAGGATCTCAATAAATTGAAGGACATGGTGGCAATGACGCCTACCATTGCTCTCCACTTACGAACTGTCATGCAACATTTTGCTTTTCCCGCACAGGAATGATTCACTATGCCCCCTAAGAAAATATGGTTCAGCTTATACTTGGCAGAAACAGAGAACCTCACCCTCAACATACCGCACTGGGTCATCGATCAGATACACCTAGCCCATCATCGTTGGAATAAGAAGCAGAAAAATGTACTTCATGGCTGTTGTGCCCTAACAAGAATAATTTATAGGTGCCTAGCATATGACGTGCCCATTCAAAGAGCACTAGTGTGGTCCAAGGCCCAAGAATTCCAAAGGCGACTATCAACAGCAGGTCCTCCATCGAAGAAGATGAGAGGGGGTGTCCAATTACCATGTGCTCAACCAAGGGGAGCCACTACCACACCTGAGGTGACTCCTCCTCAAACTAGGCGTGTTCGGCCATTCACCATTCGTCTTCCTAGACCAAGTACAGAAGGACCCAACTTAGTGTTTCCCCCCATTCCATCAGACTTGGAATTTCCACAGGATTTACTCTCAATGACCTCACGGATGAAGAAGTTGCCGGGCTGATCTACAAATCTAATCTTGAAACAGAAGCAGACCAGACCCGGGAACCATACCCCACCACAACAACACCAGCCCCAACACAACCAGTCGTCGTAGAAGTCGAAGGAGATGAACAAGAGGCAGGAGGAGAAGAAGAAGAAGCCGACGAAGAACAACATCAAGAATATGATGAACTCTCAGAGCTAGCAAGTGCCCCAGCATATTCGGCACAAATAAAAAGATTGTACCAAACCATGAAGCGAGTTCAGGAACAACACAAAATGTCACTTGAATCAGGCAAGGTGCTCATGAGCCAACTATTGGCAGAGGAAGGCGTGGACGATATGTTTATCGAATCCATGAACCTACACGCAAAGGCAGTCTGCTTCGATGAGGCCATACATGAGGCCATGACAAACATTAATCGATTTGAGAAACGTGTGCCTGCCCGCCCTAGGTGATCTAGAAAAAAAATACACATCAATGTATCAGAACTGGAAGGCAACACACAAACATAAGAACATCAGGAGGCACCACTCTCCCCACCCACCTCACCTCTCACTACACAAGTCACCTCACCACCTGGCACAACCACACCCTTTTCTACCACTACCACCATCGTCATAGGAATTCCTCTCTCTCCCGGTATCCAATTCGGAGGAGTTTCCATGCCCACCTTCACAACACTCTTCACAAATATCACTTCCACCCCACCCACTGTACCTATTTTTACAGTCACACACACATTTGACACAATGGAGACATCCCGCCTCAGTACCACCCCCACCCCCCACACAACCTCAATCTCCCATACCCCCTCCACCTACTTCACCACTTGATTCCACAGCATTCACAACTCCCTTCCCCATCCCCATTCCCCCTGCATCTTCATCTTTACCTGCATCTTTTAATGTAAATAGTATATTCCTGTCATTACATCAGTGTGTATATCAACTTCAGCGTGAGTACAGGGATCTCGAAGGCCGCCATCAACAGTTGACAACGAATCATCAACACCTACAAAGATGACTCACAATGCTAGAAGAAGAAAATGCGGAACTCAACCAGCGCTACACCACTCTCGAGCAAGCCCATCAAACACTCTTGGAGGCACCCCAACCATCAGCAGAACCCGGTGTCAAACAACTCGAAGCCTTGCTGGAGGTGTACCAAACAGATAACCTGAGAGTCCGGCGTAATTTAACTCTACTTCGAAAGCATATGGCTACAACACTTGAAGAAAATAAACGGTTGCAGAAACAAAATGAAGAAAACCTGGAAGCAGCCATGGAAGGTTCCCCCCATGAGATTGATCCAGAACAGTTCAAAGCGGTTCCCACAGAAACAATGAAAACCATCTTGGAAAGTTATGCGGATTTATTAGAAGCACATGATGATTTGGAAAGGGAACGAGATGAGCTACGTAGCCAGCTCAGGGAACAAGAGGCTCCAACAAAGGTAATAGAAACGGCCTTGACTTCAGAGGAAGTAAAGGCATTGACAGAGCAGGTAGCTGAGCTCCAGAAAAAGTTACTAGAATATGAAAGGCAGCCCTCCCCAATTGTAGAACCCGAACCGGAGGAATTAGTACCCATTGAGGTGGATGAAACATATGAAGAACCATACGTTCCTATGCCGATGCCAGGTGGTGCACGGACCTCAAAAGGAATGGACACATTAGAAGTTGAAGTACCTGAATGGCTCCAAACACTAGAGAAGACTGCAACAACCCATGAAGATAGAGTGGCCATTCAAATCCAATCTATGGCAAAGTTAGAAGACACCATCATCAAGTCTGAATACTTCCGAAGCATGTCTGATCATAGATGGATCGCCACCAACGATGATCAATATGTGCCATATTGTGTGCTCCTTGCGGATTACAATGCAGAGATTCAACGCAGTTGTGGCAAACCTCCAACTTTTGCCACACAATTTGGGCCGGAGGATATCCCAGAAAGTGCGAAGAAAGGCTCCATTCATCAACCAACCTGGAGAATCCGTCTTCTTGAAACCTACCCAGAAATGGTTCGTACCTGGACTAACATGCCCCTTTTTATTAAATACAATCCTTGTTATGTTCGAGTATTCCGCCGGCGCACTTGGCCAGAATTTACAATTGCTGTCAAGAACGTCAAGGGTTGCGCAAAGTGGTTAAATTATGTTTATCTAGCACCGCCACAAGGCCCTCCCACTGTAAATTACATGATTTCTACCATCAGACACTGGAGCACTCGACTACGGAATACCCCCGATATGATGGCACAAATGTGTATGAAAATCTTTGAACTAATGCTAATCACCTTCAGGACGTTCAAGAATATTAAAGACCCCCACTTCTCAGGTGTCCGATTTCTTACAGGAAACCAAGATCTGGTATACGACATGAGCACAACCCCATCCATAGAGGTAATATATGCTTGGCACGCCAGAATAAAGTACCTCCCAGCTTGTTTTAAACAGACATTCAAGGAGATGTTCATCACAGGATTCTGGGAATATCACTCAGAAATATTTGTACCCAGGCCCTCACATCTCCTCCACTTATTCGCTGTGGAGAGAACCATCCATTCAGAACAACTACGGGTGCCACATCCGGACGTACCAGGACCAGTGAATTGGGATGCATTATTAACAGATCTAGCACGGGGGCTCCGATTAGAAGAACACCACCTCGCTGCAGATGTCGTCCAATATTATGTCCAACGCACAGCGCGACAAGGGTCTGTCAGGGGCGACAGACGCGAGAGTGGGGGGGGGGTGTTGGCAGCAGTCAGGGAACCGAAGGAGCCACAAGACAAAGAGGGTCGGAACGAAGAGATAGCACAAGCAGACACAATAGCCAAAGAAGATCTGGCAAGTAGGCCATCTAAATTTTTCAGACATCAAGGAGTTGAGCACACAGGAAGAAAGAGCAAGTAGGGGGCTCAAAGATGTGTATGACAAATCAACGGAGAAAATCCCTACACAAATAGTGATTTTAATCACTAAAAACCATTGTAAATACCATTTCGTATTTTTGTAGCTCCATTTTGTGCAAGCCAAGGAGTCCTTGAGCTTGAGGAGCTTTAGAAGTATCTACCTGCCAATTTTCATATTTTTTAGATCTCGTTTGAGCCCTCAAAAGAGCCCTGGAACCTAATTTTTAACTAGGCCGGACACTAGGTCTGGACAGGGCCAAAGCTAGTCAAAAACTATAAAAGGAGCTAGAGAGCTCAGTTTGAAGGTTAGCTTGTAATAGTTTTGAACTTGTATGAGCTTTCTGAAAGTAATCGAAGAACTCCATTGCTTCTAACTCTTGGTCTTGCCGTGTATGCGCGTGTGTGTGTATGTGTGTGCATGTTAGTGTGCTTCTCACTCACGCACTGGTGCTTCCACTTGCTCGAGGTCTTCATACCATCCTCATGTCTTCCCGGATTGACATTAAAGGAGGTGCTACTCATCACTGAGCTACAGCCGTCCTCATAGATGCTAGCACCTAATCGGTTGGTCCTAAGGTACTCGAGTTGCATCTTGTAAGGGCCTTCCACCCTATGTAAATATGGCATCCCAGAACTTCCTGTAGGTCTCTCCATACCGTGGGACATCTCAGACTCGCTAGTCTCAGAACTAGGGTAATACGAATGATGGCTCAACTGCTAGGCCCAAGACCTAGGAGTATGATTGACACTAGCCTCTAAAGATCTAAGACTTTGTCTGTCTCTCCCTAGGTGTCTACCTGACCTAAGGTTCATATGCCCTTTGTACGTTGCTGATTCTTTGGTACCAGTCACTTGTTCCTTTTAAGTTCCTTTGGATGTGTTTTCTTGTTTTTAATTAAGCGTCATCAGGAGCACTTTCGTGTGTCGTACTTGATGTTCTGCGTCCTCTTAGTTTAAGTTCTTTTCCTTTAAGTTATCCCTTGACTGCAATTTAGCCTATCCTTGCACTTGAGAAATTAAGGGCCCTTCAAACTTGAGTGTTCCTATCGTACCCCTAGTCAATCAGAACAACTACTCGCACTTAGCCTATGCTAAGAATAGACTGAGGGGGTTAAGTGATGTTCCAACCTCATGTCGCTTCTCCTGGCGATGCTAGTCTACCCAGGAAGCACGTTCCCAAGCTTGTTCGCCTTGGAACTTACTTTGCTTCCTCCAAGAGCTCTCGATGATCCTGTAAGAATCCCACGTTTAGCTTCAATTTGATCCTTCAATTGACAGACAATTTACTTCAGACACTTTTTTTAATACCCTTGTTCCCCCTTTTGTATTGCTAAAAATTTCCTCTAGAGCTCCCTTGGTGTTCCTACCCCTCAGTGTGTCAACTTCCAAATATCATATCTGAAAATCAATGCATTATTCTTATAAAAAACAATTGAGGGCGTGTAGTATATGCCACGAGCTTTTCGACAAGCCCTAGAGCTCAAAAAATGGATTTCGCATGAAAAAACTATGACCGTTCAGGGTTTAGGGGGTTGAATAGACAAACAGAACCTTTCAGGAGTTTTAATGCATTTTTCTAAGGCCTTTGTAAGTGTATGAGTATTTGAGTATGCAAATATGCCCAAGATTTAGCCTAAATTTCCAAAAAAATTTACCCCTTATTTTTTTGCCGAAAATGTCTGTCTATCGCGATAGACGGTGTCTGTCGCGATAGACACAAGCTATCGTGGGGGCTGTCTGTCGCGATAGACGGTGTCTGTCGTGATAGATGGTGTCTGTCGCGATAGATGGGTCTGTCGCGATAGATGGTGTCTGTCGCGATAGATGGGTGTGTCACGATAGACGGTGTCTGTCGCGATAGAGTGGTCTGTCGCGATAGAGTGGTCTGTCGCGATAGACGGTGTCTGTCGCGATAGATGGGTCTGTCGCGATAGATGGTGTCTGTCGCGATAGATGGGTCTGTCGCGATAGATGGGTCTGTCGCGATAGATGGGTCTATCGCGATAGACGGTGTCTGTCGCGATAGACGGTGTCTATCGTCTGTCGTGATTTGGTCTGTCGCGATAGACGATGTCTGTCACGATAGACTGGATCTATCGTGGAATTTGGTCTATCGCGATAGACAGGTGTCTGTCGCGATAGACAGGTTCTATCGTGGGTCTCTGTCTGTCGCGATAGACGGGTGTCTGTCGCGATAGACGGTGTCTATCGTCTGTCGTGATTTGGTCTATCGCGATAGATGGTGTCTGTCGTGATAGACGGTGTCTGTCGCGATAGATGGTGTCTGTCGCGATAGATTAAAAAAATGCAAATTTCTGAGAAACTTCTAGTGATTTGGAGTGCTCTAATGGTGTAGATTATCGTGCCAAACACGCATTCACAAAATATTAAGTTTTTCTGTCTGTCGTGACAGACAGAGGTCATCGTCCCAGGACCTGTGCAGAGTCTATCGTACCTGCGCAAGCTGCTGGAGATGATGGTACAGCTAGTTCCTGCAACAAAAGCTCAAAAACACACCAAAAACAGATAGCATGCAAGCTCTCTCTCGCTCTCTCTCACAATGAAATGAGGGAAATGAGGTGGGGAGTGTAATATGACCAAAAAATTGAAATTTTTGTGGAGATGGAGATGGAGGTGGGAGATGGTGGGGATGATGATGGTGATGATGGTGATGCGAAAGTAAGGAAAAAATGAAGAAAAATAAAGAAAAGGAAGGATATTACCTATAACTCCAATGTCTCAACTCGACATCTTACTATCACACGCTCGTCCTCGAAGCTCTCTCCCCGGCAACGGCGCCAAATTTGGTGTCACTCTAGCACAATGGTGAGTACCAACGTGAGAAGATTCACCTCATAATTGTCAATCCGTGGAGGCGTGAGGACTAGTATGAAGACTATGAGCGAGTGAAGGCACAAGTGTGTGAGTGAGAAGCACACAAGCATGCACACACATACACACACACGCGCAAACAAGGCAAGAACAAGGAGAGGAACAATGGAGTTCTTTGCATTAGTCAAAAAGTCTCTTACATAAGCTCAATTCACAAACAATCTAACCCCAAAAATGAGCTCTCTAGCTCTTTTTATAGTTTTCTAACTAGCTTTGGTCTTGTCCAGACCTAGTGTCCGGCCTAGTTAAAAATTAGGTTCTAGAGCCTATTTGAGGGCTCAAACGGAGTCTAAAAATTATGAAAATTGATATGTAGCTAGTTCTAATACTCCTCAAGCTCGAGGACTCCTCGGCTTGCACAAAATGGAGTCTATTCTACCAAAAACAGAATTTACAATGTTTGTGTAGTGATTAAAATCACTTGAGTTGTAAATGGTCCATGGAAAAAATGATTAGGCCTTGTTGCCGTATTGTGCATGACTGCTCCGTTGTGCTAGTATGCTCTTCATCTGACTTGTATGCCAACACACCTGCTCCATCTCTTTGCTTGTGAACAAGCAATGTACTCTGAGTACTACACCACACCGCAACCAGAGGTCCCTGGCGCAATAAATTGGGATGCATTGGAAGCTGATCTAGCAAGAGGCTTAAGGATAGGAGAACACGAACTTGCCACCAATGTCATCGAATACTATATCGACCACCCGATAGAACAGAGGTCTATCAGGGGTGACAGACGCTAGGAAGGGGGGAGTGTTGGCATACAAGTCAGATGAAGAGCATACTAGCACAACGGAGCAGTCATGCACAATACGGCAACAAGGCCTAATCATTTTTTCCATGGACCATTTACAACTCAAGTGATTTTAATCACTACACAAACATTGTAAATTCCGTTTTTGGTAGAATAGACTCCATTTTGTGCAAGCCGAGGAGTCCTCGAGCTTGAGGAGTATTAGAACTAGCTACATATCAATTTTCATAATTTTTAGACTCCGTTTGAGCCCTCAAATAGGCTCTAGAACCCAATTTTTAACTAGGCCGGACACTAGGTCTAGACAAGACCAAAGCTAGTTAGAAAACTATAAAAAGAGCTAGAGAGCTTTTTTTGGGGTTAGATTGTTTATGAATTGAGCTTCTGTAAGAGACTTTTTGACTAATGCAAAGAACTCCATTGTTCCTCTCCTTGTTCTTGCCTTGTTTGCGCGTGTGTGTGTATGTGTGTGCATGCTTGTGTGCTTCTCACTCACACACTTGTGCCTTCACTCGCTCATAGTCTTCACCCTAGTCCCCACGTCTCCACGGATTGACAATTATGAGGTGAATCTTCTCACGTTGGTACTCACCATTGTGCTAGAGTGACACTTACTTATGAGTAAGGATCTCATGGTATATGTAACAGGTGAAGAGAGAAGCCAGTATTTGAAGATGAAAGATGACCAAAGAAAGAAGAACTTTATGCTTTAAAGCATTGGCAGAAGAAGGATGCAAGTGCAAAGGCATACATTTACAACACAATCTCAGATCATTTGTTACCACACATCAGAGGATTGGAATCATCTGAAGATATATGGAATGCATTGGAGTATCATTTCCAAAGCACTACTAAAGCACGGAAAGCAAGTCTATGGTCAGAGTTTACAACATTCAAGAAGAAGCCAAGTCAAAGTATTAGTGATTATGTCACTAAGATGAAGGATCTAGCAGATAGTCTTGGATCCATAGATGAAGATATTGAGAATCACAAGTTGATTGCTCAATTACTTACAGGTTTGAGAGGGGATGAAAGGTGGAAACCTTTTGTCTTATCAAGAGAACTTTCATTAAATCATTATGTTCCAGATTTGAACCAGTTGCTTGGTTTGATGCTCACATATGAGCAAGACTTGAAGGGAGATGGAGATAAAGGACAAAGTTCTGCAATGTACATGAAGAACAAGAAGAAAAGAGATAAAGGTAAAGCAAAGGATGAAGAAGAGTCAAGTTCTCAAGTTTATTTTGCAAGAGGTAAAGGCACTCACAGAGGAAGACCAAGATCCTTTGGAAGAGGTAGAGGTAATCAGAATAACAACAAGAAAGCTTGCTGGATCTGTGGATTGAGTAATCATTTGGCTCATGACTGTTGGCACAACCAACAAGGATCAAACCAGAATCAGAATAACAATAGCAGAGACAGAGGTGGAAGATATCAAAGTAATTTTCAAAGAGGTAGACAAAGTCAAAGAGGAGGCTATGGTAGAGATGGAGGAAGAAGTTGGGGACAGAATCAATCCTACAACACCACCTATTACAACTATGCAAATGACACACAGAATGAAGGTCATACATCATTGATGATGAATTCAATCAGCACATCAGATAAAGAAGATCTAAAGGTATTTTTACATTGACTCTGGATGTTCTAATCATTTGTTAGGAAACATAGAATTGATGTCAGAATTGGAAAAATGCATTTCTAGTCATAGTGTTCAAACAAGTGATAATACAAGACATAGTGTGCATTCAATTTGAAAAGTGAAATGCAAGAGTGGAGAAGAGTACAAGGGAACATTGGTCAAACTTTGCTCACACATGGTGAGGGAGTGATTACAAATCTTGATATCTGGCATAAGAGATTATGTCACTGCAATGAAAGAGGAATTAAAGCTATGGTTGCTAATCAGTCTGTAGTAGGATTACCAAATGTGAAAAGTCAACATATGGTTTATAAATGTGAAGCATGTCAAATGGGTAAAGCACACAGGTTACCATTTTAAAAGAAAGGATTCAAACATGATGGATTACTAGAGCTCATTCATACAGATGTTTGGGGACCAACAAAAGAAGGATCTATCAGTGGCTCAAGGTATTATGTTCTTTTCATTGATGATGCTACAAGATGGATAACATTATATGTTTTGAAGGAAAGATCAGAAGTGTTTGGAGCCTTCAAGAATTTTCATGCATATGGAGAGAGAGATTCACAGGTGAAAAGCTTAAAAGATTGAGGTCTGATGGAGGGGGAGAATACTTCTCCCAAGAGTTCAATGATTATCTTTGGAATGCAGGTATTAAGAGAGAAATAACCTGCAGGTATACACCACAACAAAATGGTGTAGCAGAAAGAAGGAACAGAACTTTGGTTGAGTTTTCTAGAGCTATGATGAAGGAGAATAATTGCCCAAATTATCTTTGGGATGAAGCTGTAAATACAGCTACATATCTTGTGAATAGATTACCATGTGTAGCTCTCAATGGAATGACTCCATATGAAGCTTGGTGGGGTAAGAAACCAACACTAGATCATTGTAGAGTTTTTGGATCAATTGCATATGCTTATGTACCATCACAACTTAGACATAAACTTGAACCAAAGGCAGAAAAATATATGTTCATTGGTTATGATGAAAAGCAGATGGGTTACAGATTTTAGAATCCTTTAACCAAACAATTTCTTATTTCTAGAGATGTTAAATTTGATGAACAGAAAAGTTGGTATGCAGATCAAAGTAATACAGCTGAAGAATTTGAAGAAGAGGTAAGAAGGTGTGAGAAAGGAAAATCAATTGTGTAGGTAAATAGAGATGAAGACTATATGCAAGCAAGTACATCCAGAAGTGGATTAACAAGAAGGAATGAAGAAGCTCCTATATTTGATGAAGAGGTGTATCCAGACACTTATGAAGAATGTGAACCAAGAAGGTCAAGCAGGACTAGAAGACAACCAGAAAGGTATTCTTATGATACTTCTTACATAACTCAGAAGAATTATGCATATATGGTCAAAGATGATGAAGAACCTCAAAACTATGATGAAGCTAAAGGTAAGAAGCAATGGGAAGAGGCCATGAAGGAAGAATTCAATGCACTAGAGGAGAACAAGACATGGAAACTTGTTCCTAAACCAAATGGTAAGAAAATAATTGGAAATAAATGGGTTTATAAAATGAAGAAGCTTGCAGATGGAAGTATAGCCAGATACAAAGCTAGACTGGTGGTGAAAGGTTGTGCCCAAACCTATGGCATAGATTATGATGAGACATTCAGTCCTGTAGCTAAGATGTCAACTATGGAACTATAGACTGGTGAAGTATCTCAATGATCTTGGATATCAAAGTTCAAAAGCAGATCCAAGTCTACTTATCAAAAGAACAGAGGAAGGTACAATCTACATTTGTATTTATGTAGATGACATTATAATCACAGGTACTTCAGATGAAGGAATCAAGGAGGTAAAGAGATTACTTGAAAAAGAATTCAAGATCAGTGATCTAGGAAAGTTATCATACTTTCTTGGAATGGAAGTTACTTATATAGATCATGGCTTATACGTATCACAAGAAAGGTATCTTCTGAATCTATTGAAGAAATTTGATATGGAAAATTGCAGAGAAGCTTCAACTCCACTTGAAGTTAATCACAAGCTCAGTAAATATGATGGTGCAGAATACAAAGATATGAGGAAGTATCAATCTCTTGTGGGTAGTTTGATTTATGCTACACTAACAAGACCTGACCTTAGTTATGCAGTGGGAGTTTTATCACAGTTCATGCATTGTCCAAAGGACCCACATTGGATTGCAGGTCAAAGAGTTCTCAGATATATCAAAGGAACTATAAAGGAAGGATTATATTATGCTTTTACATTAGATTTGAAGTTGAGAGCCTATAGTGATTCAGACTAGGCAGGTAATCAAGATGACAAAAGATCAACTCATGGCTACATGATATACATTGGTGATAAGCTTGTAAGTTGGTGTTCAAAGAAACAACATACAGTAGCATTATCATCAACTGAAGCTGAGTACAAAGGACTTGTGGAAGCAGCTAAGGAGGTCATATGGATGCACACATTGTTCAAAAGCTTGGGCATTGATCAAGGTATACCTACAATACATGGAGATAAAATGAGTTCACTTTATCTTGCAGCAAATCCAGTTTTTCATGCAAGGACAAAGCACATAGAGATACAGTATCATTTTCTCAGAGAAAAGGTAATGGAGAAAGAAATTGAAGTGGAGTACATTTCTACAAAAGATCAGATAGCAGACATAATGACAAAGCGCTTGGATGGTGTGAAGAACAGCAGATTCAAAAGCATGGCAGGAGTAAAAGAAAGAAGATGATATGAAGAAACAGAGAATGTCAAATAGTGATTGAGGGGGAGCTGTTGGAGAAACAATCACTAATTGGACATATATTTGAAGGTCAAAGCTTCAGAAGAAAACCACATGCCTTTGTGAACGGACAAATTCACAAGTATATTATATTTGTAAAGTTAGTTCACTTTAGTTCTAGAAGTTTTTCAAAAAGTCACGAGAATGAGAAAATCTATATAAGTTAGTTTGTATCAACTGACGCGACGAGAGAGAAGGAGTGGAAGAGAGTGATAGAATGTGAGAAGGAGTTCATTTTGTATGACTGAGTATGTCGAGCTTCTGTGAGTGAGAAAGCATCTGTAAAACTTCTGAGTTTTTCATACCTATGAGAAGAAATAGTTAAAATTCTGTGTATGAGACTCTCTCCATCATCTCCATGTTTGTCTACTGTGTGATGAGTTCAAAAGTTCAAGTTTTATGAGAAATTCGATGCCTGGCATCGAGTTTGTGTTGATAAGTCCTTGTTTTATTCGCTGAGTGTTATGTACTGCTAGAACTTCTTAAAAACATGAGGTTTGTGGAGCAACTCGATGCCTGGCATCCAGTTTCAGCATAAAGTCGATACCTGGAATCGACTTCCCACATAAAAGTGGTCTTCTTCATGTGTGTGTTCAAGGGGGTAATTCTGGCGCTGAAAAAGTGGCTAAAAAAGCTGAAAGTCAATGCCATCCATCGATTTTGGTTGCAAGTCGATGCTAGGCATGGAATTTTCATTTTTAGACACTCAGAATTACTAAAGGAGGCAAAATTTCCAGTTTTGGCAAGTCATAGAGGGTCATCTTGTGAAGGCCATTACTTAAGTTGTAGAGATCCGTTTCTTGCATATGATAGCTTGTTGGAAAGATCTTCTGTTCTAGTTTTGTCCACTAAAAGATCTTGGAGAAATAATATTTGAGATAAGAGAAATTAGCAAAATACTGAAGGTATGTCATTTCAGTGACCAGAAAAATCTGAAGAAGTAAAGTTCTTGGTTTTGGCTATCATTTCTCAAATTTTTGAGTGGCAATGAGTTAATGGTGACCATAGAGGTGTTCTAGTGTCACGTTAATTCATTTGTGGTGTTTTACACATCAACAAGATATCAGATAGAAAGAGAGAGAGAGACACACACACACAT
>CM035428.1:139213764-139223764 GCA_020310875.1 Ceratopteris richardii | reverse complement strand
TGTCTACTGTGTGATGAGTTCAAAAGTTCAAGTTTTCTGAGCAATTCGATGCCTGGCATTGATTTTGTGTTGATAAGTCCTTGTTTTATTTGCTGAGTGTTATGTACTGCTAGAACTTCTTAAAAACATGAGGTTTGTGGAGCAACTCGATGCCTGCCATCGAGTTTCAGCATAAAGTCGATACCTGGCATCGATTTCCCACATAAAAGTGGTCTTCTTCATGTGTGTGTTCAAGGGGGTGATTCTGGCACTGAAAAAGTGGCTAAAAAGCTGAAAGTCGATGCCAGGCATTGACTTTTGGTTGCAAGTCGATGCTAGGCATCGAATTTTCATTTTTATACACTCAGAATTACTAAAGGAGGCAAAATTTGCAGTTTTGACAAGTCATACAGGGTCATCTTATGAAGTCCATAACTTGAATTCTAGACATCCATTTCTTGGATATGATAGCTTGTTAGAAAGCTCTACTCTTCTAGTTTCATCCACTAAAAGATCGTTGACAAATAATATTTGAGCTAAGAGAAATTAGCAAAATACTGAAGGTATGTCATTTCAGTGACTAGAAAAATCTGAAGAAGTAAAGTTCTTGGTTTTGGCTATCATTTCTCAAAGTTTTGAGTGGCAATGAGTTAATGGTGACCATAGAGGTGTTCTAGTGTCACATTCATTCATTTCTTGTGGTGTTTTACACATCAAAAAATGGTATCAGAGCAAAAAGGTCCTAAAGAGCAGAAGGCGGCAAAGGTACGAGAAGTTTTGGAGCTTCCATTAAAGTTTGAAAGGTGAAGCATTTGAAGACACAAGGCATCAAAAGGTTACTTCAAAAGTATCTTCATACACAAAGAACTCCAAAAGGTATTATTTTTTATCCTTTAAGCTCATAGGTTGTAGCAGAAGGAAAGGAGTATGGCAGATCATATCTCCATTGACAAAGTGGACAGAGATAATTATCCCGCATGGGTAATGAGAATGGAATCCTTACTTATGAGTAAGGATCTCATGGTATATGTAACATGTGAAGAAGAGAAGCCAGTATTTGAAGATGAAAGACGACCAAAGAAAGAAGAACTAGATGCTTTCAAGCATTGGCAGAAGAAGGATGCAAGCGCAAAGGCATGCATTTACAACACAATCTCAGATCATTTGTTACCACACATCAGAGGATTGGAATCATCTGAAGATATATGGAATGCATTGGAGTATCATTTCCAAAGCACTACTAAAGCACGGAAAGCAAGTCTATGGTCAGAGTTTACAACATTCAAGAAGAAGCCAAGTCAAAGTACTAGTGATTATGTCACTAAGATGAAGGATCTAGCAGATACTCTTGGATCCATAGATGAAAATATTGAGAATCACAAGTTGATTTCTCAATTACTTACAGGTTTGAGAGGGGATGAAAGGTGGAAACCTTTTGTCTTATCAAGAGAACTTTCATTAAATCATTATGTTCCAGATTTGAACCAGTTGCTTGGTTTGATGCTCACATATGACCAAGACTTGAAGGGAGATGGAGATAAAGGACAAAGTTCTGCAATGTACATGAAGAACAAGAACAAAGGAGATAAAGGTAAAGCAAAGGATGAAGAAGAGTCAAGTTCTCAAGTTTATTTTGCAAGAGGTAAAGGCACTGGCAGAGGAAGACCAAGATCCTTTGGAAGAGGTAGAGGTAATCAGAATAACAACAAGAAAGCTTGCTGGATCTGTGGATCGAGTAATCATTTGGCTCATGACTGTTGGCACAACCAACAAGGATCAAACCAGAATCAGAATAACAATAGCAGAGATAGAGGTGGAAGATATCAAAGTAATTTCAAAGAGGTAGACAAAGTCAAAGAGCAGGCTATGGTAGAGGTGGAGGAAGAAGTTTGGGACAGAATCAATCCTACAACACCACCTATTACAACTATGCAAATGACACACAGAATGAAGGTCATACATCATTGATGATGAATTCAATCAGCACATCAGATAAAGAAGATCTAAAGGTATTTTTACATTGACTCTAGATGTTCTAATCATTTGTCAAGGAACATAGAATTGATGTCAGAATTGGAAAAAGGCATTTCTAGTCATAGTGTTCAAACAGGTGATAATACAAGACATAGTGTGCATTCAATTGGAAAAGTGAAATGCAAGAGTGGAGCAGATTTGCTAACCAATTTTTTGTATGTTCCTACAATACCTTAAAACTTGATTAGTGTGGGATAGATAGTTGAAAAAGGTTTCCAAGTCAGGTTTACAAATGAAGGAGTATTTGTTGAAGATCCAGAGAATGGATATAATCAAATTGTGTCTGGTAAGAAAGAAGTTAGACTCTTTACTTTAAGAGTACAAGGGAACATTGGTCAAACTTTGCTCACACATGGTGAGGAAGTGATTATAGAACTTGATCTCTGGCATAAGAGATTATGTCACTTCAATGAAAGAGGAATTAAAGCTATGGTTGCTAATCAGTCTGTACTTGGATTACCAAATGTGAAAACTCAACATATGGTTTATAAATGTGAAGCATGTCAAATGGGTAAAGCACACAGGTTACCATTTCAAAAGAATGGATTCAAACATGATGGATTACTAGAGCTCATTCATACAGATGTTTGGGGACCAACAAAAGAAGGATCTATCAGTGGCTCAAGGTATTATGTTCTTTTCATTGATGATGCTACAAGATGGATAACATTATATGTTTTGAAGGAAAGATGAGAAGTGTTCGGAGCCTTCAAGCATTTTCATGCATATGGAGAGAGGGAGTCACAGGTGAAAAGCTTAAAAGACTGAGGTCTAATGGAGGGGGAGAATACTTCTCCCAAGAGTTCAATGATTATCTTTGGAATGCAGGTATTAAGAGAGAAATAACCTGCAGGTATACATCACAACAAAATCGTGTAGCAGAAAGAAGGAACAGGACTTTGGTTGAGTTTGCTAGAGCTATGCTGAAGGAGAAGAATTGTCCAAATTATCTTTGGGCTGAAGCTGTAAATACAACTACATATCTTGTGAATAGATTACCATGTGCATCTCTCAATGGAATGACTCCATATGAAGCTTGGTGGGGTAAGAAACCAACACTAGATCATTGTAGAGTGTTTGGATCAATTGCATATGCTTATGTGCCATCAAAACTTAGACATAAACTTGAACCAAAGGCAGAAAAATATATGTTCATTGGTTATTGTGAAGAGATGGATAGGTATGTGCTTGAAGATGAAGAGGTGTTGCAAAATCCTTGATCTACACCAGCCAAATGAACTCTAGAAGTATATGGTGGGCCCTTTTAGCTTGCCAATGGATGTATTAGACACCCTATGTACCTTGGAATATCGCTCTCAAAAAGATAGATCAAAACAGATAAGTTGGAGTTAGCTCAGAGGTGAAAACTTGCTATTCTTGGTTCATACACCTGTCCAGTGTTTTACATAATTCTCTGAGCACAGCAGTAATTAGCTTAATTCCTCTTGGGGAAGTCTAGGTAACTTAAAGAGCTAACTTTCAAGAGTAATCTCATAAAAAATAATGAACCACACACTGAGAATGAGTTTTAACAACTGATCACATCATCCCGATTTTCACGGGCTGCTACAGTTTGAGACCAGTGAGCAGAAACATCAACATAACTCAAAATTTAGGAATTCAATGATTATGAAAATTTTTATGGGTATACTAGACAGTAAGTTACATCCAACAAGCTTTAAATCACTGAATTTGTATAAGTAACCACTGAGAAACACCTCTGACAAGATGAGTGAAAAAGTCGGGTACCTGACAGAGAAGTGAAAATGCACAGACACTGTTGACTTCAACTGAACATACCTGAAGATTGCAACATCCAAATGACATGAAAATTTGTGAGCATATGTTAGACTTATAGAGCTAACGTTACCAAGTTAAAGCACTGAAAATGATGCACCAAGCGCAGAGAAAACATCTCTGCAAGCTGACTGAGAAAAACTGAGAGTAATGGCAGTGAGTAGTACACTTCACAAGAACATGGAAATATGAACCCAAATGATAATGAAAATGAAAGTATATTGCTTGTAAAATACAATGGAATTACTGATACATATGTGTGCCTTGTAATCACACCTTGATATGGCATAAAGCTCAGCTCTTGGAGGTCTTCACATAGGTCTCTCTAACCACGACTAAAACTGCCATCTATTTATAGTTGAGTTTGGGAGGCTAACTTCCCTCAATCACTCTCCAATCAATCAATAATTGATTTGATTCTCTACCTACCACAAATCACGAATTCGTGGCTCCTCTTTCCATTCTTGATCAAGTGGACTCAACCACTTAAGATTCTCTTACTTTTACATTAAGTAAACTCTTCAAAAGTTACAAGAGGTAGTTCACAAGTGAACTTTACATAGTCTTCATTTTAAGGCTTTTTCTATGACTTTGTGGGACTCAAGCCAATACTTAGGCTTGTCATAGACTTGCTCCAATAGCTCCCCCTCAAGCCAAGTATGCTTGAGGTCTTCAATCTTCCAAGATTACCTGCAAACCAATCATAGCCTTGAATTTGCAAAGCTTTGTACCATCCAATGCTTTGGTTTGAATATGTGCACATTGTTGATGAGTGGACACATATGATATTTGAATCTCTTTGCTTAGAACCTTCTCTCGTACATAGTGATAATGAACTTCAATATGTTTAGTCCTTGCATGAAAAATAAGATTAGCAGCTAAGTGAATAGAACTCATATTGTCACCAAAAATAGTTGGAGTTCCAAACTCCAATCCAAGATCTTTGAACAATGTCTTCATCCACATAGCTTCCTGTGTAGTTATGACAAGACCTCTATATTCAGCTTCAGTAGAAGAGAGAGCAATTGTGGGTTTCTTCTTGGATGACCATGAAATAAGCTTTGAGCCTGCAAAGGTAAGATAACCTGAAGTGCTCCTTCTATCTTCTTTGGAGCCAGCCCAATCTGCATCAGAAAATAGCTTCAAACCTAAATCAGATACATAAGGATAATAAAGTCCTTCATTTATGGTTCCTTTGAGATATTTGAGTATCCTTTTGGCAGCATCCATATGTGATTTCCTTGGTGTGTGCATAAATTGGCTTAGCACACTCACACTGTAACATATATCTACTCTTGTTAATGTGGCATAGTTGGGACTACCCACTAGACTTTGATATGATGTGATGTCCTCTATGAGTTCACCTTCATGTGAGCTCAATTTGTGATTGACCTCCATTGGAGTACCTACAATCTTACAATCTTGCATCTTGAATTTTGCCAACATGTCCTTAATGTACTTTCTTTGAGTGAGAAACAAACCATGATCTTTGTAGACAACTTCCAAACCTAGGAAGTAGGTAAGTGAACCCAAATCACTTATCTTGAATTCTTCTCTCATCTGATCTTTGATCTTCTTCATACCATCTACATCATTTCCTGTCAATATAATATCATCTACATATACACATAGGTAGATGACCTCAGAATTACTCTTTTTAATAAAGAGTGAAGGATCTGCCTTGCTTGGTTGAAAGCCTTTGTCCTGCAAGAATGAAACAAACCTGAAATTCCAAGCTCTTGGAGCTTGCTTGAGACCATACAATGCTTTGTTAAGTTTACACACATAATCAGGATAAACTTGGTTCTCAAAACCAGGTGGTTGTGCCATATATACCTCTTCTGTTATCCAACGATTCAAGAATGCATTCTTTACATCTAGTTGAAGTATCTTCCAATTCTTGGAAGAGGCAATACTAACCAAAACCCTAATAGTAGGCATCTTTGCCACAGGAGAGAAGGTCTCCTCATAATCAATTCCCTGAGTTTGTGCAAAGCCTTTTGCTACATGCCTTGCCTTATACCTGTTAATTGAACCATCGGAATTCTTCTTGAGTTTATAGACCCATCTTGAGCCTATTACCTTCATGCATGAAGTCTTGGGCACCAAATCCGAAGTGTTGTTTTCCTCAAGTGCTTCAATCTCTTCCTTCTGCATGCTTCCATTCTGTTTTTGCTTTGGCCTCTTCGAATGATGATGGCTCCTCTTGGTTTATGTCCTGTGCTATGTAGATAGAATGTTTAGTTACTAATGAGGTGTCAAACCCATACCTTTCTGGTTTTTTCTTTTCCCTCATAGATCTTCTTAGGCCATGCTGTGATGATTCTGCCTCATGTCCAAGTTCCTGCAATTTTGCTTTACCTTTAGACTTCCATGCTTTGATCTTTTCCATCTGAGATTCTTCATCATCCTCTGAGGTGTCTTGTTCTTCAATCTTTGGTTGTTCTCTACCAAGCTTTGGAAAATCTTCTTCAAGATTATATGGTAAATTGACCTTCCTGCATGAATCTTCATACCATGAATTGTTCTCATCAAAAACTACATCTCTGCTTACCAAGAATCCTTTGTTGGTAGGGTTGTATAACCCGTAGCCCTTTTGATTGTTGTCATATCCAATAAATACACACCTTTCTGCCTTTGGATCCATCTTGCCTCTAACCTGTGAAGGAACATGAGCAAAAGCAATACATCCAAAAATTTTACAATGATCTAAGCTTGGTCTTCTTCCATTCCAAGCCTCATATGGAGTCATCCCATCAAGGGATTTTTAAGGCAACCTGTTAATCAAGTAAGTGGCTGTAGATACGGCCTCAGCCCATAAGTAATTAGGTAAATGCTTTTCATTTAACATAGACCTTGCAGCTTCAACAATTGTCCTATTCCTCCTTTCTGCCACTCCATTTTGCTGAGGAGTGTACCTTGTAGTTACCTCTCTTTTGATTCCTCTTTCTTGAAGAAAAGAATCAAACTCATGGGAAAAGTATTCTCCCCCTCCATCTGACCTTAGCCTTTTTAGTGATTTACCTGTTTGATTCTCCACAAGAGCCAAATATCTTCTGAAACATGAAAAAACTTCATCTTTGTGTTTCATAAAGAATAGGATAGTCCATCTGCTGCAATCATCAATAAAGGAGACATAATACCTTGATCTAGATATTGAAGCTTCCTTGCTAGGTCCCCATACATCTGTATGAACCAACTCCAAGAGATCTCCATGCATATAACCTTTCTTCATGAATGGTAACCTGTGAGACTTTCCAAATTGACATGCACTACACTTATAAATCATATGTTGTTTTGACAAATTAGGAAGTCCAAGTACACTTTGGTCCCTGCAGATTTGCTTTAATGACCTTTCACCAGTATGTGCTAACCTTTTGTGCCATACTTCCAATTCTGTGAGTGTCTGACTACCATAATTAAAGAGAGCAATGTTTCTAGTGTCCTGTAATTCAAATGTGAACAATCTACCTGTCTTTTCACCTTTTGCAATTCTTCTGAATCCTTGACTTGGATCTTCAACAAATGCTCCTGCTTTTGTGAACCTGACTTGCAACCCTTTCTCTACTATCTGCCCAACACTTATCAAATTCTTTGTAATGGTAGGGACATAGAGTACCTTACTGAGTAGGTTGATGTTTCCATCAGGTGCTTTGACATTGCCTATTTTCTCCACAGGATGTTTTGTATCATCTCCTATTTGTACCTCATGCTTATTCCTTGGATCTTCTAAATCTGATAGGAGTGCCACATTTCCTGCCACATGATTTGAACAACCTGAATCTATGTAGAAAACATGCTCATCAGATTTACCTTGTGGCATAGCAATGTTCATGATCAATAATGAATCCTCTTTGTTTGAGTCTTCTGTGTAGTTATTGTAGTCTCTCCTTCCTTTGTAGCCTCCTTGATAGTTTGAATGATTGTAGTTGTTGTAGTTGCCATGATAATTGTTGAACCTTCCTCTTGAGTAGCCATAACTTCCTCTATTGTATCCTCTTCCTCTTTGATTCCTGGAATTCCTAAAGCAATTTTCAGTTGTATGATTAGTTAATCCACAAATAGAACATGAGTTGGAGTCTTGGGATCTCCCCCTGCCTTGTCTACCTCCTCTTCCTCTACCTCTGCCATGTCTTCCTCTACCTGCATAGTTAGCTTGATATGTACCTGCTTCATCATCCACTTTCTTTGCCTTTCCTTTGTTATCTTTGGACTTGCTTTTATCAGTGTATAAAGCTGAAGATTGATTACCTTTAGAGCTTTCTCCATTTTTGATAAGCTTTGCCTCTTGAGTAAGTAGTTGTCCAATGAGTGTGTTGAAATCAGGTACATGCATGTCCATGTACAAATCCATAACTGTGGTGAATGCTTCCCACTTGTCATCTGCCTTCAAGTCATTGATGACCTGCCTTACAATTTGCTCTTCATCTATTACCTCTCCAATGCTTCCCAACTGATCTGCTATGTCCTTGAGCTTTGTGACAAAATCAGTCACATTTTGTTTGGGAGCCTTCTTGAGAGTTGTGAAATCCAGCCATAGTTGATGCTTCCTAGCTTTGGTACTTGAAGAAAAGAAAGCTTCAGGTGCATCCCACACTTCCTGAGATGTCTTACAACTTCTAATGTGAGGCAACAAAAAATCTGAGATAGAGTTGAGGAGATAAAACCTTGCAAGTGCATCCTTGGAGCACCATGTGCTCAATCTCTCTTGCTCTTCTTGTGTTGGTTGACTTTTGTTCCTGAAACTTGGCATAACTTCATCTCCAGCCACATAACCATATAAACTTCTACCTTGGAGATAAGCTTCCATTCTTAATGACCAAGCTGAGTAGTTACCTCTGTCCAATTTGTCAATTAATGAAGGAAATCCATCTGCCATGTTGTCCAACCTTGCTCTGATACCACTGTGAAGAGATGGATAGGTATGTGCTTGAAGATGAAGAGGTATTGCAAAATCCTTAATCTACACCAGCCAAATGAACTCCAGAAGTATATGGTGGGCCCTTTGAGCTTGCCAATGGATGTATTAGACACCCTATGTACCTTGGAAGATCACTCTCAAAAAGATAGATCAAAACAGATAAGTTGGAGTTAGCTCAGAGGTGAAAACTTGCTATTCTTGGTTCATACACCTGTCCAGTGTTTTAAATAATTCTCTGAGCAGAGCAGCAATTAGCTTAATTCCTCTTGGGGAAGTCTAGGTAACTTAAAGAGCTAACTTTCAAGAGTAATCTCATAAAAAATAATGAACCACACACTGAGAATGAGTTTTAACAACTGATGACATCATCCCGATTTTCAAAGGCTGCTATAGTTTGAGACCAGTGAGCAGAAAATCAACATAACTCAAAATGTAGAAATCCAATGATTATGAACATTTGTATGGTTATACTAGACAGTAATCGGAATCCAACAAGCTTTAAATCATGGAATTTGGATAAGTAACCACTGAGAAACACCTCTGACAAGATGAGTGAAAAAGTCGGGTACCTGACAGAGAAGTGAAAATGCACAGATAGTGTTGACTTCAACTGAACATAACTGAAGATTGCAGCATCCAAATGACATGAAAATTTGTGAGCATATAGTAGACTTACAGAGCTAATGTTACCAAGTTAAATCACTGAAAATGATGCACCAAGCTCAGAGACAACATCTCTGCAAGCTGACTGAGAAAAACTGAGAGTAATGGCAGTGAGTAGTACACTTCACAAGAACATGGAAATATGAACCCAAATGATAATGAAAATGAAAGTATATTGCTTGTAAAATACAATGGACTTACTGATACATATGTGTGCCTTGTAATCACACCTTGATATGGCATAAAGCTCAGCTCTTGGAGGTCTTCACATAGGTCTCTCTAACCACGACTAAAACTGCCATCTATTTATAGTTGAGTTTGGGAGGCTAACTTCCCTCAATCACTCTCCAATCAATCAATGATTGATTTGATTCTCTACCTACCACAAATCATGAATTCGTGGCTCCTCTTTCCATTCTTGATCAAGTGGACTCAACCACTTAAGATTCTCTTACTTTTACATTAAGTAAACTCTTCAAAAGTTACAAGAGGTAGTTCACAAGTGAACTTTACATAGTCTTCATTTTAAGGCTTTTTCTATGACTTTGTGGGACTCAAGCAATGGGAAGAAGCCATGAAGAAAGAATTCAATGCACTAGACGAGAA
>CM035428.1:139201264-139208764 GCA_020310875.1 Ceratopteris richardii | reverse complement strand
CCATGTAAAGCCTTACAGGGTATGACACCATATGAGGCATGGTGGGGTAAGAGACCTACATTAGACCATTGCAAAGTATTTGGATGTTTGGCATATGCATATGTGCCATCACAATTAAGGCACAAATTGGAACCTAAAGCTGAAAAGTATGTGTTCATTGGTTATGATGACAAGTAGATGGGATACAGGTTGTGGAATCCATCCACAAAACATTTTCTTGTATCTAAGGATGTTACATTTGATGAGCAAGGTACTTGGTATGCAGGTACTATCAATATTAATACAGATGATGAAATTGTGAGTCAAAGGAAAGGTAAGTCAAAGGTACAGATATTTGATGAAGAAAAGAATAATGAAGTGCAGGTTGAAGTTGAAGAAATGCCAAGATTTGATCCTGAGTGTGAAGAACCAGAAACCTCAAGGAGTGGAGAACTTAAAAGGTCATCAAGACACAAGTGGCAACCTACAAGGTATAGCTATGATACTTCTTTTTTGGCTACCAAAGATTATGCTTACATGATAAAAGCGGATGAAGACTTTTCTACATATGAAGAGGCAAAAGGTAAAGAAATTTGGGAAAAAGCTATGCAGGAAGAATATGATGCATTGATGGAAAATCAAACATGGGATTTGGTTCCAAAACCAAATAGCCAGAAGATCATTGGATGTAAGTGGGTCTACAAGACAAAAAGATTTGCAGATGAAAGTGTGTCTAGGTACAAAGCTAGACTTGTTGTGAGAGGGTTTGCTCAGACATATGGTATTGATTATGATGAGACTTATAGTCCTGTGGCAAAGATGACAACCATCAGAACACTTATAGCAATTGCTGCATGTAAAGGTTGGAAATTGTGTCAATTAGATGTGAAGAATGCTTTTTTGAATGGTTATATTTCAGATGATGTTTTCATGGAGCAACCTCAAGGTTTCAGAGATGGAAGGTATCCAGATCATGTGTGTAAGCTCAAGAGAGCTTTATATGGCTTGAAGCAGGCCCCAAGGGCATGGAACTATAGACTTGTAAAGTTCTTGAAAGAACTTGGGTTTCAAGTATCAAAAGCAGATAGTAGCTTGCTTGTCAAAGCAAGTGATGATGGGTTTATTTACATGTGCATATATTTTGATGATATCATTCTTACAGGTATAGATGAGAAAGGCATTCAAAGCCTAAAGAAGCAAATGGAGAAAGAATTCAAAATCAGTGATTTGGGAGATTTGTCATACTTCTTGGGAATGGAGATTTCATACACTCAACATGGAGTGTATGTGACTCAAGAAAGGTATTTGAAAAATTTGTTAATCAAGTTTAAACTGAATGATTGCAGGGTAGCACCTACTCCAATGGAGGTGAATCACAAATTGAGCAGATATGGAGGTGAAGAGTTCAAGGACATGAAACAATATCAGAGTTTGGTTGGTAGTCTTATCTATGCTACATTAACTAGACCTGATTTATCATATGTAGTTGGGGTTTTGTCCCAATTCATGCATTGTCCTAGGAAAGAACATTGGATTGCAGGTCAAAGAGTGTTGAGATACATTAAGGGTACCCTCAAAGAAGGTTTGTATTATGGGTTTACATTAGATACAAATATCAAAATATATAGTGATGCAGATTGGGCAGGTAATCCAGATGATAGAAGGTCAACCTATGGATACATGTGTTATGTTCGAGATAAGTTAATTTCTTGGTGTTCAAAGAAGCAACGTACAGTTGCTTTGTCATCTACAGAAGCAGAGTACAAAGGCATGGTTGAAGCTGCAAAGGAAGTAATATGGCTTAAGACTCTCATGAAGAGTTTTGACACTAAACAGAGCATACCTATCATTTATGGAGATAACATGAGTTCATTGTATCTAGCTGCTAATCCTGTTTTTCATGCCAGGACCAAACACATTGAGATTCAATATCACTTTCTAAGAGAGAAGGTGATGGATAAAGAGATTGAAGTTATACATACTTCAACAAAAGATCAGATAGCTGATATGCTTACCAAAAGCTTGGATGGACCAAAGCTACAAAAGTTCAAAGACATGGCAGGCATAAAGAAGATAAGAGAAACCTCAATTGATGATTGAGGGGGAGCTGTTGGTGCAGACCAATCACCAATTGAAGTTTTGAAAGACAAAGGATGGAGATAAGATCAATTCTTGAAGCATAGAAGATGGTTACCTTCAGGGGTTGAAATAGATGTACACATATGTACATTAGTTCAGATATAGGTCACTTATACCTTTGATAAGTCATAAGCTTGTACATATTTGCCTATAAATACTATGGAAAATGTCGGGGCAAGTATGAGAGAGTATGAGAATAGTGCATTGAGAAGTTGTAAGAATCATTAGACCTCCTAGAAGTGGAAAAAGTCTCTCTCATCACTCAGTTGTAATTTTCTGAGAAATAGAAGAAAAGTTGCGCCCGATGTTTCTGTGTTTTCTCCTTCTGTGGTAGATCTTTTGTGAAATGCTTTTGTACAAGTCTAAGTCTGTAGTTGATCGACTTCTGTACAAAGTTTTAGCTTCCAATTGTAATCAGGCTAAGAGAATTATGTGTAGGAACATTTGCATGTGAAGAAGTATTCACTGGTTCGTGAAACAGGCGCAAAATTTGATCTTAATGTTTTGGTTAGTTCTCCCTCCACAGTTTAAAGTTTTGAGCAAGCAAGCACTCAATTTTTAAGTTGAAAGGTAAGCTACTCGTGGCTAAAAGCATTTGCTTAAACGGGTTCTAGATTGAGAGAACTATGTGTTAAAAGTAAGGGGTGTCAAAATCGACTTCTCAGATTTGTTATACTTTATGGGATATTTGGAATGGTGTAATGCCTTGAGGATTTTAATGTGTTTTGTGTTTTTGCTTTATTTAAAAGTTCGTAATTTTCTATTTTTACAAAAACGTTGCTTTCTAAAGCGATCCATTATTTTTACAAAAATAACTAAAAATAACCATCTTCTAAAAATATTCTTCTAAATATCTCCAAGTCCATGCGCGTTCACACCCTCATGGATCTTCACCTGCCTGATACCACTGTTGTCCCAGATACCGCAGACGCACGAACGTAGAGAATAAAAATACTCAAAGACAGAAAGAGATAAGAGACAACACCAAATTGGGTACAATCTCCCCCCACATGCTCTGATGGACACTCTACCAGAGCATGCGTATTTATAGTAAATTCATATTACGTCCTGAATAGAAGATACATGAGGGCCGCGCTCCGAAAAGCGTGTTTTTGCTTTATTTACAAGTTCGTAATTTTCTATTTTTACAAAAACGTCGCTTTCTAAAGCGATCCATTATTATTACAAAAATAACTAAAAATAACCATCTTCTAAAAATATTCTTCTAAATATCTCCAAGTCCATGCGCGTTCACACTCTCATGGATCTTCACCTGCTAAATCAAAACACAAAACACATTAAAATCCTCAAGGCATTACACCTTCATTCCAAATATCCCATAAAGTATAACATGCCGCCTAGTTGACGAGCAACTGACCTCAGTTGATAAAAAATAAAATAGACATGGATGGCCAATCACATGTTGCATCATTGAACAATCATAGGCATGTGCCATGTAAATAAAAAACATGCATGGAACTGGAAAACTGGAATTTAATGTGATTGTGAATGATAAGCAGAAATCAAATGATAATAATGTGGAATTAGTGATGTTTTGTGAATCCATTGTGATTCTTCGAATGAATGATTTTTATATTTAATCAAATATCTATGATATTGATTACCTGTGCGTGTAGTAGTAACATCATGATCAAGTATTTTTTCTAGAATTAAAACTTCAGCATCCTCTTCTAACAATGGAGGATCATCCAAAATAGGAATGAGTGGTAATATTCCTTTAAATGGTTTCAATAAACTGATATGAAAAGAATTATGAATATTCCAATGAGAAGGTATATCTAATCTAAAAGCATTCTCATTAATTTTTTGAATAATATGGAAAGGTCCATAATAACGTGGTGCAAGTTTTACCTTAGGATGTTGTAGAATATTTTTCAAACGTCGTTTAATTATGCGTAACCAAACATAATCATTTTCATTAAATTGTTTAGGTGCTCGTTTCTTATTAATATTATGGGTATAACGTTCCTTACTCTTTTTAATATGCTCATGAACCTCATGAAGTATAGAAATATGGTCTTTTGCAAAAGAATCAGCCATAGGTATGTCAGTTTGAATGGTAGACATGGGAGTAGGAAGCTTTTTACCATACAAAATTTCATTTGGTGCACATCCAGTAGTGGTATGTGTTGTGTTATTATATGCAAATTGTAGTAAAGAAAGTTTCTCATCCCAATTAGTTGGATTATCTAAAGAATAACAACGTAATAGATCCAAAATAGTACTATTCATAGCTTCACTTTGCCCATTACTTTCAGGATGAAATGCAGAACTAAAATCTATTTTAGAGCCTAAATTTTTAAATAATGCAACCCAAAAGTGATTACAAAAACGAACATCACGATCGGATAAAATTACTTTTGGAAAACCATGATGTGGAAAAATACATTTAATAAATAATTTGGCAGCTTGAGGTGCAGAAAGAGTTTTCATACAAGGAATGAAATATGCTTGTTTACTAAACCTATCAACAATTGTCCAAATCATATCATGATGTGATGAAGTTGTAGGAAGACCAATAATAAAATCCATAGAAATTTGTTCCCATGGCCCATTAGGTATGGGAAGTGGCATTAATAATCCAAATGCTTTACCATGATGTCTTTTGACACATTGACAAACAATGCATTGGGAAACATATTGTGTAATATCCTTTTCCATATTTGGCCAAAAGAAGAATTCTTTACATGTAGAAACAGTACTTTGTATGCCCCTATGACCCATATATGGTGGTTCATGCATCTCTTTCATAACAAATTCTTTAAAATCTTGTGTAATACATAGCTTATGATCAAAATACAAGAATCCATTGTGAAATGTGTAATGGTCTTCACTAAATGTAGTAGAATTATTGAAAGCATTCCATGTTTGTGAGAAATATAAATCAGATGCATATGTAGGAATCATGTCATGAAATGAATGAATATGAACCACAGAAATATTATTAATAAAAACAATATTTGTTTGTGGGGATGGAAAACGACTCAGGGCATCAGCTACAACATTAGCTTTGCCAGGTTGATATTGAATCATAGGCTGAAAATTTTGTATGTATGAAGCCCATTTGATATGTCGATCTGAAATCAATGGTTGATTGAGTAAATGTTTAATAGCTTGTTGGTCGGTTTTGATTATGACTTCTGTACCCATGAGATAATGTTTCCAAATTTTTAAAGCATGTACAACTGCCAAAAGTTCTTTATCATATGTACTGTAGTTCTTTTCAGAAGGTTTAAGCTTCCTACTTTCAAATGCAATGGGATGATCATTTTGCATCAATACAGCACCTATACCTGAGCCACTAGCATCTCTAACTACATGGAAAGGTTGTGTAAAATCAGGTAATTGCAAAACAGGTGCATGAGAAAGTGATTGTTTAAGTTTTTCAAAAGATTGTTGTTGTGGCAATCCCCATGCATATTTTAACTTTTTCTTTAATAATAAAGTGAGTGGGAGGGCTAAATAAGAAAAACCTTTTACAAACTTTCTATAAAAACTAGCTAATCCAAGAAAAGAGCGAACATCATTCACCGTTTGTGGTATAGGCCATTCTTTAATTACTTTAATCTTCTTTGGATCTACATGAACTCCTTGACTTGAAACAATATGGCCTAAGTACTCTAATTCTCTATGGAAAAAGTAACTCTTTTCAGGATTTGCATAAAGTTGGTTGGTGCGTAACAAATTAAAAACTATTGCTAAATGCTTTTCATGGTCATCATCATTCTTACTATAGACAAGTATGTCATCGAAGAAAACAAGAACAAAAGCTTGGTATTCAAGAAAAATATTATTCATCATGCGTGCAAATGTAGCAGGTGCATTGGTAAGTCCAAAAGGCATTACCATGAATTCAAAGTGACCGGTCTGAGTTCGAAAGGCAGTCTTAAAAATATCATTTGGTGACATTCTTATTTGATGATACCCAGATTTAAGATCAATTTTACTAAAGACACGTGCTCCACGAAGTTTATCTAATAAATCATCTATCCTAGGAATAGGATATCTATTTTTTATTGTGATCTTATTGAGTGCTCTATAATCAATGCACATCCTATAAGTCTTGTTCTTCTTCTCTACTAAAAGAACAGGTGCTCCAAAGGGAGAAGAACTAGGCCTGATAAGTCCTTTGTGAAGTAAATCCTTAACTTGATTGGTTATTTCTTGTTGATGCAAAGGTCCATGCCTATAAGGTGCTTTATGGGGAGGAGAACTACCAGGAATTAAGTCTATACTATGATCAAGGGATCCTCTCGAAGGTGGTAGTTTAGAAGGAAAATCAGCCATAAAACAATCCTTATAAGAATCCATAAATGATTTATGGGTATTAGGAAGTGTATGTATATAATCGACTATGTTATTGACAAAAACAATACATGAATTGTAGCCTTTTCGGAATGCACGTTTTACTTGTGTATGACTAATTAATGGGAATGGTTGGAAATCATGTATTGCAGACAAACAAATATCTTGATTGTTAAACTTAAAACGCATGGTGTGTGTATGATAATCAATGCATGGATTATAATGGTGACGAAAAGGCATACCAAGTATAACATCATAGGACTGCAAAGGAGCAATTAAGAATGTGCGTTTATCCATGTATGAGCCTATACAAATTTGAACATTATGCACTTCACTTGTAACATTATATCTGTTTCCTTGGAATGCAGCCTTAACTTTGTACATAGAAGGGAGTGGGGTTAATTGGAGATCTTTGACTAATATGTGAGAAATAAAGTCATGTGAACTACCATCATCATGTAAAATATTAACAACTTTACCATTAATAGTACCGTGCATGCAAAGTAAAGAATGAATAGAAATTGTGTTACCCAAGGTACTTAGATCCTGCTCCAATGCGTCTTCAGTCCAATCAGGTTGAATGTCTTCAAATTGAATATCTTCAGGAACCACCTCCATGTTATGTACTTTAGCTCCGCCAGGTTGCATGTGGTTAGTTGGGAACCTACATCTAGCTTTGGTATGACCAATCTTACAACAATTCCAACAAATGATACGGGACCTCTTTTGTTGGGCATCCATCGTCGTAGTTTGAAAGGTTGGAGGTTTGGTAGGGTGTAAGGGGTTTGTCTTGGGGATTGGGGAAAAAGTGGATTGAGGAGGTCGTTGAAAAATAGGTGGTCGTTGAAAAGTAGGTGGACGTTGAAAAGGAGGAGAAGAAAAAGTAGAAAAGGAACGCTTGAGTGGAAAAGTGGGTTTGATTAGTTGTGGTCGTTGACGTGTTTGTTGTAAGCGAATGGACTTAGTGATAGATTGAAATTCTTTCTCAGCATCATGTGCAAAAGAAATAGCTTCATAGAGCATCGTCGGACGTAAGGTGTTGAGCTTAGCTTGGAT
>CM035428.1:139166264-139186264 GCA_020310875.1 Ceratopteris richardii | reverse complement strand
AAGAATGAAGGAAGATTCAATTCTTGAAGCTTGGAAGAAGGATACATTCAGAGGATATGAGGAATGTACACATATGTACATTAGTTTAGTTATAGTTCACTTAGACCTTTTATTAGTCATAGACTTGTACAAATTTCTCTATAAATATCTTGGAAATGTCGGGGCATGTATGGGAGCATATGAGAGAATAGATGAGTGAGTATAGAAGTAAAAAAGGAGAAGTTAGATGTCATGTTGAGTTTTCCTCTCATCACTCAACTGTAATTTTCTGAGTAATCGAAGAAAAGTTGCACCGAATCTTCTGCGTGTTCTCCATCTCTGGTAGATTATTTGTGAAATCCTTTTGAGGATATCTAAGTCTATAGTTAATCAATCTATGGCTTAAGTTTCAGTGTCTAATTGTAAACAGGCTAGGAGAATTGTTAATAGGAACATTCATATGTGATGAGTGTTCACAGTTCTCTGAAACAGGCGCAAATTTCGATCTTGATCTTTTGGTCAGTTCTCACTCCACAGTTTAAAGCTTTGTGCAAGCAAGCACTTAATCTTTAAGTTAGAAGGTAAGCTACCTGTATCTACAAGCATTTGCTTAAACGGGTTCGAGATTGATAGAACTATGTGTTAGAAGTTAGGGGTGTCAAAATCGACTTCTCAGAAGTGCAGATTTAGACATAGGTAACTTGTGAAGTTGATTTCTCAAGTTATACTAAATCTTTTGAAGAAATTTAACTTGGAAGAGGTGCGCAATTTCTAGGTGACACTGCATACAAAATTTCATAGAAAACTTTACATGCTTGATAGGTCAATGAGAAGAAATTGTGCAGCAGACTTTCTGTGTTTTATCTTCTTCACAGAATTTATCAACTTTTGATAATTTGGAGATTGAACCTCTAATTTGGTGAAGATTGTGACTTACTCTTGGTATAGAGGTGCTCTAATCATAAGAGTAGGTTGTTCTTTTGCAGATTAACACTCTCCATCAGTGGTATCAGAGCAGGAGACATCAAAATCAAGGAAAGGAGGATCCCGACTGCTGCAGGTTCAAGAAATTCAACACTTGAAGGAATAAGAAGTGAAAGCTTGAAGTCAAAGCCTGAGGAGAAGACCATTCGACATCAAGAAAGAAAAAAGGAGTCTAATTCGAAGCAAAGGTACATATATCATTTATAAAGCTTGAAGATTTCGATACACAGGTAGAAGAAAGATGGGAGATTCTCTTCAGATAGAGAAATTGGATAGGGAAAATTATCCTGCATGGTCAATGAGGATGGAAGCTCATCTCATGAGCAAAGATTTGATAGCTTACATCACAGGAGAAGAAGAAAAGCCACAGTTTAGAGATCCTAGTGTTCCAACTAGGGAGGAACTAGCAGATTTGAAAAATTGGATGAAGAAAGATGCTCAAGCTAGGAGCATTATCTATATGGCAGTCAATGATTATTTGTTACCTCATATTAGAGGTCTTGAAAGTGCAACTGACATTTGGAATGCTTTGGAGGAGCATTTCCAAAATACTACAAAGTCAAGGAAGGCATCCTTATGGGCAGAGTTTACCACCTTCAAGAAGAAGGCTTCTCAGTCCATCTCAGACTATGTGACAAGGATGAAAGATATTGCAGATGCTTTAGGAGCTGTTGATGAAGACATTGAGGAAGATAAGTTGGTAAGGCAAATCCTTACAGGATTGAGAGGTGATGACAAATGGAAGCCATTCATTTTGTCTACAGAACTATCACTTGATCATTTTACTCCTGATTTAAATCAGTTGCTAGGTCATATGCTAACATTTGAGCAGGATGTTAAAGGAGAAGGTGACAAGAGTGCAGGTCATGCAATGTACTCAAAGGACAAGAAGAAGAATAGCAAAGGAAAGCAACAAGCAAATGAAGATGAAGGGACAACTAGTCAAGCCAACTTCCTAAGAGGAAGAGGAGGTGGCAAAGGTAGAGGAAGAGGTAGGAACAACAAAGATGGAGGCAAAGCTTGCTGGATTTGTGGTAAGACAAATCATTTAGCTAATGATTGTTGGCATAATACTCAGAATAATGGAGGATATAATCAGAACTATAATTCAAGAGGAAGAGGTGGCAGAAATCAAAGAGGTAATTTCAGAGGTAGAGGTAGTAGGGGTTACTTTGGAAGAAATGTAGGTAGAGGATTCCAAAGTCAACAATATAACAATACCTACTACAATTATGCTTCAGATCAAAAGGAGGATTCAACATTGATAATGAATGCAACTTGTGAAAGGCAGAGTGAAGATCAAAGAGTCTTCTATATTGACTCAGGATGTAGCAATCACCTGAGTGGTAACATATCATTGATGACTGATTTGGAGAATAAGGTTTCTAATCATGTTGTTCAAACAGGTGACAACACAAAGCACAATGTGAAGTCAATTGGATCAGTAAAGGCTAAGGATGGTAGTACCTTATTGAGTAAGGTTCTGTATGTTCCTACGATTCCTAAGAATTTGATAAGTGTAGGACAAATTGTTGAAAAAGGATATGAAGTAAGGTTCACTAATGATGGAGTATATGTTGAAGACCCTAGTCAAGGGTATAAATAGATTGTTTCAGGGAAGAAAGAAGGAAGATTATTTACATTGAAGATTCAAGGCAATATTGGTCATGCTATGTTCACATATGGAGGACATAAGATCTCTGAGTTAGATCTTTGGCACAAGAGGCTTGGACATTTCAATGAAAGAGGTATTAAAGACATGATTAACAATGGTTCAGTGCTTGGATTGCCTAATGTTGCAGGTCAACATATGACATACAAATGTGAGGCATGTCAATTAGGTAAAGCTCATAAGCATTCCTATTCCAAGCATGGTTTTATGTACTCAGAGAAGCTTGAATTGGTACACACAGATGTGTGGGGACCATCAAAAGATTTCAGTATAAATGGGTCAAGGTATTATGTAATTTATGTTGATGATGCTACTAGATGGATCACTATTTATGTGTGTAAGACAAAAGTTATGCAATATAACACAGGAGTAATAACAGAGAAGATAACAGATATAGGAGAATCTCAACAATTTTCTACTAGCAGCAAGTACAAAGATGATGGCGTTGTCCACCCGTGCGCTCTCAAGGTAGAGCTTAAATGGTGATCTAGACAACTCTAGATAGGGAGATACAAGGTAGAGGTATGCTGGCTCAACTCAATGTCTTAGGTAGTGCAGAAGTCATGTATATATAGGATCATGGGTGGCCTGCCATGGACGGCTATACATGGGCGGTAGAGCGTGGGCGGCCACCGCCCGCGTAATTGCCATACACGGCTTAGACTGGTTGAACCGACCTAACAAATATAAATGATTTCTGACTCCGACAGGGAATATTCCATGGAATATTCCCTTTACCGTCGCGCCGGGGGCGCTGCCCCCGGACCCCCACCAGGGGGCCCGCTGGCCCCCTGGGACCCCCCAGCCAGGGGGCCCGCTGGCCCCCTTGGACCCCCCAGCCGGGGCTGCTCACCGCTGCCCCGGACCCCACAATTGGGGACCCTGGTAACTCCCTTTCCTTATAATATCTTACATGGTCCAATATGACCTTCATCCAACATTCAAGTTGGGATTCCCATCAATTGGGTAATGCACGCTTGGCTTCTCCTCATAAAGGGGGCCTTACAAAATGTGCATACAATCATGAGGGGTAGACATTGATCATACTCTAACACCCCCCCTCAATGTTTACCGATGATAAATCAAGTAGGTCTCGGTCCTATGCCCATCTGTTGAAGATGCTTGTTGAGCTGCTCTCTTCCAAGTGCTTTAGTGAATATGTCAGCACAATTTGCCTCTGTTGGGCAATATTCTAGCTCCACAATTTCATCTTCAATTAGCTCACGAATGTAATGGTACTGTACTTCTATGTGCTTGGTGCGAGCATGAAATACTGGGTTCTTTGCAATAGCCATACAACTTTGATTATCACACTTGAGTACAATTGGCATATTTGATGGAAAGCCTATATCTGCAAGAATTCTCCTTAACCAGACTGCCTCACAAGAAGCAAAACAAGCTGCTTTGTACTCTGCTTCAGTGGAGGAGAGTGCGAGAGTTGGTTGCTTCCTACTTACCCAAGAAAATATTCCTGAACCAAGTGAGAAACAATATCCAGAAACTGATTTTCTAGAATCACAATCTCCAGCCCAATCTGAATCACAATATCCTTGGAGTGTATCACCTGTGGTATACAAAATACCAAAATCCAAGGTTCCTGCAATGTACCTTAGAATTCGCATTCCAGCATTCCAGTGACTCTCCTTAGGTTTGTTGGAAAACCTGCTTAACACTCCAACAGCATAGCAAATGTCTGGTCTAGTGTTGCACAGAAAAATAAGACTTCCAACGAGCTTCCTATACTTCTTAGCATCTACATCAGGCATGTTATCATCCATAGATAGCTTATGATTTACCTCCATAGGTGTGCTAGTTGGTTTGCAGTCCATCATTCCAAATGCCTTGAGAATTTCTTTGGAATATTTTTGTTGTGAGATGAAAATGCCATCCTTCCTTTGCCATACTTCAATTCCCAGACAAAAATGGAGTAGACCTAAGTCTGTCATTTCAAACTCAGTTCCCAAGCTGATCCGAGCTTGATTGATGAGTTCCTGATGATCTCCTGTAATGATCAAATCATCTACATATACAATGACAACAACTAGCTTGCTATCCCTTTTCGTTACATACAAGTTAGCATCAGAAGTACTTCTTTCAAAACCCATATTTTTGAAAAAATGATCAATTCGTTGGTACCAAGCCCGTGGAGCTTGCTTAAGTCCATACAAAGCTTTCTTCAACCTGCAAACTTTATTTTCTGAATTGGGCACCTCAAAACCTGGTGGTTGAGATACATATACCTCCTCCTTGAGGTGACCATTCAAAAATGCAGATTTGACATCCATCTGGAAAATAGGCCAAGACTTTTGTGCAGCTACTGCAAGTACCGTCCGAATAGTTGTCATGCGTGCTGTTGGTGCAAAAGTTTCTTGAACATCAAATCCTTCAATCTGTGAAAAACCCTGTGCAACTAATCGTGCCTTATACTTTTCTAATGTTCCATCAGCTTTATACTTAGCTTTCCAAATCCATTTAGTACCTATTACCTTCTTCTTTGGCGGCAAGTCGACTAGATCCCATGTATCATTTTTGAGTATACTATCATACTCAGACTGCATTGCCGCTCTCCAATCTGGATCATCAATGGCTTCTTCAATGGTGGTAGGTTCCTTTATCGAACCCATGATATCTGCCATTAGAGCCATGTTAACAATGTGTTCTGAGGCTCTTCTTTGCTCCTCTATTCTCTTTGATCTTCGTAATCCATCCGATGATGATTCTGGTACATCTACATGTGGATTAAGATCATCAAAGAGCTGTTGTGCCCACTTCGGTAGTGGCTTACGCTGTGCAGCTACAACTGGTTGGCTTTTTATTGAGGAAATTTCTCCATCAGATGTTTCCTCCTCCTCAACTTTAACCTGTCTTTTGATAGGCACAAGGTGAGATATTTCTCCGCTTGATGAGATAGTAGATTTACCTTTATCTTCTACTAAGTGTGGTCGTTCATCAAACACCACATCTCGGCTGACAAAAATCTTCCTTGCCTCAGGATCCCATAACCTGTATGCTTTAGACTCTTCACTATATCCTAGGAAGACACACTTTTTGCTTTTTGAATCCAACTTTGATCTTGTTGAATCAGGAATATGTGCATAACAGAAACAACCAAAAATTCTGAAATGCAAAACTGAAGGCTTTTTACCAGAATATGCTTCTTGAGGAGTCATCCCCTTCAGTGCTTTTGTGTAGCTTCGATTGAGGATGTAGACTGCTGTATTGACTGCTTCTGCCCAGAATGAATCAGGCATGTCTTGAGCCTTCAACATACAACGAGCCATTTCAACTACTGTCCTGTTCCTGCGCTCAACAACGCCATTTTGTTGGGGTGTATGAGCTGTGGTAAGTTGCCTTTTCACACCATGCTCCTTACAGTAATTGTTGAATTCTGTTGACAAGAATTCACCTCCTCTATCTGTTCTAAATTTCTTCAATTTCCTTCCTGATTCATTTTCTACATACTTATGCCACGTTTTAAATTTTTCAAAAGCATCAGCCTTCTCTCGAATGAAATAAACCCACATCTTTCTACTATAATCGTCGACTAACAGCAAGAAGTAGAAAGATCCTCCTAAAGCAGGTGTAGACATTTTACCGCAGAGATCAGCATGTACCAACTCTAGCGGAGCTTGAGATCGATTGCTGGTCTCTCTTGGAAATGCCTTTCGTTGTTGCTTGCCCATCATACAAGCTTCACAAGGTTCCTGCAACTCTGAAAATGCAGGCATATGAGCAACCATCCCTGTTCGTTGCATCTCCTTCAAAACTGCAAATCCGAGATGCCCAAATCGTCGGTGCCATAACCTGCTTACATCTTTATCTTCTGTAGCAGTTAAAGCACTTAACTCATACAAGTTATCCCGTCGTATGCCTTTACCTACAACATTACCTGATGAATCCATGATTTCCGCACCACTCTTATTGAAGTGAACTTCGAGTCCACGATCTGTTATTGCAGAAACTGACAACAAATTTCTTTTGGGTGTAGGTACATAGAGAACATCGGATAACTTTTTCTCAACACCTGGAGAAGTGATAAAAGAGATGGTTCCAGTTCCTTCAGCTGGACACTTGGAGTCATTTCCCACCACTACATTGATTGATTCCCGCAGAGGCACTAGGGAACTATACCAATCCTTTTTACTAGTCATATGGCGAGAAGCTCCACTATCTAAAATCCATGGCTCATCAACACGAGCTTGAGCAGATGAACATACCTCTTCAATAGCTACCCAAAGTTCCAGCTCTGTGTTGTTTGCAGACTCTTTGTTCTTCCATGATGATTTTACAGTCCCATTCCGTTCATCAGCTTGCTTCTTTCTGCAATCCTTGATGGCATGGCCTTTCTTTTCACAATAGAAGCAACTTCCTGTGAACTTTTTCTTCTTTGGCTTCTTCTTTGATCCCTCTGAAGAGCCTTTACCTTTTGCATTTGCTGAGAATGCAGCATCAGTTGTACTTTGCCGATTCTTCAGCCGCATCTCTTCTTCTAAAAGCATGGCACAAAACTCTTCAAATGTAAGAGGAGTTGGCCTTACCTGAGTGTTAAGGGCTGTTACTAATCCATCATACTTTGCTGGAAGAACACGTACAGATCTTCGAGCTAGCTCTTCTGGTGTTATAACAACACCAACTGCAGCCAATTGATCTTGAAGATGCTTTATCCGTTTGATAAAATCTTCAGCCTTTTCAGAATCAGAATGTTTTTCATTTGCCAACTGATTTTCTAAATTCTGTATCCTAGTGTGGTTCTTGGTCTCATATTGTCGAGCCAATATGCCCCAAGCCTCATGTGCTTTAGTAGTATGTTGAACTAAAGTAAGCACAGAATCACTTACACTAGTGACAATCGCACATAATGCATCAGCATTCCGCCTCTTCCAAGCTCGTAGAAGATCTGGATCTGGCTGAATCATCAATCTTGAATTTGCTGGATCTTCAACTGGTATAGGCTCTGGATCCAATCCCATCGGTCCCATGACAGTGTCAAGTAATTCATAGGAGTCCAAAATTGCAGAAATTTTGAACTTCCAGAGTGTATAGTTGGTTCCATCCAGCTTCCCTTCAGTGAATGCAGGTGGACGAATTCGAATAGGTGCAGCATTAACATTAGCTGAAGCACCAAGACTACTGTTCGATGATGAAGCCATCATGTAATCACTCGAATAATCTACTGATATTCTAGTCTGCTAGTAGGCTAAAATAATGATACTTCTCAAGCTATTCGAACCTTACAGCTCTGATACCATGTAAGACAAAAGTTATGCAATATAACACAGGAGTAATAACAGAGAAGATAACAGATATAGGAGAATCTCAACAATTTTCTACTAGCAGCAAGTACAAAGATGATGGCGTTGTCCACCCGTGCGCTCTCAAGGTAGAGCTTAAATGGTGATCTAGACAACTCTAGATAGGGAGATACAAGGTAGAGGTATGCTGGCTCAACTCAATGTCTTAGGTAGTGCAGAAGTCATGTATATATAGGATCATGGGTGGCCTGCCATGGACGGCTATACATGGGCGGTAGAGCGTGGGCGGCCACCGCCCGCGTAATTGCCATACACGGCTTAGACTGGTTGAACCGACCTAACAAATATAAATGATTTCTGACTCCGACAGGGAATATTCCATGGAATATTCCCTTTACCGTCGCGCCGGGGGCGCTGCCCCCGGACCCCCACCAGGGGGCCCGCTGGCCCCCTGGGACCCCCCAGCCAGGGGGCCCGCTGGCCCCCTTGGACCCCCCAGCCGGGGCTGCTCACCGCTGCCCCGGACCCCACAATTGGGGACCCTGGTAACTCCCTTTCCTTATAATATCTTACATGGTCCAATATGACCTTCATCCAACATTCAAGTTGGGATTCCCATCAATTGGGTAATGCACGCTTGGCTTCTCCTCATAAAGGGGGCCTTACAAAATGTGCATACAATCATGAGGGGTAGACATTGATCATACTCTAACAATGTGATCAAAGATAAATCAGAAGTGTTTAATACATTCAAACACTATCATGCATATGCAGAAAGAATTACAGGTCATAAGTTGAAAAGACTAAGGTCAGATGGAGGGGGAGAGTATTTCTCTAATGAATTCAGTGATTACTTATGGAATGCAGGTATAAAAAGGGAAGTTACTTGCAGGTACTCTCCTCAACAAAATGGTGTAGCAGAAAGGAGAAATAGAACTCTTGTTGAGTTTGCAAGATCCATGATGAAGGAGAAAAGTTGCCCTAATTACTTGTGGGCTGAGGCTGTAAATACAGCTACCTATTTGGTCAACAGGTTACCATGTAAAGCCTTGCAGGGTATGACACTATATGAGGCATGGTGGGGTAAGAGACCTACCTTGGATCATTGCAGAGTATTTGGATGTGTGGCATATGCATATGTGCCATCACAATTAAGACACAAATTGGAACCTAAAGCTGAAAAATATGTTTTCATTGGTTATGATGACAAGCAGATGGGTTATAGATTGTGGAGTCCATCTACAAAGAAATTCATGGTTTCTAAAGATGTTACATTTGATGAGCAAAGTACTTGGTGTTGGGGATGTAAGGGTCATGTGACCTTACCCCCATATTCATATATATACATCATATATAGAGCATTGCCTCAAGAGAGATCATTATGTGGGTTTCGAGGCTCCCACGCATGTCCGCGCGTCGTTCCTCTCTTCTCTCTCATTGCATGTCCTCCTTCCTCCTCTTGTTCGGCACACCGAACCCCTTCATTGGTATCAGAGCATGCTGAGGGCTGGTGTGCAAGAAGCTTCAATGGAAGCTTAGGTAAGAAGAAGTAGAAGTGCAGGTCGGCATCTCTTGACAGCTGTTCAGTATTTCGGTCATAACTCGAGCTAGGAAGCTCGGATTGACGCGTTTTAAAGTTCTGTGCGTAGCTAACACAGAGAGCTACAACTTCACAGAAGGGCGCAAAACCTGGTTCGGACTTCTGAAGTGCCGAAAATTCGAAAAACGCAGAGAATTGTAGAAGGCGAATCTACATTGAGTAGAACAGCAGGTCGGTTTTTTTGTCATAACTTGAGTTCTACAGCTCGGAATGCGATGATTCAACTTGCTGCTTGTAGCTTGGAAAGATAGCTACAACTTTGTAGAAGAACTCAGATCCAAATTCTGAGTTTTAAGTTGCCGAAATTGCAGAATACAGAGCAGTACTGTTGCAAGTGAAAGTCAAATTGACAACAGGTGCTTGTTTTGAACATATCTTGAGCTATGCACCTCCGATTGAGGTGTTCTTTATGTCGTTACGTAGCCAAGAAGTGGATCTTCAAGTTTGCTGAAGACCAAAAGTTCAGATTCAGAGGTTATCACCTCTGAAACAACAAAACACAGAGCAGCAGATTTTTGCCCAAACAACCCTAATTGCACTTGGAGGTTGAATTTGCTTTGGAACTTCTTCGAGAGAGAATTTATGGTGTGCAAGCTCTTATTTTCAGAGCTTCAAAGCATTGTACATGTATGATCACTGTGGTAGCTCCTCCATATGAGAGTAGAGCATGATCTTGTCATGTGTTTGGCATGTAAGATGACATTGTGGTATACTCTTTTTGAGGTTTATGTCATCATGAGTTCGATCATGGATGTATAGTGGCATTGTGGTCTACATCTTGCTTATGCCACTTGGTTATGGATTTACTTGCCGGTTGCACATACTTTTGTGAGAGTTGATTTTGGATCTTGTTTGGTACTTGTATCTTTTGTTTTCTTTGCAGGTACATGATCTAGATTGGAGCCTCAGTTACATGTTTATTTGTCACCGTTATTAGCATTTGGTCATTGATTGATATATATTTGCCAGTGTGATTCTTAGCATATGTGGATAGTGATTCCCACATGGTTATTTTGGTTCTAGAGTCCATTTTACAGAGGAGATGCTGCCGAAATTTCATCGGCTTTTATGCTAGAAAGGAGCTCTTGTGGATCTTGAAGCTTTCGTGATAGCTTTGGATCATTGACTATCTCCATTCACTTGGACTTGGTCACAGGTTGTTTGTGACAGGTTGGACTTGGTCACAGGTTGTGACCCAAGAAAGGTATTTGAAGAACTTGTTAATCAAGTTTAAAATGAATGATTGCAGGATAGCACCTACACCAATGGAGGTGAATCACAAATTGAGTAAATTTGGAGGTGAAGAATTCAAGGACATGAGACAGTATCAGAGTTTGGTTGGTAGTCTTATTTATGCTACTTTAACTAGACCTGATTTATCATATGCAGTAGGGGTTTTGTCTCAATTCATGCATTGCCCAAAGAAAGAACATTGGATTGCAGGACAAAGAGTGTTGAGGTACATTAAGGGTACACTCAAAGAAGGTTTGTATTATGGGTTTACATCAGATACAAATATCAAAATTTATAGTGATGCAGATTGGGCAGGTAATCCAGATGATAGAAGGTCAACCTATGGATACATGTGTTATGTGGGAGATAAACTTATCTCATGGTGTTCCAAGAAGCAACATACAGTTGCTTTGTCTTCTACAGAAGCTGAGTATAAAGGCATGGTTGAAGCTGCAAAAGAAGTGATTTGGCTCAAGACCTTGATGAAGAGTTTTGACATTATGCATGGGACACCAATTATATATGGAGATAACATGAGTTCATTGTATTTAGCTGCTAATCCTGTTTTTCATGCCAGGACCAAACACATTGAGATTCAGTATCACTTTTTAAGAGAGAAAGTGATGGATAAGGAGATTGAAGTAATCCATACTTCAACAAAAGATCAGATAGCTGATATGCTTACAAAAAGCTTGGATGGACCAAAGTTACAAAGATTCAAAGACATGTCAGGAATAAAGAAGACAGAGAAAACCTCAATTGATGATTGAGGGGGAGCTGTTGGTGCAGATCAATCACCAATTGAATGTTTGGAAGGTTAAAGAATGAAGGAAGATTCAATTCTTGAAGCTTGGAAGAAGGATACATTTAGAGGAATGTACACATATGTACATTAGTTTAGTTATAGTTCACTTAGACCTTTTATTAGTCATAGACTTGTACAAATTTCTCCATAAATATCTTGGAAATGTCGGGGCATGTATGGGAGCATATGAGAGAATAGATGAGTGAGTATAGAAGTAAAAAAGGAGAAGTTAGATGTCATGAGATAGATGAAATGTTAGTTGAATTTTCCTCTCATCACTCAACTGTAATTTTCTGAGTAATCAAAGAAAAGTTGCGCCCGAATCTTCTGCGTGTTCTCCATCTGTGGTAGATTATTTGTGAAATCCTTTTGAGGATATCTAAGTCTATAGTTAATCAATCTATTGCTTAAGTTTCAGTGTCTAATTGTAAACAGGCTAGGAGAATTGTTAATAGGAACATTCATATGCGATGAGTGTTCACAGTTCTCTGAAACAGGCGCAAATTTCGATCTTGATCTTTTGGTCAGTTCTCACTCCACAGTTTAAAGTTTTGTGCAAGCAAGCACTTAATCTTTAAGTTAGAAGGTAAGCTACCTGTATCTACAAGCATTTGCTTAAACGGGTTCGAGGTTGATAGAACTATGTGTTAGAAGTTAGGGGTGTCAAAATCGACTTCTCAGAAGTGCAGATTTAGACATAGGTAACTTGTGAAGTTGATTTCTCAAGTTATACTAAATCTTTTGAAGAAATTTAACTTGGAAGAGGTGCGCAATTTCTAGGCGACACTCCATACAAAATTTCATAGAAACTTTACATGTTTGATAGGTCAATGAGAAGAAATTGTGCAGTACACTTTCTGTGTTTTATCTTCTTCACAGAATTTATCAACTTTTGATAATTTGGAGATTGAACCTCTAATTTGGTGAAGATTGTGACTTACTCTTGGTATAGAGGTGCTCTAATCATAAGAGTAGGTTGTTCTTTTGGAGATTAACACTCTCCATCAAGCTAATTATGCAGGGAGAGGTAGATCTTCAAGAGGCAGGGGCAGAGGAGGTAAGCAAGGTAGGGGGAGACCCTATAATTCATCACCATGTAACATCTGTGGTCTATCAAATCACATCACAGATGAGTGTTACAAGAATTACAAAAATCTGAGAGGAAGAGGCTACCAAAGAGGTGGATACTCATAGTCAAGAGGAAGGTTCAACCATCACCAAGGCCACAACAACAATTACAACAACAAGTACAACAACAATTACAATGGCAACTACCAAGGAGGATTCAAAACTAGAAGGGACTACAAAAACTACACAAAAGAGCAGGATGACTCTCTTCTGATCATGAACATGACTTCAAAGACAGGTACAAATGATGATCACTTATTTTATATTGATTCAGGGTGTTCAAATCATGTGGTTGGTAATGTGGCACTACTCTCTGATCTTGAGGAACCAAAAGGTAAACACCAAGTCCAAACAGGTGATGATACAAAGCATTTTGTAGTTAAAGTTGGAAATGTGAAAACTAGTGATGGTAATCAGAATTTGTTGAGCAGAGTACTTTATGTACCAACAATTACAAAGAACTTAATGAGTAATGGTCAGATTGTAGAAAAAGGGTTGCAGGTCAGGTTCAATCAATATGGAGCATTTGTGGAGGACCCAAGACATGGATTCAAAAGAATAGCTAAAGGAGAAAAATCAGGTAGACTTTTCACTTTTGAGTTGGAAGATACAAAAAATATTGCATTATACAGTTATAAGGATCAGACACTTTCAGACCTTGAGATTTGGCACAATAGATTAGGGCATATAGGAGAAAGGACCTTGGAGCCATTGTGCAGGGACCAATGTGTGCTTGGGATACCTAATGTATCCAAGCAACATATGATCTATAAGTGTGGTGCTTGTCAATTTGGTAAATCTCACAGGTTACCCTTCTCAAGGAAAGGATATATGCATGAAGACTACCTAGAGCTAGTACACACAGATGTTTGGGGACCTAGTAAAGACCCCTCAGTCTCAGGTTCAAGGTACTATGTGTCTTTTATTGATGACTATAGCAGATGGACTGTATTATACTTTATGAAGCACAAGGATGAGGTGTTTAATTGTTTTAAGAAATATCTTGCACTAGTTGAAAATCAGACAGGAAGGAATTTGAAGAGGCTAAGGTGAGATGGAGGAGGTGAATACTTCTCAAATGAGTTTGAGGACTTCTTGCAAGACAGAGGCATCAAAAGGGAAATAACCACAAGGTATTCTCCTGAACAGAATGGGGTGGCTGAAAGAAGAAATAGGTTAATTGTTGAGATAGCTAGATCTATGCTTAATGAGAAGAAGTTGCCTAACTATCTATGGGCAGAGAGTGTTTCTACTGCCACTTACCTCATAAACAGGTTACCATTTAAATCACTTGATGGTATGACACCTTATGAAGCATGGCATGGTAAGAGACCATCATTAGATCATTGCAAAATTTTTGGATGTGTAGCATATGTACACATACCTTCATAGGTAAGAGGTAAGCTAGATTCAAAGGCTGAAAAATGCATCTTTATTGGGTATGATTTAAATAAAAAAGGTTATAGGTTCTATAACCCTACAAATAAGGGATTCATGGTAAGCAGAGATGTTGTCTTTGATGAGAATGATTCTTGGTATGAGAATGAATGCAGGAAAGACAAACTACCCTATGATTTGGAAGAGGAATTTCCAAAACTTACAAAGGAGGAACAAACTCAGAAAGAAGACTCAAGTTCAGATGATGAAGATGCAATCAACCTTGAAGAGTTCAAGGCATGGAAGTCCAAAGGCAAAATGAAGATGAAGAAGCTTGAAGACATACCTGAATCTTCAGCTCAACCTTTTAGAAGGTCACAAAGGGAAAGTAAAAAACCTATCAGATATGGGTATGATACATCTCTTGTTACTAAACATTCAGTTTATCTTGCCAAGGATTTGCTAAATGAAGAACCATGTTCATATGAAGAAGCAATCACCAAATCAGAATGGAAAGAAGCTATGGATGAGGAGATTGAAGCACTCAAGGAGAGTGATACATGGGAGTTAGTACCCAAGAAGGACTCCATGAAGGTAATAGGATCTAGATGGATCTATAAACTGAAAAGAAATTCTGATGGCACAATTAATAGGTACAAGGCTAGATTAGTAGCCAAGGGTTTTGCACAAACCCAAGGCATTGACTATGAAGAAACATTTTCTCCTCTGGCCAAGATGCCAACAATCAGAGTGTTGGTGAGTGTGGCTGCATCAAAGAATTGGAACATGTACCAATTGGATGTCGAGAATGCTTTCTTGAATGGATGGATCTCAGAAGAGGTTTATATGTCACAACCTCCTAGCTATGAAGACCTTAAGAAGGTAACTTATGTTTGAAAATTGGTCTGCCAAGAAACAACCAACTGTGGCATTGTCCTCTACAGAGGCAGAGTATAGAGGGCTAGCTAATGCTACTCAAGAAGCAATTTGGATTAAGCTTTTGTATACAAAATTAGGCTTATATACTAGGCCTCCCATTATCTTTGGAGATAATACAAGTTCTCTTCACCTTGCAGCTAACCCTATCTATCATGCTAGGACAAAAAATATAGAAGTACACTACCATTATGTGAGGGAGAAGTTGCTAAGCAAGGACATTTAGCTGACCTATGTGTCAACTAACATGCAATGTGCAGATTTGCTAACTAAATCTTTGGATGGAACCAAACTTTGCAGGTTCAAATCTATGATTGGATTGCAGGATATACTTGAAGATTGAGGATGAAGACTTAAGCCAAAATGTTTGGCTTGAGGGGGAGCTGTTGGTGTAAATCACAAGCCTACACATTTGGCTTGAAAGATATCATGAAGACTCAACATACATGGAGAACCATAGGAACATATGCTAGTGGCTTATTACCACTTTACCTCATTGTAAAAGTCAAATTGACTTGGAATCTTTTGTTATCACCTACCTAAGTGATTCGTGGAAAAAATTAGCTCACTTGATTGAGAGACTGAGTAGATACTGCTAAGCCTGCTTTGTACTAGCCCTCTTTAGCTTCAGACTTGATTAGTAGACTTCCTTAGCTATCCAATGACACCAAGAAATGGCCTATGTCCTTTGGAACTGGAATGTGCAATGATTGAATCAAAACGGATAACTTTAGAAGTCACAAACTCAAGAAAACTTCTATTTTTGTCTTGACACATGCTGATTGTTTTGCTCAGTGTGACCAGCACAGTAGCAATTGATAAAATTCCTTCTAGTGGTATTTAATTAGCTTAGTAAGCTACCATTTGCAAGTGGAATGACATAAAAAGATAAACTATTCTAAGAGAAATCAATTTAGGAAGATTAGTTATACCCCCGACTTTTTAGGACTGTAGCAGAAGTAGACTAGTGAGCACCTCGATGCAGATTTCTCTGAATTGGCTGCATGAAATTACTTCAAACTTTGTCAGCATGTAGATGAAGTTGAGCTGAATCTAACATGCTTTGAATCACTGACATTGGTTGAGTATTGACCGAGATATGCTCTTGACAAGTTGAGAGACTTTTGAGTAGACTAGCAGAGAACACAAAGATGAATAATGTAAATGTATCTATAAATTAACACTTGTGTACAGTTCCATTGGTATGACTAGCATTGCCTAATGGTGTAGAGAGGTGTAGGCTATGTAGTAGTCCTCACACACACTCAATGATAGTAGGATGAAGCTCGGGAGTGATGTCTCTCATACCGCGACTTTTCTTGATCACTTTTATATGTAATGACTAAGAATTTGAATTCAAATTCAAATTCTTGGCTCCCTATAATCAAGCTCCTAAAGGTTTGGAGATATTCTCTCAATCAAGTGAGCTACTTTTTTCCACGAATCACTTAGGTAGGTGATTACAAAAGATTCCAAGTCAATTTGACTTTTATAATGAGGTAAAGTGGTAATAAGCCACTAGCATACGTTCCTATGGTTCTTCATGTATGTTGAGTCTTCATGATATCTTTCAAGCCAAATGTGTAGGCTTGTGATTTACACCAACAGCTCCCCCTCAAGCCAAAATTTTTGGCTTAAGTCTCATCCTCAATCTTCAAGTATATCCTACAATCCAATCATAGATTTGAACCTGCAAAGTTTGGTTCCATCCAAAGCTTTAGTCAGCAAATCTGCACATTGCATGTTAGTTGACACATAGGTCAGCTGAATGTCCTTGCTTAGCAACTTCTCCCTCACATAATGGTAGTGTACTTCTATGTGTTTTGTCCTAGCATGATAGATAGGGTTAGTTGCAAGGTGAAGAGAACTTGTATTATCTCCAAAGATAATAGGAGGCCTAGTATGTAAGCCTTATTCTGTATATAAACGCTTAATCCAAATTGCTTCTTGAGTAGCATTTGCTAGCCCTCTATACTCTCCCTCTGTAGAGGACAATGCCACAGTTGGTTGTTTCTTGGCAGACCATGAGATTGGTTTGTCACATGCAAAAGAGATGTATCCTGAAGTGCTCCTTCTATCATCCTTGCATCCTGCGCAATCTGCATCTGAATAGACTTTTATATCAATATCTGAAGTATAAGGAAAGTACAAACCATGGTTCTGTGTACCCTTGAGATACTTCAAGATTCTCTTGGCAGCCTCTAAGTGAGGTATCCTTGGCTTGTGCATGAATTGACTTAGCACACTAACTCCATATGCAATATCAATTCTAGTTAAGGTAGCATAGTTCAAGCTACCCACCATACTTTGATAACCTGTAATGTCTTGGACTTCATCACCTTCACGGGCACTTAGCTTTAGGTTCACCTCCATTGGAGTGCTTGCTGCTTTAGCATCGTGCAAGTGAAACTTCTTCAACATGTCCTGTACATACTTCTTCTGGGTAATGTATATCCTTGAATTAGTGTAGACTAATTCAAGCCCTAAAAAATATTTCAATAATCCAAGATCATTGATCTTGAACTCCTTCATCATCTGGCTTTTGATGTATCTGATTCCATTGACATCATTCCCTATAATGATGATGTCATCAACATAAACACAAAGATATATTACCTCTGAATTACTTTTCTTAATGAATAAGGAAGTATCTGCTTTGCTCATAACAAATCCTTGGTCTTGGAGGTATGTAGTTAGCCTGTAATTCCATGCCCTAGGTGCGTGCTTCAATCCATATAAAGCCTTCTTTAATTTGCAAACATAAGTTACCTTCTTAGGGTCCTCATAGCCAGGAGGTTGTGACACATAAACCTCTTCTGAGATCCATCCATTCAAGAAAGTATTCTTGACATCCAATTGGTACATGTTCCAATTCTTTGATGCAGCCACACTCACCAACACTCTGATTGTTGGCATCTTGGCCACAGGAGAAAATGTTTCTTCATAGTCAATGCCTTGGGTTTGTGCAAAACCCTTGGCTACTAATCTGGCCTTGTACCTATTTATTGTGCCATGAGAATTTCTTTTCAGTTTATAGATCCATATGGATCCTATTACCTTCATGGAGTCCTTCTTGGGTACTAACTCCCATGTATCACTCTCCTTGAGTGCTTCAATCTCCTCATCCATAGCTTCTTTCCATTTTGTTTTGGTGATTGCTTCTTCATATGAACCTGGTTCTTCATTTAGCAAATCCTTGGCAAGATAAACTGAATGTTTAGTAACAAGAGATGTATCATACCCATATCTGATAGGTTTTTTACTTTCCTTTTGTGACCTTCTAAAAGGTTGAGCTGAAGATTCAGGTATGTCTTCAAGCTTCTTCATCTTCATTTTGCCTTTGGACTTCCATGCCTTGAACTCTTCAAGGTTGATTGTATCTTCATTATCTGAACTTGAGTCTTCTTTCTGAGTTGGTTCCTCCTTTGTAAGTTTTGGAAATTCCTCTTCCAAATCATAGGGTAGTTTGACCTTCCTGCATTCATTCTCATACCAAGAATCATTCTCATCAAAGACAACATCTCTGCTTACCATGAATCCCTTATTTGTAGGGTTATAGAAACTGTAACCTTTTTTATTTAAATCATACCCAATAAAGATGCATTTTTCAGCCTTTGAATCTAGCTTACCTCTTACCTATGAAGGTATGTGTACATACGCTACACATCCAAAAATTTTGCAATGATCTAATGATGGTCTCTTACCATGCCATGCTTCATAAGGTGTCATATCATCAAGTGATTTAGATGGTAACCTGTTTATGAGGTAAGTGGTAGTAGAAACACTTTCTGCCCATAGATACTTAGGCAACTTCTTCTCATTAACCATAGATCTAGCTGTCTCAACAATTTACCTATTTCTTCTTTCAGCTACCCCATTCTGTTCAAGAGAATACCTTGTGGTTATTTCCCTTTTGATGCCTCTGTCCTGCAAGGAGTCCTCAAACTCATTTGAGAAGTATTCACGTCCTCCATCTGACCTTAGCCTCTTCAAATTCCTTCCTGTCTCATTTTCAACTAGTGCAAGATATTTCTTAAAACAATTAAACACCTCATCCTTGTGCTGCATAAAGTATAATACAATCCATCTGCTATAGTCATCAACAAAAGACACATAGTACCTTGAACCTGAGACTGAGGGGTCTTTACTAGGTCCCCACACATATGTGTGTACTAGCTCTAAGTAGTCTTCATGCATATATCCTTTTCTTGAGAAGGGTAACCTGTGAGATTTACCAAATTGACAAGCACCACAGTTGTAGATCATATGTTGCTTGGATACATTAGGTATCCCAAGCACACATTGGTCCCTACACATTTGCTTCAAGGTCCTTTCTCCTATATGCCCTAATCTCTTGTGCCAAATCTCAAGTTCTAAAAGTGTCTAATCCTTATAACTGTATAATGCAATATTTTTTGTATCTTCCAACTCAAAAGTGAAAAGTCTACCTGATTTTTCTCCTTTAGCTATTCTTTTGAATCCATGTCTTGGGTCCTCCACAAATGCTCCATATTGATTGAACCTGACCTGCAACCCTTTTTCTACAATCTGACCAACACTCATTAAGTTCTTTGTAATTGTTGGTACATAAAGTACTCTGCTCAACAAATTCTGATTACCATCACTAGATTTCACATTTCCAACTTTAACTACAGAATGCTTTGTATCATCACCTGTTTGGACTTGGTGTTTACCTTTTGGTTCCTCAAGATCAGAGAGTAGTGCCACATTACGAGGCACATGATTTAAACACCCTGAATCAATATAAAATAAGTGATGATCATTTGTACCTGTCTTTGAAGTCATGTTCATGATCAGAAGAGAGTCATCCTGCTCTTCTGTGTAGTTGTTGTATTCCCTTCTAGTTTTGAATCCTCCTTGCGTAGTTGCCATTGTAATTGTTGTTGTAGTTATTGTTGTAATTGTTGTTGCGGCCTTGGTGATGGTTGAACCTTCCTCTAGACTGTGAGTATCCACCTCTTTGGTAGCCTCTTCCTCTCTGATTTTTGTAATTCTTGTAACAATCATCTGTGG
>CM035428.1:139138764-139153764 GCA_020310875.1 Ceratopteris richardii | reverse complement strand
AGAATAAGTCTAGACTCCTCTTAATTTAGAGAACAATCACTAACTTATCAAGAAATCAATTATTCTGCAAAAATCAAATTCTCAGAAAAGTCTGCTGCAAATTAATCTCTGATTGACTAACCATTCGTGTAAAGATTTTGATAAAACTTTGTAGGATGTGTCGCCTTGAGGTTGCGCACCTTCTCTAACTTAAATCTCCTCAAATAGTTGAGTATACTTTGAGAAATGAGTCAAACACTTTACCTATGTGTGAAACTGCTTCTCTGCAGTAGCGACTTTGACACATGTAACTTCTTAGCTATAGTTCTCTCAATGTTGAACCAGTTTGATCAAATGCTTTTAGCTGTAGATAGCTTATCTCTCAATTTAGATTTTGAGCTATCATTTGTGTAAAACTTTACACTGTGCACTGAGCACTGTCCATTTCTCTGAACTCGAAATATGCGCCTGTTTCAGAAGGTACTCAGATCTTTACACATACAAATGAACCTATTCATAATTCTCTCAGTCTAATCACAATTGGAAGCTAAGACTTTGTACAGTAGTCGATCAACTCTAGACTTTTCATGTGTCTAATGACACTTACAACATCTCATTTCTCTATTCCTATGCTCTCACATAGTCTCTCCTCGTCTTCTCTATATATCCCGACATTTTTCCATAGTATTTATAGGCAAATATGTACAGACTTATGACTAAACATAAGTATAAGTGACCTATGTCTTAACTAATGTACATATGTGGACATTTCTTTCAACCTGTGAATGTAACCATCTTCTAAGCTTCAAGAATTGATCTTATCTCCATCCTTTGTCTTTCAAAACTTCAATTGGTGATTGGTCTGCACGAACAGCTCCCCCTCAATCATCAATTGAGGTTTCTTTTATCTTCTTTATGCCCGCCATGTCTTTAAACTTCTGTAACTTTGGTCCATCCAAGCTCTTTGTAAGCATATCAGCTATCTGATCTTTTGTTGAAGTATGTATAACTTCAATCTCTTTATCCATCACCTTCTCTCTTAGAAAGTGATACTGTATCTCAATGTGTTTGGTCCTGGCATGAAAAACAGGATTAGCAGCTAGATATAATGAACTCATGTTATCTCCATAAATGATAGGTATGCTATGTATAGTGTCAAAACTCTTCATGAGAGTCTTAAGCCATATCACTTCCTTTGCAGCTTCAACCATGCCTTTGTACTCTGCTTCTGTAGATGACAAAGCAACTATATGTTGCTTCTTTGAGCACCAAGAGATTAACTTATCTCCCACATAACACATGTACCGCTTCTTTGAGAACCAAGAGATTAACTTATCTCCCACATAACACATGTACCCATAGTTTGACCTTCTATCATCTGGATTACCTGCCCAATCTGCATCACTATATATTTTGATATTTGTATCTGATGTAAAACCATAATACAAACCCTCTTTGAGTGTACCCTTAATGTACCTCAACACTCTTTGACCTGCAATCCAATGTTCTTTCCTAGGACAATGCATGAATTGAGACAACACCCCAACTGCATATGATAAATCAGGCCTAGTTAATTTAGCATAGATAAGACTACCAACCAAACTCTGATATTGTTTCATGTCCTTGAACTCTTCACCTCCAAATCTGCTCAATTTGTGATTCACCTCCATTGGAGTAGGTGCTACTCTGCAATCATTCATTTTAAACTTGGTTAACAAATTCCTCAAATACCTTTCTTGAGTCACATACACTCCATGTTGAGTGTATGAAATCTCCATGCCCAAGAAGTATGATAAATCTCCCAAATCACTGATTTTGAATTCTTTCTCCATTTGCTTCTTTAGGCTTTGAATGCCTTTCTCATCTGTACCTGTAAGAATTATATCATCAACATATATGCACATGTAAATGAACCCATCATCACTTGCTTTAACAAGCAAGCTACTATCTGCCTTAGATACTTGAAATCCAAGTTCCTTCAAGAACTCTACAAGCCTATAATTCCATGCCCTTGGGGCCTGCTTCAAGCCATATAAAGATCTCTTGAGCTTACACACATGATCTGGATATCTTCCATCTCTGAATCCTTGAGGTTGCTCCATGAAAACATCATCTGATATGTAACCATTCAAAAAAGCATTCTTCACATCTAATTGACACAATTTCCAACCTTTACATGCAGCAATTGCTATGAGTGCTCTGATGGTTGTCATCTTTGCCACAGGACTATATGTGTCATCATAGTCAATACCATATGTTTGAGCAAACCCTTTCACAACAAGTCTAGCTTTGTACCTAGACACACTTCCATTTGCAAATCTCTTTGTCTTATAAACCCACTTACATCCAATGATCTTCTGGCTATTTGGTTTTGGAACCAAATCCCATGTTTGATTTTCCATCAATGCATCATATTCTTCCTGCTTAGCTTTTTCCCAAATTTCTTTACCTTTTGCCTCTTCATATGTAGAAGGGTCTTCATCTGCTTTAATCATGTATGCATAATCCTTAGTAGTCAAGAATGAAGTATCATAGCTATACCTTGTAGGTTGCCATTTGTGCCTTGTAGACCTCCTGAGTTCTCCACTTCTTGAGGTTTCTGGTTCTTCACATTCAGGATCAACTCTTGGTATCTCTTCAACTTCAACCTGCACTTCATTATTCTCTTGTTCATCAAATATCTGAACCTTTGATTTACCTTTCCTTTGACTCACAATTTCTTCATCATCTGTATTAATATTGATAGAACCTGCATACCAAGTACCTTGCTCATCAAATGTAACATCTTTTGATACAAGAAAATGTTTTGCGGATGGATTCCACAACTTGTATCCCATCTTCTTATCATCATAACCAATAAACACATATTTTTCAGCTTTAGGTTCCAATTTGTGCCTTAATTGTGATGGCACATATGCATAGGCCAAACATCCAAATACTTTGCAATGGTCTAATGTAGGTCTCTTACCCCACCATGCCTCATATGGTGTCATACCCTGCAAGGCTTTACATGGTAGCCTATTGACCAAATAAGTAGCTGTATTTACAGCCTCAGCCCACAAATAATTTGGGCAATTTTTCTCCTTCATCATGGATCTTGCAAACTCAACAAGAGTCCTATTCCTCCTTTCTGCTACATCATTTTGTTGAGGAGAGTACCTGCAAGTAACCTCCCTTTTTATACCTGCATTCCACAAGTAATCACTGAACTCATTAGAGAAATACTCTCCCCCTCCATCAGACCTTAGTCTCTTCAATTTATGTCCTGTAATTCTCTCTGCATACACATGATAATGTTTGAATGTATTGAATACCTCTGACTTATCTTTGATCACATAGATAGTGATCCATCTGGTAGCATCATCAACATAAATCACATAATACCTTGAACCATTGATAGTGAAATCCTTTGATGGTCCCCACACATCTGTGTGTACCAACTCAAGTTTCTCTAAATACATAAACCCATGCTTAGAATAGGGTTGCTTATGAGCCTTACCTAATTGACATGCCTCACATCTGTATGTCATATGTTGACCTGCAACATTAGGCAATCCATGCACTGAACCATTATTAATCATATCTTTAATACCTCTTTCATTGAAATGTCCAAGCCTCTTGTGCCAAAGATCTAACTCAGAGATCTTATGTCCTCCATAAGTGAACAAGGCATGACCAACATTACCTTGAATCTTCAATGTGAACAATCTTCCTTCTTTCTTCCCTGAAACAATTTGTTTATACCCATTGCTAGGGTTTTCCACAAACACTCCTTCATTAGTGAACCTCACTTCATAACCTTTTTCCACAATTTGTCCTACACTTATCAGATTCTTAGGAATTGTAGGAACATACAAGACCTTACTCAATAAGGTGCTACCATCCTTGGCCTTCACTGATCCAATTGACTTCACATTGTGCTTTGTATTGTCACGTGTTTGAACAACATGATTAGATACCTTATTCTCCAAATCAGTCATCAAGGCTATGTTACCACTCAGGTGATTGCTACACCCTGAGTCAATGTAGAAAACTCTTTGATCTTCACTCTGCCTTTCAAAAGTTGCATTCATTATTAATGTTGAATATTCCTTCTGATCTGAAGCATAATTGTAGTAGGTATTGTTATATTGTTGACTTTGGAATCCTCTACCTGCATTTCTTCCAAAGTAACCCCTACTACCTCTACCTTTGAAATTACCTCTTTGATTTCTGCCACCTCTTCCTCTTGAATTATAGTTCTGATTATATCCACCATTACTCTGAGTGTTATGCCAACAATCATTAGCTAAATGATTTGTCTTACCACAAATCCAGCAAGCTTTGGCTCCATCTTTGTTACTCCTGCCTCTTCCTCTACCTTTGCCACCTCCTCTTCCTCTTAGGAAGTTGGCTTGACTAGTTGTGCCTTCTTCTTCATTTGGTTGTTGCTTTCCTTTGTTATCTTTCTTCTTGTCTTTAGAGTACATTGCATGACCTGCACTCTTGTCAACATCTCCTTTGATATCATTTTCAAAAGTTAGCATATGTCCTAACAATTGATTCAAATCAGGAGTGAAATGATCCAATGAAAGTTCTGTAGACAAAATAAAAGGCTTCCACTTCTCATCACCTCTTAGTCCTGTGAGAATTTTCCTTACCAATTTATCTTCTTCAATGTCTTCATCCACTGCTCCTAATGCATCTGCAATGTCCTTCATCTTTGTCACATAATCAGATATTGATTGTGAAGCCTTCTTCTTGAAAGTAGTAAACTCTGCCCATAAGGATGCCTTTCTTGACTTTGTAGTGTTTTGGAAATGCTCCTGCAAAGCATTCCATATTTCACTTGCACTTTCAAGACCTCTAATGTGAGGTAGCAAGTAGTCATTGACTGCCATATAGATAATACTCCTAGCTTGAGCATCTCTTTTCATCCAATTTTTCAAATCTGACAACTCCTCTCTAGTTGGAACACTAGAGTCTCTGAACTGTGGCTTTTCTTCTTCTCCTGTAATGTAAGCTATCAAATCTTTGCTCATTAGATGAGCTTCCATCCTGATTGACCATGCAGGATAGTTCTCTCTATCCAATTTCTCTATCTAAAGAGAATCTCCCATCCTTTCTTCACCTGTACTAACAGATCTTTAAGCTTTATGAGAAATAAATGTACCTTGGCTTCGAATATTACTCCTTCTGATCCTTTTGACAACTTCAATGTGTCTTCCTTCAAGCTTTCTTCAATCTTTATCCTTTTGATCCTTCAAGATGTAAAGCTTGTATGTCTGCAGCAGTCGGAGTCTCCCTTTCCTCAATTCTTATACTTCTTGCTCTGATACCACTGATGGAGTGTTAATCTCCAAAAGAACAACCTATTCTTGAAATTAGAGCACTTCTATATCAAGAATAAGTCTAGACTCCTCTTAATTTAGAGAACAATCACTAACTTATCAAGAAATTGATTATTCTAAAAAAATCAAATTCTCAGAAAAGTCTGCTGCAAATTAATCTCTGATTGACTAACCATTCGTAGGATGTGTCGCCTTAAGGTTGCGCACCTTCTCTAACTTAAATCTCCTCAAATAGTTGAGTATTACCTATGTGTAAAACTGCTTCTCTGCAGTAGCGACTTTGACACCTTCTTAGCTATAGTTCTCTCAATGTCGAACCCGTTTGATCAAATGCTTTTAGCTGTAGATAGCTTATCTCTCAACTTAGATTTTGAGCTATCATTTGTGTAAAACTTTACACTGTGCACTGAGCACTGTCCATTTCTCTGAACTCAAAATCTGTGCCTGTTTCAGAAGGTACTCAGACCTTTACACATACAAATGTTCCTATTCATAATTCTCTCAGTCTAATCACAATTGGAAGCTAAAACTTTGTACAGTAGTCGATCAACTCTAGAATTAGACTTTTACAAAAGCATTCCACAAAAGATCTACCACAGAAGGAGAAAACACAGAAACTTCGGGCGCAAAAATTCTGTCATTTCTGAAGAACACTACAACTGAATGAGAGAGAGACTTCAACTAACTTTTCATGTGTCTAATGACACTTACAACATCTCATTTCTCTATTCCTATGCTCTCACATAGTCTCTCCTCGTCTTCTCTATACATCCCGACATTTTTCCATAGTATTTATAGGCAAATATGTACAGAGTTATGACTAAACATAAGTATAAGTGACCTATATCTTAACTAATGTACATATGTGTACATTTCTTTCAAATTACTCTTTTTAATAAAGAGTGAAGGATCTGCCTTGCTTGGTTGAAAGCCTTTGTCCTGCAAGAATGAAACAAGTATGAAATTCCAAGCTCTTGGAGCTTGATTGAGACCATACAATGCTTTGTTAAGTTTACACACATAATCAGGATAAACTTGATTCTCAAAACCAGGTGGTTGTGCCATATATACCTCTTCTCTTATCCAACCATTCAAGAATGCATTCTTTACATCTAGTTGAAGTATCTTCCGATTCTTGGAAGAGGCAATACTAAGCAAAACCCTAATAGTAGGCATCTTTGCCACAGGAGAGAAGGTCTCCTCATAATCAATTCCCTGAGTTTGTGCAAAGACTTTTGCTACAAGCCTTGCCTTATACCTGTTAATGGAACCATCAAAATTCTTCTTGAGTTTATAGACCCATCTTGAGCCTATTACCTTCATGGATGAAGTCTTGGGCACCAAATCCCAAGTGTTGTTTTCCTCAAGTGCTTCAATCTCTTCCTTCATTGCATGCTTCCATTCTGACTTTGCTTTGGCCTCTTCAAAGGATGATGGCTCCTCTTGATTTATGTCCTGTGCTATGTAGATAGAATGTTTAGTTACTAATGAGGTGTCAAACCCATACCTTTCTAGTTTTTTCTTTTCCCTCATAGATCTTCTTAGGCCATGATGTGATGATTCCGCATCTAACCTGTGAAGGAACATGAGCAAAAGCAATACATCCAAAAATTTTACAATGATCTAAGCTTGGTCTTCTTCCATTCCAAGCCTCATATCGAGTCATCCCATCAAGGGATTTTGAAGGCAACCTATTAATCAAGTAAGTGGTTGTAGATATAGCCTCAGCCCATAGATAATTAGGTAAATGCTTTTCATTTAACATGGACCTTGCAGCTTCAACAATTGTCCTATTCCTCCTTCTGCCACTCCATTTTGCTCAGGAGTGTACCTTGTATTACCTCTCTTTTGATTCCTCTTTCTTGAAGAAAAAGAATCAAACTCATGGGAGAAGTATTCTCCTCCTCCATCTGACCTTAGCCTTTTTAGTGATTTACCTATTTGATTCTCCACAAGAGCCAAATATCTTTTTAAACATGAAAAAACTTCATCTTTGTGTTTCATAAAGAATAGGATAGTCCATCTGCTGCAATCATCAATAAAGGAGACATAATACCTTGATCCAGATATTGAAGCTTCCTTGCTAGGTCCCCATACATCTGTATGAACCAACTCCAAGAGATCTCCATGCATATAACCTTTCTTCATGAATGGTAACCTGTGAGACTTTCCAAATTGACATGCACTACACTTATAAATCATATGTTGTTTTGACAAATTAGGAATTCCAAGTACACTTTGGTCCCTGCAGATTTGCTTTAATGACCTTTCACCAATATGTGCTAACCTTTTGTGCCATACTTCCAATTCTGTGAGTGTCTGACTACCATAATTAAAGAGAGCAATGTTTCTAGTGTCCTGTAATTCAAATGTGAACAATCTACCTGTCTTTTCACCTTTTGCAATTCTTCTGAATCCTTGACTTGGATCTTCAACAAATGCTCCTGCTTTTGTGAACCTGACTTGCAACCCTTTCTCTACTATCTGCCCAACACTTATCAAATTCTTTGTAATGGTAGGGACATAGAGTACCTTACTGAGTAGGTTGATGTTTCCATCAGGTGCTTTGACATTGCCTATTTTCTCCACAGGATGTTTTGTATCATCTCCTGTTTGTACCTCATGCTTATTCCTTGGATCTTCTAAATCTGATAGGAGTGCCACATTTCCTGCCACATGATTTGAACAACCTGAATCTATGTAGAAAACATGCTCATCAGATTTACCTTGTGGCATAGCAATGTTCATGATCAATAATGAATCCTCTTTGTTTGAGTCTTCTGTGTAGTTATTGTAGTCTCTCCTTCCTTTGTAGCCACCTTGATAGTTTGAATGATTGTAGTTGTTGTAGTTGCCATGATAATTGTTGAACCTTCCTCTTGAGTAGCCATAACTTCCTCTATTGTATCCTCTTCCTCTTTGATTCCTGGAATTCCTAAAGCAATTTTCAGTTGTATGATTAGTTAATCCACAAATAGAACATGAGTTGGAGTCTTGGGATCTCCCCCTGCCTTGTCTACCTCCTCTTCCTCTACCTCTGCCATGTCTTCCTCTACCTGCATAGTTAGCTTGATATGTACCTGCTTCATCATCCACTTTCTTTGCCTTTCCTTTGTTATCTTTGGACTTGCTTTTATCAGTGTATAAAGCTGAGGATTGATTACCTTTAGAGCTTTCTCCATTTTTGATAAGCTTTGCCTCTTGAGTAAGTAGTTGTCCAATGAGTGTGTTGAAATCAGGTACATGCATGTCCATGTACAAATCCATAGCTGTGGTGAATGCTTCCCACTTGTCATCTGCCTTCAAGCCATTGATGACCTGCCTTACAATTTGCTCTTCATCTATTACCTCTCCAATGCTTCCCAACTGATCTGCTATGTCCTTGAGCTTTGTGACAAAATCAGTCACATTTTGTTTGGGAGCCTTCTTGAGAGTTGTGAAATCCAGCCATAGTTGATGCTTCCTAGCTTTGGTACTTGAAGAAAAGAAAGCTTCAAGTGCATCCCACACTTCCTGAGATGTCTTACAACTTCTAATGTGAGGCAACAAAAAATCTGAGATAGAGTTGAGGAGATAAAACCTTGCAAGTGCATCCTTGGAGCACCATATGCTCAATCTCTCTTGATCTTCTTGTGTTGGTTGACTTTTGTTCCTGAAACTTGGCATAACTTCATCTCCAGCCACATAACCATATAAACTTCTACCTTGGAGATAAGCTTCCATTCTTAATGACCAAGCTGAGTAGTTACCTCTGTCCAATTTGTCAATTGATGAAGGAAATCCATGTGCCATGTTGTCCAACCTTGCTCTGATACCACTGTAAAGAGATGGATAGGTATGTGCTTGAAGATGAAGAGGTGTTGCAAAATCCTTGATCTACACCAGCCAAATGAACTCCAGAAGTATATGGTGGGCCCTTTGAGCTTGCCAATGGATGTATTAGACACCCTATGTAACTTGGAAGATCACTCTCAAAAAGATAGATCAAAACAGATAAGTTGGAGTTAGCTCAGAGGTGAAAACTTGCTATTCTTGGTTCATACACCTGTCCAGTGTTTTACATAATTCTCTGAGCACAGCAGCAATTAGCTTAATTCCTCTTGGGGAAGTCTAGGTAACTTAAAGATCTAACTTTCAAGAGTAATCTCATAAAAAATAATGAACCACACACTGAGAATGAGTTTTAACAACTGATGACATCATCCCGATTTTCACGGGCTGCTACAGTTTGAGACGAGTGAGCAGAAAAATCAACATAACTCAAAATGTAGAAATCCAATGATTATGAACATTTGTATGGTTATACTAGACAGTAATCGGAATCCAACAAGCTTTAAATCATTGAATTTGGATAAGTAACCACTGAGAAACACCTCTGACAAGATGAGTGAAAAAGTCGGGTACCTGACAGAGAAGTGAAAATGCACAGACAGTGTTGACTTCAACTGAACATAACTGAAGATTGCAACATCCAAATGACATGAAAATTTGTGAGAATATAGTAGACTTATAGAGCTAACTTTACCAAGTTAAATCACTGAAAATGATGCACCAAGCTCAAAGAAAACATCTCTGCAAGCTGACTGAGAAAAACTGAGAGTAATGGCAGTGAGTAGTACACTTCACAAGAACATGGAAATATGAACCCAAATGATAATGAAAATGAAATTATATTGCTTGTAAATTACAATGGACTTAATGATACATATGTATGCCTTGTAATCACACCTTGATATGGCATAAAGCTCAGCTCTTGGAGGTCTTCACATAGGTCTCTCTAACCACGATAAAACTGCCATCTATTTATAGTTGAGTTTGGGAGGCTAACTTCCCTCAATCACTCTCCAATCAATCAATGATTGATTTGATTATCTACCTACCACAAATCACGAATTCGTGGCTCCTCTTTCCATTCTTGATCAAGTGGACTCAACCACTTAAGATTCTCTTACTTTTACATTAAGTAAACTCTTCAAAAGTTACAAGAGGTAGTTCACAAGTGAACTTTACATAGTCTTCATTTTAAGGCTTTTTCTATGACTTTGTGGGACTCAAGCCAATACTTAGGCTTGTCATAGACTTGCTCCAACAATTATGATGAAAAGCAGATGGGTTACAGATTGTGGAATCCTTTAATCAAACAATTTCTTATTTCTAGAGATGTTACATTTGATGAACAACAAAGTTGGTATGCAGATCAAAGTAATACAGCTGAAGAATTTGAAGAAGAGGTAAGAAGGTGTGAGAAAGGAAAATCAATTGTGCAGGTAAATAGAGATGAAGACTATATGCAAGCAAGGACATCCAGAAGTGGATTAACAAGAAGGAATGAAGAAGCTCCTATATTTGATGAAGAGGTGTATCTAGGCACTTATGAAGAATGTGAACCAAGAAGGTCAAGCAGGACTAGAAGACAACCAGAAAGGTATTCTTATGATACTTCTTACATAACTCGAAAGAATTATGCATATATGGTCAAAGATGATGAAGAACCTCAGAACTATGATGAAGCTAAAGGTAAGAAGCAATGGAAAGAAGCCATGAAGGAAGAATTCAATGCACTAGAGGAGAACAAGACATGGAAACTTGTTCCTAAACCAAATGGTAAGAAAATAATTGGAAATAAATGGGTTTATAAAGTGAAGAAGCTTGCAGATGGAAGTATAGCCAGATACAAAGCTAGACTGGTGGTGAAAGGTTATGCCCAAACCTATGGCATAGATTATGATGAGACATTCAGTCCTGTAGCTAAGATGTCAACTATACGGACAATCATTGCTATTGCAGCTTCAAAAGGATGGACCCTAAGTCAATTGGATATAAAGAATGCATTCTTGAATGGATACATATCAGATGAGGTATACATGGAACAACCTCAAGGGTTTATAGATTCCAGGTATCCAAATTTTGTTTGCAGGTTGAGAAGAGCATTGTATGGATTAAAACAAGCTCCAAGAGCATTGAACTATAGACTGGTGAAGTATCTCAATGATCTTGGATATCAAAGTTCAAAAGCAGATCCAAGTCTACTTATCAAAAGAACAGAGGAAGGTACAATCTACATTTGTATTTATGTAGATGACATTATAATCACAGACATTATAATCACAGGTACTTCAGATGAAGGAATCAAGGAGGTAAAGAGATTACTTGAAAAAGAATTCAAGATCAGTGATCTAGGAAAGTTATCATACTTTCTTGGAATGGAAGTTACTTATACAGATCATGGCTCATACGTATCACAAGAAAGGTATCTAATGGAGAGTGTTAATCTCCAAAAGAACAAACTACTCTTGAACTTAGAGCACCTCTATATCAAGAGTAAGTCAAAACCTTCACCAATTTAAAGGATCAATGACCAATTATCAAATTCTTGAACAAACTGTGAAGAAGGAGATTACTCAGAAAGTCTACTGCACATAATTCACTCATTGACTAAGTAAATGTGTAAAGTTTTTTATAAAACTTTGCACGAGATGTCACCTAAGGATTGTGCACCTCCTCCAAGTTAAACTACCTCAAAAGATTCAGTAGATCTTGAGAAATCTACTTAACAAGTTACCTATGTCTAAATCTGTACTTCTAAGAAGTCGATTTTGACACCCCTAACTTTTAACACATAGTTCTCTCAATCTAGAACCCGTTTAAGCAAATGCTTTTAGCCACAAGTAGCTTACCTTTCAACTTAAAGATTGAGTGCTTGCTTGCTCAAAACTTTAAACTGTGGAGGGAGAACTAACCAAAACATTAAGATCAAATTTTGCGCCTGTTTCAGGAACCAATGAATACTTCTTCACATGCAAATGTTCCTACACATAATTCTCTTAGCCTGATTACAATTGGAAGCTAAAACTTTGTACAGAAGTCAATCAACTACAGACTTAGACTTGTACAAAAGCATTTCACAAAAGATCTACCACAGAAGGAGAAAACACAGAAACATCGGGCGCAACTTTTCTTCTATTTCTCAGAAAATTACAACTGAGTGATGAGAGAGACTTTTTCCACTTCTAGGAGGTCTAATGATTCTTACAACTTCTCAATGCACTATTCTCATACTCTCTCATATTTGCCCCGACATTTTCCATAGTATTTATAGGCAAATATGTACAAGCTTATGACTTATCAAAGGTATAAGTGACCTATATCTGAACTAATGTACATATGTGTACATCTATTTCAACCCCTGAATGTAACCATCTTCTATGCTTCAAGAATTGATCTTATCTCCATCCTTTGTTTTTCAAAACTTCAATTGGTGATTGGTCTGCACCAACAGCTCCCCCTCAATCATCAATTGAGGTTTCTCTTATCTTTTTTATGCCTGCCATGTCTTTGAACTTTTGTAGCTTTGGTCCATCCAAGCTTTTGGTAAGCATATCAGCTATCTGATCTTTTGTTGAAGTATGTATAACTTCAATCTCTTTATCCATCACCTTCTCTCTTAGAAAGTGATATTGAATCTCAATGTGTTTGGTCCTAGCATGAAAAATAGGATTAGCAGCTAGATACAATGAACTCATGTTATCTCCATAAATGATAGGTATGCTCTGTTTAGTGTCAAAACTCTTCATGAGAGTCTCAAGCCATATTATTTCATTTGCAGCTTCAACCATGCCTTTGTACTCTGCTTCTGTAGATGACAAAGAAACTGTATGTTGCTTCTTTGAACACCAAGAAATTAACTTATCTCGAACATAACACATGTATCCATAGGTTGACCTTCTATCATCTGGATAACCTGCCCAATCTGCATCACTATATATTTTGATATTTGTATCTGATGTAAACCCATAATACAAACCTTCTTTGAGTGTACCCTTAATGTATCTCAACACTCTTTGACCTGCAATCCAATGTTCTTTCCTAGGACAATGCATGAATTGGGACAAAACCCCAACTGCATATGATAAATCAGGTCTAGTTAATGTAGCATAGATAAGACTACCAACCAAACTCTGATATTCTTTCATTTCCTTGAACTCTTCACCTCCATATCTGCTCAATTTGTGATTCACCTCCATTGGAGTAGGTGCTACCCTGCAATCATTCATTTTAAACTTGATTAACAAGTTTTTCAAATACCTTTCTTGAGTCACATACACTCCATGTTGAGTGTATGAAATCTCCATTCCCAAGAAGTATGACAAATCTCCCAAATCACTGATTTTGAATTCTTTCTCCATTTGCTTCTTTAGGCTTTGAATGCCGTTCTCATCTGTACCTGTAAGAATAATATCATCAAAATATATGCACATGTAAATAAACCCATCATCACTTGCTTTGACAAGCAAGCTACTATCTGCTTTTGATACTTGAAACCCAAGTTCTTTCAAGAACTTTACAAGTCTATAGTTCCATGGCCTTGGGGCCTGCTTCAAGCCATATAAAGCTCTCTTGAGCTTACACACATGATCTGGATACCTTCCATCTCTGAAACCTTGAGGCTGCTCCATGAAAACATCATCTGAAATATAACCATTCAAAAAAGCATTCTTCACATCTAATTGACACAATTTCCAACCTTTACATGCAGCAATTGCTATAAGTGTTCTGATGGTTGTCATCTTTGCCACAGGACTATAAGTCTCATCATAATCAATACCATATGTCTGAGCAAACCCTTTCACAACAAGTCTAGCTTTGTACCTAGACACACTTCCATCTGCAAATCTTTTTGTCTTGTAGACCCACTTACATCCAATGATCTTCTGGCTATTTGGTTTTGGAACCAAATCCCATGTTTGATTTTCCATCAATGCATCATATTCTTCCTGCATAGCTTTTTCCCAAATTTCTTTACCTTTTGCCTCTTCATATGTAGAAAAGTCTTCATCCGCTTTTATCATGTAAGCATAATCTTTGGTAGCCAAAAAAGAAGTATCATAGCTATACCTTGTAGGTTGCCACTTGTGCCTTGATGACCTTTTAAGTTCTCCACTCCTTGAGGTTTCTGGTTCTTCACACTCAGGATCAAATCTTGGCATTTCTTCAACTTCAACCTGCACTTCATTATTCTTTTCTTCATCAAATATCTGTACCTTTGACTTACCTTTCCTTTGACTCACAATTTCATCATCTGTATTAATATTGATAGTACCTGCATACCAAGTACCTTGCTCATCAAATGTAACATCCTTAGATACAAGAAAATGTTTTGTGGATGCATTCCACAACCTGTATCCCATCTGCTTGTCATCATAACCAATGAACACATACTTTTCAGCTTTAGGTTCCAATTTGTGCCTTAATTGTGATGGCACATATGCATATGCCAAACATCCAAATACTTTGCAATGGTCTAATGTAGGTCTCTTACCCCACCATGCCTCATATGGTGTCATACCCTGTAAGGCTTTACATGGTAGCCTATTGACCAGATAAGTGGATGTATTTACAGCCTCAACCCACAAATAATTTGGGCAATTTTTCTCCTTCAACATGGATCTTGCAAACTCAACAAGAGTCCTATTCCTCCTCTCTACTACACCATTTTGTTGAGGAGAGTACCTGCAAGTAACCTCCCTTTTTATACCTGCATTCCACAAATAATCACTGAACTCATTAGAGAAATACTCTCCCCCTCCATCTGACCTTAGTCTCTGCAACTTATGACATGTAATTCTCTCTGCATACACATGATAATGTTTGAATGTATTGAACACCTCTGACTTATCTTTGATCACATAGA
>CM035428.1:139126264-139131264 GCA_020310875.1 Ceratopteris richardii | reverse complement strand
CTAAAAATAACCATCTTCTAAAAATATTCTTCTAAATATCTCCAAGTCCATGCGCGTTCACACCCTCATGGATCTTCACCTGCTAAATCAAAACACAAAACACATTAAAATCCTCAAGGCCTTACACCTTCATTCCAAATATCCCCTAAAGTATAACATGCCGCCCAGTTGACGAGCAACGGACCTCAGTTGATAAAAAATAAAATAGACATGGATGGCCAATCACATGTCGCATCACTGAACAATCATAGGCATGTGCCATGTAAATAAAAAACATGCATGGAACTGGAAAACTGGAATTTAATGTGATTGTGAATGATAAGCAGAAATCAAATGATGATAATGTGGAATTAGTGATGTTTTGTGAATCCATTGTGATTCTTCGAATGAATGATTTTTATATTTAATCAAATATCTATGATATTGATTACCTGTGTGTGTAGTAGTAACATCATGATCAAGTATTTTTTCTGGAATTAAAACTTCAGCATCCTCTTCTAACAATGGAGGATCATCCAAAATAGGAACGAGTGGTAATATTCCTTTAAATGGTTTCAATAAACTGATATGAAAAGAATTATGAATATTCCAATGAGAAGGTATATCTAATCTAAAAGCATTCTCATTAATTTTTTGAATAATACGGAAAGGTTCATAATAACGTGGTGCAAGTTTTACCTTAGGATGTTGTAGAATATTTTTCAAACATCGTTTAATTATGCGTAACCAAACATAATCATTTTCATTAAATTGTTTAGCTGCTCGTTTCTTATTAATATTACCGGTATAACGTTCCTGACTCTTTTTAATATGCTCATGAACCTCATGAAGTATAGAAATATGGTCTTTTGCAAAATAATCAGCCATAGGTATGTCAGTTTGAATGATAGACATGGGAGTAGGAAGCTTTTTACCATACACAATTTCATTTGGTGCACGTCCAGTAGTGGTATGTGTTGTGTTATTATATGCAAATTGTAGTAAAGAAAGTTTCTCATCCCAATTAGTTGGATTATCTAAAGGATAACAACGTAATAGATCCAAAATAGTACTATTCGTAGCTTCACTTTGCCCATTACTTTCAGGATGAAATGCAGAACTAAAATCTATTTTAGAGCCTAAATTTTTAAATAATGCAACCCAAAAGTGATTACAAAAACGAACATCACGATCGGATAAAATTACTTTTGGAAAACCATGATGTGGAAAAATACATTTAATAAATAATTTGGCAGCTTGAGGTGCAGAAAGAGTTTTCGTACAAGGAATGAAATATGCCTGTTTACTAAACCTATCAACAATTGTCCAAATCATATCCTGATGTGATGAAGTTGTAGGAAGACCAGTAATAAAATCCATAGAAATTTGTTCCCATGGCCCATTAGGTATGGGAAGTGGCATTAATAATCGAAATGCTTTACCATGATGTCTTTTGACACGTTGACAAACAATGCATTGGGAAACATATTGTGTAATATCCTTTTCCATATTTGGCCAAAAGAAGAATTCTTTACATGTAGAAACAGTACTTTGTATGCCCCTATGACCCATATATGGTGGTTCATGCATCTCTTTCATAACAAATTCTTTAAAATCTTGTGTAATACATAGCTTATGATCAAAATACAAGAATCCATTATGAAATGTTTAATGGTCTTCACTAAATGTAGTAGAATTATTGAAAGCATTCCATGTTTGTGAGAAATATAAATCAGATGCATATGTAGGAATCATGTCATGAAATGAATGAATATGAACCACAAAAATATTATTAATAAAAACAATATTTGTTTGTGGGGATGGAAAACGACTCAGGGCATCAGCTACAACATTAGCTTTGCCAGGTTGATATTGAATCATAGGCTGAAAATTTTGTATGTATGAAGCCCATTTGATATGTCGATCTGAAATCAATGGTTGATTGAGTAAATGTTTAATAGCTTGTTGGTCGGTTTTGATTATGACTTCTGTACCCATGAGATAATGTTTCCAAATTTTTAAAGCATGTACAACTGCCAAAAGTTCTTTATCATATGTACTGTAGTTCTTTTCAGAAGGTTTAAGCTTCCTACTTTCAAATGCAATGGGATGATCATTTTGCATCAATACAGCACCTATACCTGAGCCACTAGCATCTGTAACTACATGGAAAGGTTGTGAAAAATCAGGTAATTGCAAAACAGGTGCATGAGAAAGTGATTGTTTAAGTTTTTTAAAAGATTGTTGTTGTGGCAATCCCCATGCATATTTTAACTTTTTCTTTAATAATAAAGTGAGTGGGAGGGCTAAATAAGAAAAACCTTTTACAAACTTTCTATAAAAACTAGCTAATCCAAGAAAAGAGCGAACATCATTCACCGTTTGTGGTATAGGCCATTCTTTAATTACTTTAATCTTCTTTGGATCTACATGAACTCCTTGACTTGAAACAATATGGCCTAAGTACTCTAATTCTCTTTTGAAAAAGTAACTCTTTTCAGGATTTGCATAAAGTTGGTTGGTGCGTAACAAATTAAAAACTATTGCTAAATGCTTTTCATGGTCATCATCATTCTTACTATAGACAAGTATGTCATCGAAGAAAACAAGAACAAAAGCTTGGTATTCAAGAAAAATATTATTCATCATGCGTGCAAATGTAGCAGGTGCATTGGTAAGTCCAAAAGGCATTACCATGAATTCAAAGTGACCGGTCTGAGTTCGAAAGGCAGTCTTAAAAATATCATTTGGTGACATTCTTATTTGATGATACCCAGATTTAAGATCAATTTTACTAAAGATACGTGCTCCACGAAGTTTATCTAATAAATCATCTATCCTAGGAATAGGATATCTATTTTTTATTGTGATCTTATTGAGTGCTCTATAATCAATGCACATCCTATAAGTCTTGTTCTTCTTCTCTACTAAAAGAACAGGTGCTCCAAAGGGAGAAGAACTAGGCCTGATAAGTCCTTTGTGAAGTAAATCCTTAACTTGATTGGTTATTTCTTGTTGATGCAAAGGTCCATGCCTATAAGGTGCTTTATGGGGAGGAGAACTACAAGGAATTAAGTCTATACTATGATCAAGGGATCCTCTCGAAGGTGGTAGTTTAGAAGGAAAATCAGCCATAAAACAATCCTTATAAGAATCCATAAATGATTTATGGGTATTAGGAAGTGTATGTATATAATCGACTATGTTATTGACAAAAACAATACATGAATTGTAGCCTTTTCGGAATGCATGTTTTACTTGTGTATGACTAATTAATGGGAATGGTTGGAAATCATGTATTACAGACAAACAGATATCTTGATTGTTAAACTTAAAATGCATGGTGTGTGTATGATAATCAATGCATGGATTATAATGGTGACGAAAAGGCATACCAAGTATAACATCATAGGACTGCAAAGGAGCAATTAAGAATGTGCGTTTATCCATGTATGAGCCTATACAAATTTGAACATTATGCACTTCACTTGTAACATTATATCTGTTTCCTTGGAATGCAACCTTAACTTTGTACATAGAAGGGAGTGGGGTTAATTGGAGATCTTTGACTAATATGTGAGAAATAAAGTCATGTGAACTACCATCATCATGTAAAATATTAACAACTTTACCATTAATAGTACCGTGCATGCAAAGTAAAGAATGAATAGAAATTGTGTTACCCAAGGTACTTAGATCCTGCTCCAATGCGTCTTCAGTCCAATCAGGTTGAATGTCTTCAAATTGAATATCTTCAGGAACCACCTCCATGTTATGTACTTTAGCTCCGCCAGGTTGCATGTGGTTAGTTGGGAACCTACATCTAGCTTTGGTATGACCAATCTTACCACAATTCCAACAAATGATACGGGACCTCTTTTGTTGGGCATCCATCATCGTAGTTTGAAAGGTTGGAGGTTTGGTAGGGTGTAAGGGGTTTGTCTTGGGGATTGGGGAAAAAGTGGATTGAGGAGGTCGATGAAAAATAGGTGGTCGTTGAAAAGTAGGTGGACGTTGAAAAGGAGGAGAAGAAAAAGTAGAAAAGGAACGCTTGAGTGGAAAAGTGGGTTTGATTAGTTGTGGTCGTTGACGTGTTTGTTGTAAGCGAATGGACTTAGTGATAGATTGAAATTCTTTCTCAGCATCATGTGCAAAAGAAATAGCTTCATAGAGCGTCATCGGGCGTAAGGTGTTGAGCTTAGCTTGGATTCCCATCTCCAAACCATCTTCATATTTCCGCTGTAAAGTATCTTCAGGAATCATTTCAAGTGAACGTATAAGTAATAAACGTTGCCAAAAACGTTCAGTATAGGTAGAAACAGTATCTCCATCTTTCCATCCAAAAGTCGTCCAAGAGCGACGGGCATGTAAGTGAAACTGAGGAGGAAGGAAGGACTCCTTGAGCTTGTCTTGAAAGGCTTGCCATGTGGTGGGGCGATCTGTGCTATGGCGCAAAACATTCCACCATAACTGAGCCTTTCCCACTAAGTAGTTGGTTACAAATTTCACTTTTTCCTGTTCAGAATAAGATTCATCAGAGTAGAAATCATCAAACTGGGATAACCATGAGAGAACAAATTGGCCATCTTTTCGTCCGTCAAATCGTGAAAATTGGAAATTTTTGGCACCAATCTTGGATTGTGTTCCTTGCTCTTGGGCGGTAATAATGGCCTTCACTACCCGGACTAGGTTATTGTCATCGCTTTGTAGTTGTTGGAGTGCAACATCACGTTCTTTTATTTCATTTTGGGCATGTTGAAGTTCATGTCGTAAAAGTTCGACTTGTTGCTCAATTGGTACCCCAGGGAGGGGTGAGGAACTAAAATCATCGATATTTTGAGTAGTGTCCATGGCCCTATGGAAAGATGCAAAACCTAGGTCTAAACATAGGAAAAGACGTTTAACAATAACATTTAAATAACTACTACTAATAATAATAATAATAATAATCATAATAGTATTATTAATAAATAAATAGAAGTATTGTGATAAATAAATAAAAGAAAAATAAAATAAAAATA
>CM035428.1:139108764-139111264 GCA_020310875.1 Ceratopteris richardii | reverse complement strand
AAGCATTTTGTAGTTAAAGTTGGAAATGTGAAAACTAGTGATGGTAATCAGAATTTGTTGAGCAGAGTACTTTATGTACCAACAATTACAAAGAACCTAATGAGTAATGGTCAGATTGTAGAAAAAGGGTTGCAGGTCAGGTTCAATCAATATCGAGCATTTGTGGAGGACCCAAGACATGGATTCAAAAGAATAGCTAAAGGAGAAAAATCAGGTAGACTTTTCACTTTTGAGTTGGAAGATACAAAAAATATTGCATTATATAGTTATAAGGATCAGACACTTTCAGACCTTGAGATTTGGCACAAGAGATTAGGGCATCTAGGAGAAAGGACCTTGAAGCAAATGTGCAGGGACCAATGTGTGCTTGGGATACCTAATGTATCCAAGCAACATATGATCTACAAGTGTGGTGCTTGTCAATTTGGCAAATCTCACAGGTTACCCTTCTCAAGGAAAGGATATATGCATGAAGACTACCTAGAGCTAGTACACACAGATGTTTGGGGACCTAGTAAAGACCCCTCAGTCTCACGTTCAAGGTACTATGTGTCTTTTATTGATGACTATAGCAGATGGACTGTATTATACTTTATGAAGCACAAGGATGAGGTGTATAATTGTTTTAAGAAATATCTTGCACTAGTTGAAAATCAAACAAGAAGGAATTTGAAGAGGCTAAGGTCAGATGGAGGAGGTGAATACTTCTCAAATGAGTTTGAGGACTTCTTGCAAGACAGAGGCATCAAAAGGAAAATAACCACAAGGTATTCTCCTGAACAGAATGGGGTGGCTGAAAGAAGAAATAGGTTAATTGTTGAGACAGCTAGATCTATGCTTAATGAGAAGAAGTTGCCTAAGTATCTATGGGCAGAGAGTGTTTCTACTGCCACTTACCTCATAAACAGGTTACCATTTAAATCACTTGATGGTATGACACCTTATGAAGCATGGCATGGTAAGAGACCATCATTAGATCATTGCAAAATTTTTGGATGTGTAGCATATGTACACATACCTTCACAGGTAAGAGGTAAGCTAGATTCAAAGGCTGAAAAATGCATCTTTATTGGGTATGATTTAAATAAAAAAGGTTACAGGTTCTATAACCCTACAAATAAGGGATTCATGGTAAGCAGAGATGTTGTCTTTGATGAGAATGATTCTTGGTATGAGAATGAATGCAGGAAAGACAAACTACCCTATGATTTGGAAGAGGAATTTCCAAAACTTACAAAGGAGGAACAAACTCAGAAAGAAGACTCAAGTTCAGATGATGAAGATACAATCAACCTTGAAGAGTTCAAGGCATGGAAGTCCAAAGGCAAAATGAAGATGAAGAAGCTTGAAGACATACCTGAATCTTCAGCTCAACCTTTTAGAAGGTCACAAAGGGAAAGTAAAAAACCTATCAGATATGGGTATGATACATCTCTTGTTACTAAACATTCAGTTTATCTTGCCAAGGATTTGCTAAATGAAGAACCATGTTCATATGAAGAAGCAATCACCAAATCAGAATGGAAAGAAGCTATGGATGAGGAGATTGAAGCACTCAAGGAGAGTGATACATGGGAGTTAGTACCCAAGAAGGACTCCATGAAGGTAATAGGATCCAGATGGATCTATAAACTGAAAAGAAATTCTGATGGCACAATTAATAGGTACAAGGCTAGATTAGTAGCCAAGGGTTTTGCACAAACCCAAGGCATTGACTATGAAGAAACATTTTCTCCTCTGGCCAAGATGCCAACAATCAGAGTGTTGGTGAGTGTGGCTGCATCAAAGAATTGGAACATGTACCAATTGGATGTCAAGAATGCTTTCTTGAATGGATGGATCTCAGAAGAGGTTTATATGTCACAACCTCCTAGCTATGAAGACCCTAAGAAGGTAACTTATGTTTGAAAATTAGAGAAGGCTTTATCTGGATTGAAGCAGGCACCTAGGGCATGGAAATACAGGCTAACTACATACCTCCAAGACCAAGGATTTGTTATGAGCAAAGTAGATACTTCCTTATTCATTAAGAAAAGTAATTCAGAGGTAATATATCTTTGTGTTTATGTTGATGACATCATCATTACAGGAAATGATGTCAATGGAATCAGATACATCAAATGCCAGATGATGAAGGAGTTCAAGATCAATGATCTTGGATTATTGAAATATTTTTTAGGGCTTGAATTAGTCTACACTAATTCAGGGATATACATTACTCAGAAGAAGTATGTACAGGACATGTTGAAGAAGTTTCACTTGTAGGATGCTAAAGCATCAAGCACTCCAATGGAGGTGAACCTAAAGCTAAGTGCCCATGAAGGTGATGAAGTCCAAGACATTACAGGTTATCAAAGTATGGTGGATAGCTTGAACTATGCTACCTTAACTAGAATTGATATTGCATATGGAGTTAGTGTGCTAAGCCAATTCATGCACAAGCCAAGGATACCTCACTTAGAGGCTGCCAAGAGAATCTTGAAGTATCTCAAGGATACAC
>CM035428.1:139096264-139101264 GCA_020310875.1 Ceratopteris richardii | reverse complement strand
TTAAAGGAGACAATGATAGAAGTACAAGTCAAGCTATGTACTCCAAAGACAAGAAAAAGAATGGCAAGGGAAAGCAATCAAATGATGATGAAGGGAATTCAAATCAAGCTAACTTTACAAAAGGGAAGATGAACTTCAGAGGTAAAGGAAGAGGAGGTAAGAACAAAGATAATGCTAAAGCTTGTTGGATTTGTGGCAGAACAAATCATTTGGCAAATGATTGTTGGTATAACAATCAAAATGGTGGAAGCAATAATCAGAATTATAGTCAAAGAGGTAGAGGAGGCAGAAATCAAAGAGGCAATTTCAGAGGAAGAGGAGGTAGGACATCATATGGTAGAGGAGGTGGAAGAAACTTCCAATCTCAGTCCTACAACAATAATTATTACAATTATGCATCAGATCAGAAAGATGACATGACTCTTATCTTGAATGCAACTCATGAATCAATGGGAGAAGATCAAAGAGTGTTTTATATTGACTCAGGGTGTAGCAACCATCTGAGTGGGAATCTATCCTTGATGACTGATATGGAAGCAAGGGTGAATGGACATACAGTCCAAACAGGTGACAATACCAAACATAAAGTGGAGAGCATTGGATCAGTGAAGACAAAGAGTGGAAGTACACTTCTGAGCAAGGTACTTTATGTTCCTACTATTCCTAAAAATTTGATAAGTGTAGGGCAAATTGTGGAGAAAGGATATGAAGTAAGATTCACAAATGATGGTGTCTATGTACAAGATCCAAATCAGGGATATAGAAACATAATTGCAGGTAAAAAGGAAGGAAGATTGTTCACTCTCAAAGTCCAAGGTAATGTGGGACATGCATTATTTACCTATGGAAGTCAAAAGGTATCTGAATTAGACCTATGGCATAAAAGGCTAGGTCATTTCAATGAGAGAGCTATAAAGGAGATGTCAAAGAATCAGATAGTGCTTGGATTGCCAAACATTGAGGGGCAACATATGGTGTACAAGTGTGAAGCTTGTCAATTAGGTAAAGCACATAAAGGTTCTTATAACAAATCAGGGTACAAGCATTCAAATATGCTTGAATTGGTTCATACAGATGTATGGGGACCCTCAAGGGACTATAGTATAAATGGATCCAGATATTATGTGTTGTTTGTTGATGATGCAACCAGGTGGATTACTTTGTATGTAATCAAGGATAAATCAGAAGTTTTCAAGACATTCAAACATTTTCATGCTTATGCAGAAAGGATCACAGGGCAAAAGCTCAAGAGGTTGAGATCAGATGGAGGGGGAGAGTATTTCTCTAAAGAGTTTGATGATTATTTGTGGAATGCAGGTATCAAAAGAGAAGTAACTTGCAGGTACTCCCCTCAACAGAATGGAGTAGCAGAAAGGAGGAATAGGACTCTTGTAGAGTTTGCAAGAGCCATGATGAAGGAAAAGAATTGTCCAAATTACTTATGGGCAGAAGCCATTAACACTGCAACATATCTTGTGAATAGGTTGCCTTGCAAAGCTTTGGATGGAGGAACCCCTTATGAAGCATGGTGGGGTAAGAAACCTACCCTTGATCATTGTAAGGTTTTTGGATGTATTGCATATGCTTATGTTCCTTCACAATTAAGACATAAGCTAGAGCCAAAAGCAGAGAAGTATGTGTTTATTGGATATGATGATAGACAGATGGGTTACAGATTGTGGAGTCCATCCACAAAGCAATTTCTTGTTACTAAAGATGTGACATTTGATGAGCAAAATATGTGGTATACAGGATCACCAAATGAGTATATAGGTGTTGAAGAAATACAAAGAAAAGGAAAGGCAAAGGTAAAAGTGTGTGAAGAAATTGTTGATGAAAGTGAATCAAGAAGTAGATTGCAGGATCATGTAGAAGAAGGGCCAAGATTTGATCCAGAGTCAAATGAGGCTGAAACTTCAAGAAGTGCAGAAATCAGAAGATCTACAAGGGAAAGGAAAGAACCTATAAGGTATAGTTATGATACATCTTTCCTAACAACAAAAGATTATGCCTACATTGTGAAAACAGAAGAAGATCCAACTACTTATGAAGAAGCCAAAGGTAAACAGAATTGGGAGAAGGCAATGCAAGAAGAGTATGATGCTCTACTTGAAAATGAAACTTGGGAATTAGTACCAAGACCAAAGAATCAGAAGGTCATTGGATGCAAGTGGGTATATAAAACAAAGAGGTTTGCAGATGGTAAGGTGTCTAGATATAAGGCTAGACTTGTGGTCAAAGGTTATGCCCAAACTTATGGGGTAGATTATGATGAAACCTTTAGTCCTGTTGCTAAGATGTCTACAATTAGGACATTGATTGCTATTGCTGCTTGCAAGGGATGGAAATTATCACAATTGGATGTGAAAAATGCATTTTTAAATGGATACATTGCAGATGAAGTATATATGGAGCAACCAGAAGGCTTCATGGAATCAATTGAATCAGATTATGTGAGTAAGCTCAATAGAGCTTTATATGGGTTGAAGCAAGCCCCAAGAGCTTGGAATTACAGATTGGTCAAGTTCTTGAATGAATGTGGATTTCAAGCATCAAAGGCAGATAGTAGCTTGCTAGTGAAGGCAAGTGAAAATGGATACATTTACATGTGCATTTATGTTGATGATATTATTGTTACAGGAACAGATGCTCAAGGAATCAATGAACTCAAGAAGCAAATAGAGAAGGAGTTTAAGATAAGTGACTTGGGAAACTTATCTTATTTTCTAGGAATGCAGATTGTGTATACTCAACATGGAGTATATGTTTCACAAGAGAGATATTTGAAGAATCTCCTAGTCAAGTTTAACATGGAAGATTGCAAGACCTCAACCACTCCATTGGAGGTAAATCATAAAGTAAGCAGATATGGAGGTGAAGAATTCAATGACATGAAGAAATATCAGAGTTTGGTAGGTAGTTTAATCTATGCTACCTTGACAAGGCCAGATCTATCATATGCAGTAGGTGTGTTGTCACAATTCATGCATTGTCCAAAGAAGACTCATTGGATTGCAGCCCAAAGGGTACTCAAATATATCAAAGGAACCCTAAGTGAAGGTTTGTATTATGGTTTCACTTCTGACACAAGAATCAAAGTGTTTAGTGATGCAGATTGGGCAGGTGACTCAGATGATAGAAGGTCTACTCATGGATATCTTTGTTATGTTGGAGATAAGCTAGTGTCTTGGTGTTCAAAGAAGCAACATACAGTTGCTTTATCATCCACAGAAGCTGAGTATAAGGGAATGGTAGAAGCTGCAAAAGAAGTCATATGGTTGAAGACCTTGATGAAAAGTTTTGAGACTGATCATAGTACTCCAATAATTTTTGGAGACAATATGAGTTCTTTGTATTTGGCAGCTAACCCTGTTTTTTGTTGGAGCAAACCAATCACAAATTGGTGATTATACAGATCTTGGAGAATGCTTATGGTCAGAATGAAGCAAAGAAAGACACTTGTAAAGTGAAGAAGAATTCAGGATGATGTCTTGTACACATATGTACATATAAGTGAAGAATTTTGTAAGCTAAGTATAGTTAAATCCTTAGAATGATAAGGAATAGAGTCATAGACGCGAGATGAGTCTAAAGTCATGTATATATAAGATAATTATGACAAGAAATGTAAGAGAGAAAGTAATAGAGTCATTTTGTAGATGACAATTTTCAGGAAGATGTGTGGAGAGTTTTTTCCCAGAAAATAGCGACGGGTTTTTCTCTGAGTGCTCTCTGTCTGATCATGTGGATCAGAAATCCTTTTGTACACATCTAATTGAGAAGCTAATGAAGCTATGTCTAGAGTTTCAGAATCTAATTCCTCTCCTACTGTGAGAATGATCATTAGGAACATTCATATGTAGAATGTGAGAACTGAAGCCTGAAAGTAGCGCACTTTTCCGTCTCAGTATTTTGATCAGATCTGAGTGTATACTGTAAAGTTTTTGATGAGTGAGCACTTAAAATTTAAGTTAGAAGATAAGGAAGCTATGGCTAAAAGCATTTAGCAAAACGGGTTTCAGATTGGGAGAAATCAAGTTAAGAAGTTAGCTATGTCGAAGGCGCAACTTCTGAGAGTCATTTTCTGACATGTATTTGATCTTAATGATCAAATTAAACTTTTGGTGATTAGTTTTGAGAACTAATGACTAGTATGATTGCGCAAAGGTATTGCTAATACTTGTGCATCATTTCCTTGAAAAAATTTGAAGATTTGTGCAGGTAAAGAAGTTGATATCTGAAGCAGACTTTCTGAAGTTGACACTTCTTCACTCAGAGAAGTGTTGTTTGAAGTTTTGGTAAAGAAGAACATTGTTTGTGTAAAGTTTGGTTTATAACTGACATAGAAGTGTTCTTAAGTCAGTATAGATCAAACCTTTGGAAATTAAGAGGTCTCCAACATTTTTCATGCCAGGACTAAGCATATAGAGATTCAGTATCATTTTTTGAGGGAAAAGGTACTTGATAAAGAGATTGAAGTGATGTACACTCCAACAAAAGAACAGGTGGCAGATATGATGACAAAAAGTTTGGATGGACCTAAGCTACAGAGATTCAAGGAGATGGCAGGAGTGAAGAAAAATGGAATAATCACAATTAGTGATTGAGGGGGAGCTGTTGGAGCAAACCAATCAGAAATTGGTGATTATACAGATCTTGGAGAATGCTTATGGTCAGAATGAAGCAAAGAAAGACACTTGTAAAGTGAAGAAGAATTCAGGATGATGTCTTGTACACATATGTACATATAAGTGAAGAATTTTGTAAGCTAAGTATAGTTAAATCCTTAGAATGATAAGGAATAGAGTCATAGACGCGAGATGAGTCTAAAGTCGTGTATATATAAGATAATTATGACAAGAAATGTAAGAGAGAAAGTAATAGAGTCATTTTGTAGATGACAATTTTCAGGAAGATGTGTGGAGAGTTTTTTCCCAGAAAATAGCGACGGGTTTTTCTCTCAGTGCTCTCTGTCTGATCATGTGGATCAGAAATCCTTT
>CM035428.1:138842211-139072211 GCA_020310875.1 Ceratopteris richardii | reverse complement strand
AGATAGATAGATAGATAGATAGATAGATAGATAGATAGATGGATAGATAGATAGATAGATAGATAGATAGATAGATAGATAGATAGATAGATAGATAGATAGATAGATAGATAGATAGATAGATAGATAGATAGATAGATAGATAGATAGATAGATAGATAGATAGATAGATAGAAGAATAGATAGATAGATAGATAGATAGATAGATAAGGAAAACAAAAATATAAAGAAAAATAAAAGAGTGATATATGTTTTACTTACATTGATGTAATTTTTGAATCAAAGTTGTAAAAATCCACTTGAAATTCTCCTTCGTTGAATTTCCAAAGATTTGATCTCAAAAATATCTTGCAAAACTAAAGAGAGAAGATATTAGAAAAGCAAAAACATAAAGAAAGAAAACAGAGTGATACAATATGTGCGATCTACTTACCGAAGCATCGAATTTCCACTTGAAGTTCTTCTTCGTCGAATTTCCTAAGATTTGATCCCAAAATCTTTTGCAAAACCAAACAAAGAACATATTAGTAAAGAAAAAACATAGAAAAAGAAAAAAGAGTGGTACAATATGTGCGATCTACTTACCAAAACTTCATATCTATAAAGATAGAGGTCTGTTTAAAGAGAGAGAGAGAGAGGGAGAGAGAAAGAGGGAGAGAGACGGAGAGAGAGTGAGAGAGAGAGAGGGAGAGAGAGAGAGATAGTGATAGAGGGAGGAAGAGAGAGAGAGAGAGGGAGAGAGAGAGAGAGGGAAGGGAGGGAGAGAGGGAGAGAGAGAGAGGATGACAAACAAAGATCTACTGTTGACACGCGCAAACCCGAAAGGAGAAGATCTACATTCAGAACGCTCAGAATGAAGAATTTCGGGTTCGGGCCCAGCTAAAAAGAGAGCGTTGGTAGTTCCAGCAAAATACCGACACATATACCGACGCTTATACCGACGCATGTACCGACGCTGTGATTTCGAGGCGATTCCGAGGCAAAGTAGCTTTCCCAAATTTGTTGAGGGATATACCGACGCCGACAGCTGCCCATCGGTACACTGACCGTCGGTATTCCCTTGATATGTTGTAGTGGAACACAATATTTTTCAAATGATAAAACCATTCTTTAATGTGATTATTATTCCTGTTATCTCAAAGGAGAGATTCAATGTTAAAGTAGTTTGGGAAAGCCACATAATCTATCCTTTTGCTTAAAACAATCTAGGTGGAGGCATCTTGTTCTCTTTTTGGTATGATCATCACAATATAATAACTGTACATTGAATTGCTTCTCTACCGCAAGAAAAAGATTAGGCATGAATGTGCAAGAGGAAGTGTTTCCTAGGAATATTCGAGACGAAAGAAATATTTGGATAGAGAGTTGAAGGTCTTAAGTGTTCATCATTGGAAGAATATAAGGTTTTTGGGTCATTATTCTTTATGTAGAAGGTACTCTTATGGGAAAAACTATTGACAGAGGCATCAATAGAGGGTTGGGAGGGAAACATACATGGCTTCTTCATAGCTTCTTTATGGTTGGGAGGGAAACATACATGGGGTCCCACTGACCCCTTCTAAACACTTATCCCCACTGAACCCTTCTTTCCATACCTTGTTTGCCATCTCTCTCAATGTGCAATAGACACTTATTTCATATATGTGACAAAGAAGAGCTTATTCTCATAGTTGGTAAATCTAGACCTCATAGAAAAATGATTGCCTATTTGTTTTCTTTTTATATTGAAGATGCTCTATATTCTTTAAATTTGATAATGTTTAGTCATTGTTGCTTTGCTTCATTGTGGAATGCTCCAATAATCTCTACATCATGCCTTCTTTTTCTCTCTACTTTATGACTTGATTTCTTCAACTCCCTTGTTTTGGAGGACCTTTTTTGTAGTGTCTTTTTTTATAAGGACATCCCAATATTTTTCTATGATTTGAATGGGAGAACATATGTGTTTATGAAAATGACAATTCTCATGCATGCATGTATGCATATGCATGCATGCATGTATACATATGCATTCATGTATGTATGCATATGCATTCATGTATGTATGCATATGCATGCATGCATGTATATGCATGCATGCATGCATGTATATGCATGCATGCATGCATGTATATGCATGCATGTAGGCATATGCACATCCCTCATGCATGCATGCATGTATGCATATCCCTCATGCATATGCATATATACATGTATGCATATGCATATCCCTCATGCATGCATGCATGTATGCATATGTATGCATGCATGTATGCATATGCATGTATGCATATGCATGTATGCATATGCATGTATGCATATGCATGCATCCATGTATGCATATGCATGTATGCATATGCATGCATGCATGCATGTATGCATATGCATGCATGCATGCATGTATGCATATGCATATCCCTCATGCATGCATATGCATGCATGCATGCATATGCATGCATGTATGCATATGCATGCATGCATGCATGCATGTATGCATATGCATGTATGCATATGCATGTATGCATATGCATGTATGCATATGCATGCATGTATGCATATGCATATCCCTCTCTCTCGCTCTCTCTCTCTCTCTCTCAAACAAACAAAAATAAAGAGAGAGAGAGAGAGGAAAACAAAAATATAAAGAAAAATAAAAGAGTGATATATGTTTTACTTACATTGATGTAATTTTTGAATCAAAGTTGTAAAAATCCACTTGAAATTCTCCTTCGTTGAATTTCCAAAGATTTGATCTCAAAAATATCTTGCAAAACTAAAGAGAGAAGATATTAGAAAAGCAAAAACATAAAGAAAGAAAACAGAGTGATACAATATGTGCGATCTACTTACCAAAGCATCGAATTTCCACTTGAAGTTCTTTTTCGTCGAATTTCCTAAGATTTGATCCCAAAATCTTTTGCAAAACCAAACAAAGAACATATTAGTAAAGAAAAAACATAGAAAAAGAAAAAAGAGTGGTACAATATGTGCGATCTACTTACCAAAACTTCAGATCTATAAAGATAGAGTTCTGTTTAAAGAGAGAGAGAGAGGGAGAGAGAAAGAGAGAGGGAGAGAGAAAGAGGGAGAGAGACGGAGAGAGAGTGAGAGAGAGAGAGGGAGAGAGAGAGAGAGATAGTGATAGAGGGAGGGAGAGAGAGAGAGAGGGAGAGAGAGAGAGAGGGAAGGGAGGGAGAAAGGGAGAGAGAGAGAGGATGACAAATAGAGATCTACTGTTGACACGCGCAAACCCGAAAGGAGAAGATCTACATTCAGAACGCTCAGAATGAAGAATTTCGGGTTCGGGCCCAGTTAAAAAGAGAGCATTGGTAGTTCCAGCAAAATACCGACGCATATACCGACGCTTATACCGTTGCATATACCGACGCTGTGATTCCGAGGCGATTCCGAGGCAAAGTAGCTTTCCCAAATTTGTCGAGGGATATACCGACGCCGACAGTTGCCCGTCGGTACACTGACCGTCGGTATTCCCTTGATATGTTGTAGTGGAACACAATATTTTTCAAATGATAAAACCATTCTTTAATGTGATTATTATTCCTGTTATCTCAAAGGAGAGATTCGATGTTAAAGTAGTTTGGGAAAGCCACATATTCTATCCTTTTGCTTAAAACAATCTAGGTGGAGGCATCTTGTTCTCTTTTTGGTATGATCATCACAATATAATAACTCTACATTGAATTGCTTCTCTACCGCAAGAAAAAGATTAGGCATGAATGTGCAAGAGGAAGTGTTTCCTAGGAATATTTGAGACGAAAGAAATATTTGGATAGAGAGTTGAAGGTCTTAAGTTGTTCATATTGGAAGAATATAAGGTTTTTGGGTCATTATTCTTTATGTAGAAGGTACTCTTCTGGGAAAAACTATTGACAGAGGCATCAATAGAGGGTTGGGAGGGAAACATACATGGCTTCTTCATAGCTTCTTTATGGTTGGGAGGGAAACATACATGGGGTCCCACTGACCCCTTCTAAACACTTATCCCCACTAAACCCTTCTTTCCATACCTTGTTTGCCATCTCTCTCAATCTGCAATAGACACTTATTTCATATATGTGACAAAGAAGAGCTTATTCTCATAGTTGGTAAATCTAGAGCTCATAGAAAAATGATTGCCTATTTGTTTTCTTTTTATATTGAAGATGCTCTATTTTCTTTAAATTTGATAATGTTTAGTCATTGTTGCTTTGCTTCATTGTGGAATGCTCCAATAATCTCTACATCATGCCTTCTTTTTCTCTCTACTTTATGACTTGATTTCTTCAACTCCCTTGTTTTGGAGGACCTTTTTTGTAGTGTCTTTTTTTATAAGGACATCCCAATATTTTTCTATGATTTGAATGCGAGCACATATGTGTTTATGAAAATGACAATTCTATTGCATGTGAATTTGTTCCTTTGGGAAAAACAATTTTCCACAAACGAATCCAACACTTATCTTTAGTGGTTTATGTGGCTATATTTCTAGTCTATATAATTTGAAAAAAATCAAGGAATTTAAATCAAATTCTTTCTTTTAAGATATTTACCACAACGTATTTCTCTAGAAGGCAGATTAGAGGTTTTCCTTGAATAGTTAAATATGAAATACCTGAAACTAGTATATATGCAAGATAATAGGTCTTAATGAGTGTGCATAGGTGTGTCTTTGTGGTTTTCTTGTTGGAGCAAAAATAAAACCCAAAAATTTCGCCCTAAAATGCCATAGAACCATATTAAATTGTTTAAAAATGATGTATTATAGATGACAAAGAGCAATTGAAGTGTCCCTATAGTTAACACTAGTTTAGTACCAAAGTAGGACACTTAAGTGTCCATTTTTGACAATTTTCCAAAAAGTCACACACATTCTACAAAGAGAACTCAAAAAAATCCTTTAACACACATATTAACTATAATTCAAAGGTTAATTAAAAATTAGAACATATAGTAAATCATGTTTTTTGTTCATGTTAATAGTCTCTCAAGATGCTATGGTAGTGAACAGGATGAAAATTCTTAATCAAATGTATTTTTACCAAAAGAAAAAAAATCCATTATATAAAAGAAAAAAGTATACACATTCCTTGAAACATAGAGCACATAGTATGAACATCGAACAAACTTAGAAAAATCATTTCAAATCAAATAAAATCAATCATTTTGATGTTGTAAACCAAAAAGTGCAACTAGTTCTAAACATGGTTCAAACAAACTTATGGGAATCGGTACATGTGTAGAAATATGCCAAAAATAAAACAAGGTAAGAAGAGAAGAACAAAGTTATACACATCTAAAATCAACTACCATGACTCAAGTCACCAAGCAAAAAGAAAACTAAATCTTACATATATGACTCAAAGGAATTTATGGACATCATCTAAGGTGTACACGTTCAAGTAACCAAAAGAAAATGTGTGAAATAAAAAAACCAAGGCTTACACATGGAAGGCTAAATAATTTATGGACATCCATCAAAATTTTCACATCTTTGGACACAACCAAGAATCTTCTGCTATGTGGGGCATCAACCAAATTCTACATATAGAATCATGAATAATTTTAGGACACATAACAAAGAATGTACGTTTATGGAAGAGATCCAATTTCTTCACATAAACCAAGAGAATCAAACATCAAAGAAGGAGTACATAAGGGAACTACCAATATGTAAAAATCAACCAAGTTTTGCATATCTATGTACACCAAAAAAAGTAGATATGTGTGTAGACACCAACCAACACATAAACATTAACATCCAATTGAAATAATGTCAAATTATAAACATTTAACTTGATAAACAAGAAAACAAACTAGTTCCTACCAAGAAACAAGAGTCATGTATACATAGAATCAAGAGAAAATATAGTTTTAACATAGTTAATAAAAATAATTTTTTGGTAGTTGCTATATGAATAAACACACAGTCCCTTGCATACATCCACACATACTCAAAATAATAATGAAATTTCTTTTACATAATCTTCGATATCATAAAATGATAAGGATCATTCGAAAACATTTCATCATTTCCATCATGGATGCTATCTTCTTTTTGTCAAATCAAATTTGTATGCCAATTTGTTTCATTCCTATCATAGTCACCATTATCGATCACATATTATTTGATGAGTTTCAGGAAGAAACATGGCATGAAACCATATTTTGTAGTGTTTAATACTTAGATAGCATTTGAATATTTAGTATTTGTCATCATCAAATTTTATTCTACTTTTGGAACTATGCTCTTTTCATGAACACTGAAATATGTGTTTTGCTAATTCAGCATGAAAGTTAACACCAAATGCAATGGCTAATAGTTCAAAGTGGAGACCTTCTAACTTTGAATAAAAATGTGCATTTAACTAACATGAAGGTTTTCCATTGATAACTTCTAAATTCTCTGCAATATCACTTACACAAAAATTATAGTGAGCCATTCTTGAAAGGTTGTGATAAATGGTAGTGATCTAGAGAAGACAAGTTTTAAGTCCATGTTTATCATGATTCGAAGTATTAAACCTTCTCTAGAGATCCCCAAACACTTGATTTACATCACCAAAATCCATCAATAGCGTGAGATTTCTTAAAACATATCCAATTTGTCAAAATGTTTGAGTTGAGTTTTTTCTGTTATGCTAAAAGTTGAGTTTTTAGAAATTCTCATTTTCTTCTTCATTTAATAACCCATATGAAGTTCTAAACTGTTAAAGATTATATTTTTCTCTAAAAGTACATGATGTAGGCTATCAAATCCAAGTGAGTATGCCATCAAAACCTCAAGGGTGTCCTCAAGAAAAATCAAGAAATTCAGTGTAAAAGCAAGACACGTGTCCTAGGACACGCAAGTGTCCTAGTACAGAACTAGTGTTAAATACCTATCTTAGAATTTTTTGGATGAAGTTCAATGGTTTCATGAGGCCCTTATAGAAAATGAAAAGACCGAATGAATCAAGTACAAGAGAATTTCTATAGAGAGTTTATCACAAACGTTTTCGTAAAAATCTTTATATTTCAAATGAAAGTCACATCAAAATTTGCCAAAATATTTATATTTCAAATGGATATTATCATCAAAATTCACCAAAATAGTTATAATTATGATTTGATATAGTTAAATAAATTCATCTATATTTATATACTTTTGCGTGGGAGGGGTGATCTTAATTTTTTTCCTATAAGTCGTTTGAAAAATAGAAGTAAATTTATCTCAAAGATTTTGAAGGATGAAAGAATAATTTTAAAGAATGGGCAGACACAAAGTGTCCATTCAGCGCAGGTTTTTGTTTTTACCTTAGCTAAGGTAAGAACCAGAACTTGAATTGAATGAACAGTTTATGTATGCCCATGCTTTAAAACTATTCATCCATCTTCCAAAATCTTCGAGAGAAATTTTCTTGTCTTATTTTCCAAATGACATAATACCTCCATAGTTAACTGATACTTAATCCTTGTAAACAAAAATGTAAGTCTTAGTTAGCAAGGCAAGTAATAGATTGACTATAAAATGGGGGACAACCAAATGCTTTAGTGTTCTAGATATGAAAGTCTGCAACCCCCAATAAACAAAAAAGAAAAACAAAATCAAATATACATAGCTACACATGCAGACATACATATACATACATACATAAACATTCACACATACATACACATATGTACATACATACACATATATATACACATATACATGCATATATGCATACACATATGCATACATATATATACATACATATACACATATAAAACACATATACACACATACAAACATATACACATATGCATACGTATACGCATGCACATGCATATACAAATCCACATACACATACACAATAGCATACACATATATAAAATTATATGCATATATATACATATATATATATATGTATGTATGTATATTTATTTACTTATTTTTATTAATATATCTTTCTTTCATGAACTTAGGTTATTATCTGAAAAGTTTTTACCAAGTCAGAATATTCTTCCTACTTCACATGATGAAATGAAGAAGATAATCAACAATCTTGGTATAGATTGTCAATGTATACATGCATGTCCTAACGATTGTATTTTATGTAGAGGTGAATATGTAGACTCTTTGACATGTCCAAAATGTCAATTTCCTCGATATAAGGATGAAGAATGTAAAATCCCAAAAACCATATATAGATACTTTCCATTGGCTCTATAGATTATACATATGTTTCAAAGCCCTAAATTATCAAAGCTTTTGACATGGGGACATGATCATAAAAGCACTGATGGAATAATTAGAATTCCTCATGAAAGTGTTGCTTTTCAGCATATTGATTCTACATGGCCTCATTTTGCACAAAATCCATAGAATCTAAAGTTAGGAGTTGCATTGGATGGGGTTAATCCATTCTCCATGAAATCTAGTAAACGGTCAACATGGCCAGTGGTAGTCGTAAACTACAATCTTCCCCCATATCTTAGCATTAAAAAGGATCATTTAATGCTTTCACTTTTAATCCCAAGAAAACAACAAGTTAAAGATATGAATATATATCTTGCTCCTCTAATTGATCTCCAAGAGTTATGGAGAGGTATTGATGTCATTGATGTATCGAAAAGCATCAATGAAAGATATATTACAGTTCATGGTATTGTGGCTTGGACTATTCACGATTCTCTAGGATATGGTGTTTGTTGAGGTATTGATGTAATTTTTTATTCACTATGCATACAAATAAATGTGAGTTAACCTAATTATATTTTTATCATTTTTATGGTGCAAGAATGTCTACTAAGGGTTATAACGCTTGTCCATATTGTGGTGATTGGTTGAGTCAATCTATAGTAAGAATCTCAACAAAAATATTTATCTTCAACATCGATGATTCTTGCCTGATGATCATCCATTAAGATCTAAAAGAGAAGCAATACATTTTAATGGAAATCTTGAAACAAGACAATGCCCAAAACCTATGACCCCTATGGATTGATATAAAAATGGATAGATGGATCTCTAATAGATCTAGAAGTAGAAATCTTCAGTGATGATGAAGATAATGAGAATGTGAAGAAAGGTAAAGAAAAATTGGCACTCGTAGAGAATATATCAATATGGCATTCTTTGGAATATTGGAAAGAGTAAAAACTATGTATTCATCTTGTTCCTATGCATATATTCAAGATTATTGGTTATTCATTATGACAACATCTTCTTGGATTAAAAGATACCGTAGCATCAAGGAATGATTTGAAGGATCAAAACTCCAAACCAAAGTTATGGCCAGTTTCTGATAGACATCGGCAGGAAACGACTTATGCACCTGCTCCTTGGGTACTTATGACAAAGAGATACAGACTATCAAATTTACAATTCAATTGATTCAAACTCCTACAAGATATGGAGGTTCTTTCTAGAGCATGTTTACTATGGATGATAAGAGCTTATCTAGGTTAAAGACCCATGATTGGCATAACTTTTTGAAACATATTTTACCTTTGGTTATCTATGGATGTACAACAAAAGGAGTACGAGATGTGATCTATCGTCTTGGATTGCTTATAAGGTAATTCTGATACTTTTATATTTAATATATATGAAAATTTGTTATCTTTTATTTTTGAATCAACTTGTTTATAATTTTTTTTATGATATGTATAGTGGATTACATCAAAAGAGGCTAACAAAAGCTCGATCCCACAAAAAAAAAACGTGAATGCAAAGAGCTACTATGATGGAGAAAGAGCGTCCTATGTCATTTTTGATATTCAGGTTCATATATTAGTCCAACTTGTAGATGAAATAGAGATTGCAGGTGTTTTCAATACTCGATCTAAGTTTTGGGTCGAGTGATTTATGGGAATATTAAAAGGTTATGTGCAACAAAGAGTGAAACCAGAAGGATCCATAGCAAAGGGTTGGATGCTTGAAGAGTGCATGTAATATGTTAGTGAGTACCTTGAAAGAGTTCATGAAGAAACTCCACGTGCATGGACCAACAAGTCTTCTTCAAAAATAATAGATGAGGTATTATCAGGTAAGGGAGTTTCATTTTTAATACATTTCAAAAAAAATGATGTTTCTAGTTTTGTAGCATATAATAGCGACTGCAAGCAAGCATTCCTTAGCTACTACGAAGAGGAACTTCAAAACCTCCCAAGTAAAAGACGTAGAAAGGTGGATAACATCAAAAGAGATTACATTCAAAGAGAATTTATGATATGTATAGGTGGATTACATCAAAAGAGATTGACAAAAGCTCGATCCTACAAATAAAATGTGAATGCAAGGAGCTACTATGTTTGATGGAGAAAGAGTTCCTACTTCATTTTTTGATATTGAGTTTCTATTATTAGTCCATCTTGTAGATGAAATAGAGATTGTAGGTGTTGTCAACACTCAATGGATGTTTTGAGTCGAGCGATTTATGGGAATATTAAAAGGTTATGTGCGACAAAGAGCAAAACCATAAGGATCCATGGCAAAGGGTTGGATGCTTAATGAGTGCATGTGCTATGTTAGTGAGTACCTTGAAAGAGTTCATGAAGAAGCTCCACATGCATGGACCAACGAGTCTTCTTCAAAAATAACAAACGAAGTATTACCAGGTAAGGGAGTTCCATTTTTATTTACATTTCAAGAAAAAAATAATATTTCTACTTTTGTAGCATATAATAGTGAATGCATGCAAGCATTCCTTAGCGAGTATGAACAAGAACTTTAAAACCTCCGAAGTAAAAGATGGAGAAACAAAAGATATAGATGTAATCTAAATAATAATGAGATTAAAAATATTTCTTCTTTCACGGATTGGATATATAGTCATTTGCAATGTGCCAACGCAAATAATGAAGAAATCTCAGATGAGCTGAGAGGGTTAATGATAGGTTGTGAATGAAAGGTAATTGAACTTTAATAATATTTTTTTTCATATATGTTTATTAGTTTCTCTTTACTAATTTAATTTCTTTTGCATGGTTGAATGTTCACTAATACCAGCACTTTTCGACAACATATTAGAATCAAAGCCATTGATTCTTTACGTAAAAGAGAGGATTCTAGTATTGTTTCTTCTTTCAAGAATGTATCACATGTTAGCTCAAATGAAACGAACCTTATAGATGGCGAACTTGGTTACGTGGTAACTGTTGTTGGTATCTACAAAATATCATTTCTTACATTCAAACAGGTAGAAAAAGGTTTTTTTTTAATGATAGAGTTTATTATTTCTCTAAACACCTAATAATGGTTTTCTATTTTTATATATTTTAATAGGTCATTTTGAAGGTTGAGTGATTTTGAGCCGAGTATAAAGGTAGTAATTCCACATTGAGAAAGGAATTATTTGGGTTTTGGGCAATTGATTCTTCCAAGGTAATGCGATCTACTGGAGAACCATATATTCTTCCTAGGCATATTGAACAAGTACTTTTTTATAAAAACCTAGATGCTCATCCTTGGTGGAAAGTCATCCATGTTCAACCTAGAGGTAGGTCATTGTTTGAACAGTTTATTGTTAGAGAGATCGAGGAAAGTCCTTTTGATGATTCACCATCAGATATTGATACACCAACATCTGAAAGAGAAATTAGAATCATTATACATGATAATGGTACTAATCTTTTTTATGAAGAGGATAATACTCTACATGCTCATTCTGCTCATGATGAAGAGGAATTACCAGAAATCGATATTAATCCATCAATAGATGATGTCATTCATGAGAACACAGATATAACAATAGAAGAAATAAATGAAATCAATAAAAATAATAAAGATGAGACTATATTGATGTCTTACCGAAACGATGTTAATAATGAAAACATATGAGCAGATTAGATGGTAAATTCTACTATAGTTATTGATCAATAACTTGAATCATTTGAATGGATATCAGATAGTAGATTCTTTTATATTCAACTAGAATATTGATGAATCCTACTAGGGAGATGAAATCATGTTCTTTTCAGTTAGAACATGAAGCTTAGGATATACCTAATTATTTTATATATAGATTTATCTTTGAGGAGCAAATTTTCATCATGTATGTATGCATATGTGTGTGTATTCATGTGCATTATATATATACATGTGTTAATATGCACATATATGTGTTTCATGTATCTGTATGTGTGTGCATGTGTGTGATATATGTATACGTGTGTTAGTATGTAGACATGTATATATGCATATGCATTTGTGTAATATATGCAAGTCTCTTTATAATTGTGTATGCATGTATCAGTATACATGTGTGCATGTAGGCATGTATGTGTGATGTGTACATGTATATATGTATATGTGTCTATGTGTAAATGTGTACATGTAAATATATATGCATGTATATATATACATGTGCGCATATAGGCATGTATGTTTGATGCATAATGTATCTACTCCATTTTATATTTATGTATATGTATCTAAATGATGTGTATGTATCTTTATATATGTTATGATCCTTGTTGATTGGAGTAACTATATATAGAGGCATAAGGTTGGGAGGAGAGACATCTCTGTAGTATGTGGTCGGAGGAATAGGTGTAATGTGTACATATACTTCAATCATATGGCTAAAAGTCTAAATTAGAGTTTCTAAATTAGGGTTTGTAAAACCCTAATATCGGAATTAGAGTTTTCGAATGAGGATTTTTGAAATAGGATTTATGAATTAGGATATATATATATATATATATATATATATATATATATATATATATATATATATATATATATATATATATATATATACACATATATACATACATACATACATACATACATACATACATACATACATACATACATACATACATACATATATATATATATATATATATATATATATATATATATATATATATATATATATATATATATATATATATATATATATATATATATGTATGTATGTATGTATGTATGTATGTATGTATGTATGTATGTATGTATGTATGTATGTATGTATGTATGTATGTATGTATGTATATATGTGTGTATATATATATATATATATCCTAATTCATATATATATATATATATATATATATATATATATATATATATATATATATATATATATATATATATATATATATATGTATGTATGTATGTATGTATGTATGTATGTATATATGTTTGTATGTATGTATGTATATATATATATATATATATATATATATATATATATATATATATATATATATATATATATATATATATATATATATATATATATATCCTAATTCATATATATAATTCATATCGTAATTCATATATATATATATACATATATATATATATATATATATATATATATATATATATATATATATATATATATATATATATATATATATATATATATATATATATATATATGCATTTGTGTGTATGTGTATCTATATGTGCATATGCATGTGTTGTGTGTGTGTGTGTATGTATGTGTATGTGTATATATGTATGTGAGTATGTGTATGTGTCTATCTCGACTGTATTCATTATCTATGTGTAAGTGCATGCATGTGTATGTGTGTGTGTAAATGTACATGTATGTGTGTGTATGTATAGATGTGCATGTATGTGTATATGTGTGTAAATGTGCATGTATGATGTACATGTGTGTGTATGCGTTTATTTGTATGTCTAGTCACACTCTTTTCTCTCTCTCTCTCTCTCATATACATATATACATACATAAACACACATACTCATATCCACATATATATACATAAAAGCAATGCGTACCGTGCATTATCACGATGATGAGCCATAAGTGTTCACATCCCTTTTAGACACCACTTATGCAACCATCTTGTCCCAAACTCTATCTCATGTGAACTAAGTACGTATTTTTTTATCCCTCTCATCATGCTCACTACAAAATTAAAGAAAATCATGTAAATAAAACATAAGATATTTATTTTAATTTATATGTAAAATTTATACTTACTTCCACTGCAAGTGGACAAGGTGCAGGTTAGAGTCGCATAATGCTCACATTCTTCTCTTGAACTCCAATCCATTCCCTATATACACTATGTTCCCCTCTAGCTCTATATCGCACTCTAGCCCCTAAGGTGCCTATGCATGTCCTCATAGGCACCTGTGCTCTGATCTCATGATCTGGAGGTGCAATAGGTGTCGTGAAAATAGATAGATAAAAATAAACACTAATATGTGTTATCATATCATTAAGAAAAATATGAGAAAAAAACATACCCATGAGCAGATAGTTGTCTTTCTGCATGTGGAGTTGCAGAAGATCCCTCCTCTGATCGTGGAAGAATTAAGCATTGGATCGTAAAATCTAGCTCATCATCAGGCATCTCTGAGTACTCATGCATGATGATCCCCAAAGTATCAGGTAGAACTCTTGCTCTCATAAGACTTTTTATGAGAGTGATTTTTGTCTATCTCTCTACTAGGATCCATAATACCTGTACATATAAAACAAAATGGTTTAGAAATCAATATATTTATGTGTACATATGTATGTGTGTATATGTGTATGTAGGTGTATATGTGAGTGTGTGTATGTGTGTATGCATGTAAGCATGTATGTATGCATATGCATGTGCATTATGTATGCAAATGTATGCATGTGTGTGTATGTGTGTGTATGTGTGTGTATGCATGTAAGTATGTATCTATGCATATGCATATGCATTATGTATGCATGTATGTGTATTTGTGTGTGCGTATGTGTCTGTATGTGTGTGTATGCCTCTATGTGTGTGTCTATGCATATATGTGTGTGTATGTGTCCATGTTTGTGTGTATGTGTCTGTGTATGTGTGTGTGACCATGTGTGTATGTGTGTGTCTATGTGTGTATATACGTGTGTATCTATATATATGTGTCTATATGCATGTGTATGTGTGTGCATAAATGTGTGTGGATGTGTGTATGTGTGTGTAAGTGTGTATGTGTCCATCTGTGTATGTGTGTGTGTATATGTGTGTGTCTATGTGTGTATATACGTGTGTATCTGTATATATGTGTCTATATGCATGTGTATGTGTGTGTGTAAATGTGTGTGGATGTGTGTATGTGTGTGTGTAAGTGTGTATGTCTATGTGTGTGTGTGTAAATGTGTGTGGATCTGTGTATGTGTGTGTGTCTATGTGTGTGTATATATGTGTGTATGTGTATTTGTGTGCATGTGTGTAAGTGTGTATGTGTCTATGTGTGTGTGTCTATGGGTGTGTATATTTGTGTGTGTGTGTGTAAGTGTGTATGTGTCTATGTGTGTGTACATGTGTGTGTGTACATGTGTGTGTGTATGTGTGTGTGTGTCTCTATGTGTGTATGTGTGTGTATGCATGTGTATCTGTGTGTAAATCTGTGTGTTTATGTCTGTGTATGTGTCTATGTGTGTGTATGTGTCTATGTGTGTGTATGTGTCTATGTGTCTATGTGTGTACGTGTATGCATGTAAGCATGTATGTATGCATATGAATGTGCATTATGTATGCATATGCATGTGCATTATGTATGCATATGCATGTGCATTATGTATGCATATGCATGTGCATTATGTATGCATGTGTGTGTATGTGTGTGTATGAATGTAAGTATGTATGTATGCATATGCATTATGTATGCATATGTATGCATGTATGTGTATGTGTGTGTATGTCTCTCTACGTGTGTGTGTGTGTATGCATATATGTTTGTGTATGTGTGTGTGTGTGTGTCTATGTGTGTATGTGTATGTGTGTGTGCATGTATGTGTGTGTGTGTGTCTATGTGTATGTGTCTATGTGTGTGTGTCTATGTGTGTATGCATATGTGTGTGTATGTGTGTGTATGCATGTAAGCATGTAAGCATGTATGTATGCATATGCATGTGCATTATGTATGCATATGTATGCATGTGTGTATGTGTGTGTATGCATGTAAGTATGTATGTATGCATATGCAAATGCATTATGTATGCATGTATTTGTATGTGTGTGTATGTCTCTCTACGTGTGTGTGTATGCATATATGTGTGTGTATGTGTGTGTGTCTATGTGTATGTGTCTATGTGTATGTGTCTATGTGTGTGTGTGTCTATGTGTGTATGCGTATGTGTGTCTATGCATGTAAGCATGTGTGTATGCATATGCATGTGCATTATGTATGCATATGTATGCATGTGTGTGTATGTGTGTGTATGCATGTAAGTATGTATGTATGCATATGCATATGCATTATGTATGCATATGTATGCATGTATGTGTATGTGTGTGTATGTCTCTCTACATGTGTGTATGCATATATGTGTGTCTATGTGTGTGTGTATGTGTGTGTGTGTGTCTATGTGTGTATGTGTGTGTGTGTGTCTATGTGTGTATGTGTATGTGTGTGTGTCTATGTGTGTATGTGTGTGTCTATGTGTGTATATACATGTGTATCTATATATATGTGTCTCTATGCATGTGTATGTGTGTGGATGTGTGTGTGTGTAAATGTGTATGTGTCTATGTGTGTGTGTATGTATGTGTGTCTATGTGTGTATGTGTGTGTGTGTATCTGTGTATGCATGTGTCTATGTGTGTTTATGTGTGTGTGTCAATTTGTGTGTATGTCTGTGTATAAATCTGTGTGTATGTGTGTGTGTATGTGTGTGTATGTGTCTATGTGTGTATGTGTGTATGTGTGTATCTATGTGTGTATGTGTGTGTCTATGTGCATATACATGTGTATGTGTATATATATATGTGTGTATGCATGTGTACGTTGTCGGGAAGTTGCAGACATAAGGCTGGTGGATCAGTCAGCCACTAAATCCCTCGGCACACGCAGGGTGTATGAGACAATCGTAGGTGTTTTAGGTATATTTTTCTTTCGTCTAAGGTATCAGAAATTCTAAATTACTCTTAAATCTAAGAAACATGGAGTAGATAATTGTAATACTTTAAACGTCTAAGAACCGTAAGGCTGGACTGCTCTATATCTATTAATAGCTTCTTGAGATATAGATAATATCAAAGTTTCTTCAACGATTTCAGATAACATTGATAAGAATGATAATGCAAATCAGAATTGACTTAATGCTAATGACATTAATGGATGATTACAATGCTATAAAATGATATAATTTCTCTAAAAGATGGCTAACAATAAGTGAATCCTATACAAAGCTTAATCAAGGATAATTTCTATGGATTTAATTCAGATTGTCGGATAATTGAATTGATGAAATCTTCACTCTTGCCACGATGCTCTTCGATTCTTTTGCTTTGAATGTCTACAAGAAACATTCGAACTGTAAGTAACGTTACAAGAAATCATTAAGAAACTTAAAAGACATTATCCACATACCATTTTGCATCTATATTCATAATAACTTGCCTTTGTCATGCATATATCCTCACAATCAATCATTCTTATGCATTCAATCATACGTAACACTGTACTTTAATCCATATACATGCATTTTCACATATGTTAATATAAACTTATTCATATGCACATGCTAGCATTAGGTAAATGTACATTCATACTAACACTTAAATGCATTTATGCACATGCTAACACTTAACTTAGATATGCTTATACCATGCCAATTGCTAATTAATCAATACAATAACTAATAACCCTTATATGAAATTAAAACCACACATTAGTGTACCTAACTAGATGAAATAAAAGAACTAATTTTATCTACATAATTAACCTCATATAACATTAACGCTTTCTCTCCTTTATTAATCCCAACGATCGAAAAGGAGCTCCTCTCCAACATCCATTTTGAGCTCTGACGTTCATAAGGCAGGTCATTCATTTTGGTATAGAGAAGATGTTCATTTGTAGAGCGGTAGCGTCTGTTTCTTCATAACGTATGTTACGCGCATGGTTACGAAAATATGTAGTTTAGAACTGTGATCGTTGTTCGCAACCACAAGCTCCCATGGTCTTGCAGGATCCGCGCAAAAGAACATCGTCTTTATTCATGTGCAGATGGTCTTGCAAGATCCAGTTTAAAGAATATCTGCTCATTCATGTACAGCAAACGATGTGTTTCGTGCAGATCCGATGTAATATACGCGATCTTCATAATCTCTCTCATGAGCATAAACACAGAGGTGAAGAAGAGAATGAAAGGAATACCTGCAAGAAACATTAGGGAAAACTAGATCAACACACTCATATATATACACACACAACTCATTTGTAAACCATTCCTTTGATTCTACTTTATTTCCTCATCCATCCTTTAACCCACACTTAATCACCACTCTTTTCATTTACCTTTAACTACTTTAAATGCATAATCTATTTAAACCATTCTTTTAACTTGCACTCACAATTACCACACTTTCAACCTACTACTTTAACCACTTTATTTACACACTCAACTCTCACCACACTTTAATCACCACTCACATACACCATTCATTATTTATCCACCTAATTTTCTTTTTAATTGAATTATCCTAAATTGCGTAATTAAATAATTCATTTAAATTAAACTTAGCTTACGATTAGAACCTTAGAACCTTAGTATATAAATGCACACAAATAATTAAAGTAATTATTAATAGCATAGTTTAATTTATAATACATAAATATTTAATTTATATATTAATGTATTTAAATAACATTTATTTTAACCCTTTAAATATAGTAAAACCCTAGAAAACCTATTTGAAACCCATAAGAAACCCATTAAAACCCTCTGGAAATCATTAAAATCTTTCTGATCCCTATCATTAGTCCATTGACATTGACATAAACCCTAACAGTAACCCATTAGAATCTTTTGAGACCCTTCAGATTAACCCAACTAACATAAAATCATATCAACTTATGAAATCCTAGGGTTAAATACCCATGAATCAATGTTACTATGGCCTAAACACACATTATATGAGCAGTTTAGAATAAACCATAATTTGAACATGTATTCTTTATCATTTCTTGTACCTGCAAACACTTCAAAAGTAGTTAATTCAATCTAGAACAACTAATCAATAGTGATATAAAAGGTTAAAATTCACCAATTAAGTTAATTTTATTTTATCTGGTCATCAACTAGAAAGTTGAAAACTTTCCGACATTCGCCCCGGCCAAACCTGCACATCGTCCTCGATGGGCCAACCTGCAGATCATAGAAAGCAATATTAAATTCTTTTGAAACTTATTCATGACTTAAATTCAAATTGTTTGTATATAAAAATGCTTCTATCATTAGTACATCTTCAAATAGCAAAGAAAACTTATAAAATTATGTCAACTTGAATTTAAACCTTTTCGTTCAATGCATGAATTGGAAACAGGTTTTAGAAGGAAACTATAGAAGTCATTCAAATAGTGTTCGTACTAACTCTTCTATTAACTCTGTTCATAAGTAAAACATATGTTATATAGGCCTTCTATCCTCATCTCCTAGCCACTTGCCATTAAGATACAAAAAACTAACTCCCCTCTAGCATACATCCGCCTTATATAGCCCACTTTTCAAATCACAAGTGATTTCGAGACCACAACTGATTTATTTGATTTTTCTTTTATCTCATTTTTTTTATCATAATTTTTCTTTGTGTCATTTTTCCTCTTTTCATATGCAGCAACCATTAATGTACTGCTTGCAATTTTTCTTCGCAACTTTTTTGATGAAGGGGAAAGGCTTAACCCCTAATCAGAGCAAAGGATCTAGAGGTAAGCTAAAGCAGGAACTAGGATCTCTTTAGCTAAATGGGTCAGATTAAAGGAAGCTTACCTATATAAAATAAGTCTACTTCTACTAGGAGTTGCAAGTTAAGGGTTCCTTCAACTATTCATATGACAGCCATAGGTCTCTAATTCCTATCTTCACTTCAAGCACATCCCTACTTCAGTGTAAATTCTACTTTTCATAAGTTTATAAGAAGTTTCTTAACCTAGCTAAAGAATGTACAATTCTAATTATGATAATGCATGGAAAAACAAAACTTAAAACATTAATCAGGGTTAGAACTGTTTCACCTGATCTGTATTGATTCCATCTTTAGCATTGCCTTTCATCCAAATATCGCTTTGATTGCTTAAATTTTAAACTACATGTACTATCTTCAATCTCCTGCGCTTCATCTTTAGTCTATTTTTGAAGAAAATCTTAGGTCATCAATCAGCTCCCAATCTTCATGCTAATCTTGGAAAATAACTCAACTCAAAAATCTTGTGAGAAACATAATTATTAGCAAACTTATACAAAAGGTAGCAATCCAAGATAATATTTCTCGATAGTCCATCTGTAAAAACCAAAGCAATATTAAATCAAAATTTGTAGCTTTCCTGATATTCCACTGAAATATTAAATCCTCCATTCTTGCTTGACCTGCATCAAAGCACTCAAAATTCTGATTAGAAAAACCAATATTAACATCATTAATACAAAACAAGTGTTCATTTATATTGAAACCCTTCAATTCATATTTTTCAAATGTATAAATATCATTGTTTATAATTTTCTCATATTGTTCTTCCTTATATGAAGAATCAATGTGAGTAATAATTTTAGGAGAAGCTATTGTGATGAGTGGGAGTTCTTTACCACTTACATCACTCACTTCTTCAATGAATAATTTGGGAAGACTTATAGAAGAATCAAACTAAGGTTTCTCATGTTCACACTCATGTTTGTTTAATGTTTTGTGTTCTGAAATTGTAATTTGGTTTTCATCATTCATCATTGGTGTAGCATATCATTGTTTGTAATTTCAAATTTGTTTTCTTCATTTATCTTTTGAGAAGTACAATCTAAATCGTTGCTTTTAGAAAGAGGAAAATATTTGAGGTTTTGACGTTCATATCTAAGAGCAAGTCGATGAACTTGCTTTTGCACATATGTCCAATCATTGGTCAGGCCATTTGAGGTATTATGTTCTTCTAAAAGAGGCTCTAGGTCTTTTCGAATTGAGTAATCAAGGAGAGTTAAAAAATCTATAACTTTATAAGGCTCAAGATAAACTTGTTCTTGCTCAGGTAAGTCGCTAAACTGTTCTTCAAACTCTTGGAAACCCTTAATTAAGTCTTCTTTTGGTTTAGATGTATTTACCCAAGCTTGAAACGTTTCATGATTTCTTTTTGTTGAATCCTCGAAATAGAATTCTTGTCGCAATTGGGTCTTAAAAATATCCCAAGGTATAGTGGACGAGCCCAACCTAAGGCTTATTCTATCTCGGGTATCTCCATTTGATATACGCCTAAAGGTGGAAACCCAACTATCCCTAGGTATGCCATATTGATAAGCTAAATCTTCGTATTCTTTGATATACCTAGTAACATCTTTACCACAAAACTCTTTCTTCTCTATTTTGAGGTCATCAATCAATTTCCATACTATTTTTTCTATTAGGTAAGGGTCCATGATGAAAGCTCTATCTATTGAAAGCTCTAAAGTTTTCTTACCAAAAGTAAATAGTTTTAACTAGCTATGGACCGTAAGGACGGGCAGCCCTATATCTTTCTATAGCTTCTATTTGATAAGGTGAGACTAAGTTCTCACGGGTAATTTGATCTTTAATCATGTCATTTTCTTCAGTTTCAATTTGATCTGAGCTCGGTTTTCGAACTAATTGAGGTGGGAACAAGTCTTCGTTTTCCTCCGGTTCTGGCAAAACTATAGTAAATAACGGTAACAGTCGAGAAACAAGACGATCGTATTCTATCACTTTCATGAAAGTTGATGGATAAAGGTGACGTGACGAGGAACAATCAGCTGCAGCTACAAAGGATGTCGATACTTCTTCTTCAATCGTCAAATTATCTATATATGCATATGCAAAACAGAACGTAAATATACCTTTATACCTACAATGTCATGCCGAACCTTCACGTCGGGTTCACCAAATACGTCGGGAAGTTGCGGACATAAGGTTGGTGGATCAGTCAGCCACTAAATCCCTCGGCACACGTAGCGTGTATGAGACAATCGTAGGTGTTTTAGGTATATTTTTCTTTCGTCTAAGGTATCAAAAATTCTAAATTACTCTTAAATCTAGGAAATATGGAGTAGATAATTGTAATACTTTAAACGTCTAAGAACCGTAAGGCTGGACTGCTCTATATCTATCAATAGCTTCTTGAGATATAGGTAATATCAAAGTTTCTTCAACGATTTCAAATAACATTGATAAGAATGATAATGCAAATCAGAATTGACTTAATGCTAATGACATTAATGGATGATTACAATGCTATAAAATGATATAATTTCTCTAAAAGATGGCTAACAATAAGTGAATCCTATACAAAGCTTAATCAAGGATAATTTCTATGGATTTAATTCAGATTGTCGGATAATTGAATTGATAAAATCTTCACTTTTTCCACGATGCTCTTCGATTCTTTTGCTTTGAATGTCTGCAAGAAACATTCGAACTGTAAGTAACGTTACAAGAAATCATTAAGAAACTTAAAAGACATTATCCACATACCATTTTGCATATATATTCATAATAACTTGCCTTTGTCATGCATATATCCTCACAATCAATCATTCTTATGCATTCAATCATAAGTAACACTGTACTTTAATCCATATACATGCATTTTCACATATGTTAATATAAACTTATTCATATGCACATGCTAGCATTAGGTAAATGTACATTCATACTAACACTTAAGTGCATTTATGCACATGCTAACACTTAACTTAGATATGCTTATACCATGCCAATTGCTAATTAATCAATACAATAACTAATAACCCTTATATGAAATTAAAACCACACATTAGTGTACCTAACTAGATGAAATAAAAGAACTAATTTTATCTACATAATTAACCTCATATAACATTAACGCTTTCTCTCCTTTATTAATCCCAACGATCGAAAAGGAGCTCCTCTCCAACATCCGTTTTGAGCTCTGACGTTCATAAGGCAGGTCATTCATTTTGGTATAGAGAAGATGTTCATTTGTAGAGCGGTAGCGTCTGTTTCTTCATAACGTATGTTACGCGCATGGTTACCAAAATATGTAGTTTAGAACTGTGATCGTTGTTCGCAACCACAAGCTCCCAAGGTCTTGCAGGATCCGCGCAAAAGAACATCGTCTTTATTCATGTGCAGATGGTCTTGCAGGATCTAGTTTAAAGAATATCCGCTCATTCATGTACAGCAAACGATGTGTTTCGTGCAGATCCGATGTAATATACGCGATCTTCGCATTCTATTTTATAATCAACGCTATTTGTGTGAGTGCTGCTGTGTAGGTAGCCTGCCATGATGCATTTGCACGAGTTCTCTCTCTCTCTCTCTAGCGTTGACCTTCTGTACGCATCAGACAAGCTCTACCAATAATAGTAGTCGGGGAGAACTCCTGAAGAGAAACGAAACAAAATCTCTGATTTATGAGTACTCAAAGTCTCTCTTCTAACTCTCTGAGCACTGCGCGCCAGAAAAGCCGCCAGATCTTTGATCAGAGACTCAAAACACTCTCTCTCTAAATCTTCTCTAGTATATGTGTCTCTGTTCTCTTGCTTATTTCACTCCACTTCTCTCTTCACTATTACGCAAAACTGCCAGACATTCTCTCTCTACAAAGGGGAAAGAAAATGTAGAGGGGAAACAAAAGATAATCTCTCTCATGAGCATAAACACAGAGGTGAAGAAGAGAATGAAAGGAATACCTGCAAGAAACATTAGGGAAAACTAGATCAACACACTCATATATATACACACACAACTCATTTGTAAACCATTCCTTTGATTCTACTTTATTTCCTCATCCATCCTTTAACCCACACTTAATCACCACTCTTTTCATTTACCTTTAACTACTTTAAATGCATAATCTATTTAAACCATTCTTTTAACTTGCACTCACAATTACCACACTTTCAACCTACTACTTTAACCACTTTATTTACACACTCAACTCTCACCACACTTTAATCACCACTCACATACACCATTCATTATTTATCCACTTAATTTTCTTTTTAATTGAATTATCCTAAATTGCGTAATTAAATAATTCATTTAAATTAAACTTAGCTTACGATTAGAACCTTAGAACCTTAGTATATAAATGCACACAAATAATTAAAGTAATTATTAATAGCATAGTTTAATTTGTAATACATAAATATTTAATTTATATATTAATGTATTTAAATAACATTTATTTTAACCCTTTAAATATAGTAAAACCCTAGAAAACCTATTTGAAACCCATAAGAAACCCATTAAAACCCTCTGGAAATCATTAAAATCTTTCTGATCCCTATCATTAGTCCATTGACATTGACATAAACCCTAACAGTAACCCATTAGAATCTTTTGAGACCCTTCAGATTAACCCAACTAACATAAAATCATATCAACTTATGAAATCCTAGGGTTAAATACCCATGAATCAATGTTACTATGGCCTAAACACACATTATATGAGCAGTTTAGAATAAACCATAATTTGAACATGTATTCTTTATCATTTCCTGTACCTGCAAACACTTCAAAAGTAGTTAATTCAATCCAGAACAACTAATCAATAGTGATATAAAAGGTTAAAATTCACCAATTAAGTTAATTTTATTTTATCTGGTCATCAACTGGAAAGTTGAAAACTTTCCGACAACGTGTGTGTGGAAATGTGTGTGGATGTGTGTGTCTGTGTATGTGTCTATGTATGTATGTGTGTGTGTGTGTGTATGTGTGTGTCTATGTGTATGTGTGTGTGTGTCTATGTGTGTATGCATGTGTGTGTGCCTATGTGTATATGTGTGTGTGTCTATGTGTGTATACATGTGTATATGTGTGTGTGCATGTGTACATGTGTGTGTAAATCTATGTGTGTATGTGTGTGTGTGAGCATACCTTGTTTCCTTGAAGTTGTATGCACATGTAGCTAGCTCGATCTCTCTCTCTCTCTCTCTCTCTCTCTCTCTCTCTCTCTCTCTCGCATGTCTCATTCCCAACACAAATGTGTCGAGAGAAATCAAATTTTTTTAACATTTCAGAGCATCGCTTATGTGACGCTTTGAAATATTAGGACATTGTTTATGCGACGCTTCAACATCGCACGCTTGCCAACATCGATAAGATCATCGCTAGATAGCAACACTCCTTGCGACGGACATTTGGAGCATCACATAAGCGACGCTCTACATCGCTTATGCAACGGGTCGTGTTTTTTTTTAAATAAGAAAAAAGTTTCATCACTTATGCGACACTATCATCGCATAAGTGACAAAACCTGCTTTTGTTTTCATTGGGGGGTGTCGTTACATGCCCTATTTCTAGTTGTGCTTCTCTTTTTCTCGTGTGAGTCTAGGTTTGTGATTGTGGGATTGTTATACATACATACATACTTCATAAATACATATTTAATATTAGTAGCAGCATGCAGATTCTATTGTTCTATCTATTTGCATGTCACTCACCATGATAAAGCTTTCTCTATTGCATACAGAAACAAAGAAAAAAACCATAATAATTATTTTTCCATAACGGAATTAAATGAAACATTCTACCAAAACAAAAAATCGGAACATAAATGCATACTCAACTCGCAAGATGCTATTGCTTCTCTACAGAAAAACAAAAAAAATCTTCCTATTCTATTACTCTTTGTTCTATTCTATTCTATAACTTAGTATTTGTATTCATCAGTTTTCAACCTTCTCTTCTCATTTTCTCATTTCTTAAGAATCCTCAATGATCACTCCATGTGGATAATTCCAAATAATAAACAAAAACGTCATTTGGATCTATACAGAATTATACAAAGCACTACGAAATTCAACGTTTCTTACGGTAATAGATATTTTGGTTGCCAGATTAAGTATTTCGATCGAAAAACATTTTTCTTTTAAAATTGAACATCTTCCTAATATATCTATGATATGATTCTCTCAGTTAAGTAACTTTTTATTGAAAAATTTTTGATCCAACGTTTTATTCAATGGAATACTTTATTCGATGAAAATGTTTTCCATCGTAAAAGTATTTGATGGACTTGCTTTTGATGAAAACCATTAGTCTAGAGTCTCTTGACTCTTTGGGTGTTCATTTTCTCAACAACAATAGGGAATAACATGTATTCATTCCATCATACTGCAACCGCCCATTTAAAGCCATGGGATCTCCTTTTTTTTCGTTTAAGGAAGCTCGGCAGATAACAATTGTACAGTGAATGGGATCTCATTTTTTTTCCAAAACGTCCATTGAGAGGGGACAGAATCCAAAGATTTGGAGATGAGCATAACATGAAAAGAGAAGACAATAATTGGGTAAATATTATTCCACCTAGGTTCTCCTAAAAGGTTAAATTCTCATTATTTCTCAAGATAATCTATGTCAAAGGCTATATTTTTTGTTATTCGTTGTCCAACAAGCAAGGAAATAAATGATAAAGGAAAAAAATAGGTGTTCATCACCATTTCTTCCCTACCACATTGACATGCAAAAGATTTTATATATTTCATAAAAGACGTTGGATTCACGAGCACCACAATCACCATCCCAATTCAAAGGAACAATTCAAAAAGTAAAAAACAGAATATATAAGAAGCGTGCACTTCAATGTACAATTAGATATACTAGAAACACTCTGCTTGCATCTCGGATATCCATCATCATCATGTTAAAGTACGCATATGAGGAATTATACAAAAACTACGAGATACAAAGATTCAATTCCTACAAGATCTAAAGATCACCAATCAAGGCTAGTAAATTCCACAAGAAGGAATCCAATTGAGTCTAAGCCAAACAACATGGATACTCCTTGTGGAACACGTCACTTGAGGAAGAGGTAATGTCAAGGAGACACATGAAGAATCCTTGACCAAGCCTAAATTATATATGGATTTACCACATCCCCTGATCTATTTAGAATTTGAATAAAATAATGTTCCATCATGTCTGAAACGTGATAAAAGCCTAACATCAACTTTCTACTTGCTTCATTCAAACGCTCAGATGTCCTCTTGTGAGTTGATCACATCATTATCCCATCAATTGGACATGCAAATCTACAAAGCCTAAAGTTGATGCAGTCAAAGGAGATTGTCCATGGACTACCAAATTTCAAGGTTGGAGAGATGCAGAAGGTATGTGCAGCATGTCAATTTGGTAAACAATCAAGATCATCATATCCGCATGACAAGCATGTTAGTGATAATGTGCTAGAAATAGTACATACAGATGTTTGGGGTCCTACAAAGACCACATCTATGGGTGGTTGCAAGTTTTATGTTGCTTTCATTGATGACCATACATGAAAAGTGTGGGTCTATTTCATGAAAGAGAAGAGTGAGGTATTCACTCACTTGCAAAATTTTAAAGCTATGGTGGAAAGCAGATAGGGAAGTATATTCAGACATTAAGATCCGATGGAGGAGGTGAATAGATGTCAAATGAGTTTAGAAATGTTCTAAAAAGTCATGGAATTTGACGTCAGTTTTCATGTAGGTACACACCACAACATAATGGTGTTGCTGAATGCAAAAGTAGACATATTAAAGAAATAGCAAGAGCCTTGATGGCTAAGACGAATATGCCTCATTGTTATTGGCAAGAAGCTGTTCATATTGTTGTATACATCATGAACAAAACTCCAACTACTGTTGTACATCAAGTTACACCTGAAGAAAGGTTTACAAGTAAAAAGCAAAACTTATCACATCTCAAAGTTTTTGGTTGTATTGCATATGTACATGTTCCAAATGAATTGAGGACGAAGCTTGATCCAAAAGCGGGAAGGTGTGTCTTCATTGGATACTCCCTTGAGCAAAAGGGATAAAAATGTTATAACCCACTCACACGAGAAGTAAATGTGAGTAGGGATGTGGTATTCGATGAAATGTCAAGCTTCTATGTAGATGCCAAAGAAGGACTGAATCTTGAACCAAATGAAAAAGAAAATGTTGAAAAATTAAGTGCAAAATCTCAAATTTTGAGTGGACCGGGTGCATCACCAAGCAATAGTTCCAACTCAAATCCATGGAGTGGAAGATTGCAAGGAAATTTCAGTCTAGCAAATTCATAAAATACATCCAAGAAAGGAAAAGAAAAACTTTCTGCTAGTCACAAACCATGTGCACGTTTTGAAGATGTTGAGGGAGATTCAAGTGGTTTAGAAAAGAGTCTTGATCAAGAACTTGGATTGCCCTCTATAAAGACTCCAAGCGTTAGAAAGGAACATGCAGATGATACAAGGAGAAGTGACCCACGACCACGAAGATCTCGGAGGATGCGGAATTCAGTACAACGATTGACGTATGATAGTTATATGGCTCCCCATTGTGCCTACACGACAAATGTAATACAAGATGCTGAACCCTCTTGTTTTGAAGTTTCATTTGGAAATGCGGATTGGGAAAAAGCTATGGATGAGGAGATGGATGTGCTTTATGGAAATGATACATGGAAGCTAGTTCCATTGTCGCAAGGGAAGAAAGCCATAGGTTGTAAGTGGGTTTACATCGTAAAGCACAATGCTAATGGTAGTATAGGCAGGTACAAAGCACGATTGGTAGCAAAAGGATATGCATAGACATATGGCATTGATTATGAGGAAACATTTAGCTTTGTAGCTAAAATTTGGACTCTCAAAACATTTGTTGCATTAGCTACAACAAAAGGATGGACCTTGCATCAGATGGATGTGAAGAATGCTTTCTTACATGGTGAGTTACTGAAAGAAGTATACATGGAGCAACCACAAGGATATAAAGATTCAAAGCATCCAGAATATGTTTGCAAGTTGCAAAAGGCCTTGTATGGGCTGAAGCAATCTCCTCATGCATGGCATGCAAGGATTACTGATTACTTAACCACCACTGGTTTTCTATGTTTGATGCAGATCATTCACTATATGCAAGGAAGGGTGATGATGGCATCACGATTGTGGCTATTTATGTTGATGAGTTGATTGTAGGCAATGATAATGAAGAAAGCATCAAAAAGTTAAAGCAACTTCTTATGTAGGAATTTGACATGAAAGATCTTGGTGTGCTGCGCTATTTCTTGGGCATTGAGTTTATACATACAGAAATAGGTATATGGATGTCACAAATGCAATATGCCTTGAATATGCTGCAAAAGTATGGTATGGCTGATTGTTAGCCAATTTCTATGCCATTAGATCGGAGTTTGAAGTTGGATACTACATCAGGCGAAGCATTGGAAAATGCTACTATGTGGAGGAAAATTATGGGAAGTCTTATATATCTCACAATTACAAGGCTTGATTTAAGCTATACTGTTGGACTTGAAATTCAATTTATGTAGGTTCGGAGGAAGCCACATTTGGATGCTCTAAGGCACACTCTATGTTATGTGAGTGCTACTTTGGATTATACATTGTTTTATTAAGCTGGTGTAGATTTGCAGGTTTATGGATACACCCATGGAGATTGGGCTGGTAGCATTCCAGATAGAATATCTACTATTGCCTTTCTATTCTCACTTGGGAATGCAACTATTACATGGAGCAGTAAGAAGCAACCCATTGTTGCTTTGTCAAGTATAGAGGCTGAGTATAGAGGTGCTGCAATGGCAGCATGTGAGGCATCATGGCTGGAGATGTTACTTGTAGATTTCGGTGTGGAACTGCAAAAGCCTATCACTATCTATTATGATAATCTTAGTAGCATACACTTAGCATGGCTAGTTTTCCTACCAAAACAAAGCATATCAAGGTACATTATCACTTCATCAGAGAGAAGGTATTAGCAAGTGATATTGATCTTGTTTATGTGAGAATAGATGAGCAGGTTGTTGATATTTTCACCGAAGCATTTGGAGCTAAGAAGTTGAAGAACTTTCGGGAGATGCTTGGATTACAGGATATGACATTGAGCTTGAGCAGGAGTGTTGTGATATCAAGCTCAAATGATCCAGGATGACACGTATCAGTTTTTGGTTTCCCTGACATGTATAATGGTCATGCCAATATATGTCAAGGATACTTCATTGAGCTTTATTAGATTTTTCTACCAAGAGTGATGGCACATTTGTTTCTTGCGAGCTCACTCATTCACACACATGTTGGAGACAGACGTCTGCGGACGCACGCGAACAGCACAAGGAAGGAGAAGAAGATTGGAGCACAACACACAATACTGAATGTATTACTAGAGAATATACAAAGATAAGCAGCCCATTCAGGCAATAGGCATATATACAAGGTGGGGGAAAAAAACCTCCTAAAGAGGGAAAAAAGTACCCCGATGGTCCTAGTGTGTTCACACACATCATTACCTAAATATATTAACAAATCCCCCCTAAAAGTGATGCGGTGAACAAGGTGCTAGCACTCATGTATAAGGAAGTGCCAAGCTATGTGGAAATCACTCCACAAAAGGAAGTAAGCACAAAGCTTTGCGGAAAGCTTCAAACTTCTCCCTAAGCAGAGCCTTCGTGAAAAGGTCTACCATGTTCTCCTGCATGGGCACATATGCCAAGCTAATCTCCCTAGCAGAGAACCTCAACCTGACATAGTGATAATGCACCTCAATGTGCTTAGTGAGAGCATGGAACACAGGGTGATGGTGGTGGCAGAAGATTGACCAACACCCAAATCAGCCATAAGGCATCTGAGCCACACACGCTCAACAGTCACTATGAAAGTTGGCCTATACGTAGCCTCACAATTGGAAGCGGCCACAGTAGGCTGCTTCTTGCTCAACCAAGATATACATGAGCTACCAAGCATGAAGCAAAAGCCATTATTTGACACACGAGTGTCATAGCAATCAACCCAATCCGAGTCACAAAAAGCATGCAAATATGGCGATAGTTATCCCCCCTTGGGATAAAATAACCCAAGTAGTCGAGTACCACTCAAGTAGCAAAAGATGCGCTTAACTGCCTACCAATGCTTGACTCCTAGGCAATGCATAAACCTACTCATCTGTGAGACAACAAACTGAATATCTGGCCGAGTAATGCATAAGTAAATCAAGCATCCAACAACCTACTGATAGAGAACAACATCAAATGCATCTCCAGCATCTTGAAGACTTGATCATAAACTTGTCTCCATAGAAGGGGCAATAGGCTTACAATCTTCAAGGCCAAAATGCTCCAATAATGTGTCAATACATTTCCTTTGACACAAAGCCATTCCACCATCAAATTTCATAAATTGAATGCCCAAATAGTGATGCAAATGCCCCAAATCAGACATCTCAAATGAGGCATGCAAATCAGCCTTAAAATTAGCAATATGCTTCTCAATAGGACCAGTGAGCAGCATGTCATCAACATAGAAAACAATGATCAGAAGCACATCATTAGCATGCTTAACATATAAGGTGCTTTCAGTTGCACAGTTCTCAAAACCATGTGCTATAAGATAGGCATGTGTCTTCTCATACCAAGCACGTGGTGCTTGCTCTAAACCATATAATGCCTTCAATACGTGGTTTTCATGCCCTGTTTGCACAAAGCCACGGGGTTGAAAAGCGTACACTTCTTCATGCAATTAACCATTCAAGAATGTTGTTTTAATGTCCAACTGATGTACATTTCAACCATGATGAGCTACAAGTGCACAGATTCTACGAACTTTAGTCATTCAGCAAGTAGGTGAAAAGGTCTCATCAAAATCAATGCCTCTTTCCTGTGCATAACCCTTTGCAACAAGTCTAACCTTACAGCTCTCAACTGTACCATCAAGCTTACACTTCAGCTTGTATACCCACTTAGTCCCAATGGCCTTCTTGCCAGGAGGCAAGCTACATAAAGAACAAGTACCATTCTTCATTATAGCATCATATTTAGATTGCATAGCAGCCATCCATTTTTTGAATTTTGTGCTTCATCAAACGAAACAGGCTCATTCTCATCAGGGAGACTAGATGCAGCTATAGCATAGAAATCTGATGCAAAAGAGGCACTATGAGAGCCTGAACAAGTACGATATGATAGAGGTGCAGCTAATTTGTAGTCACGCAAAGATTGAACCAACCATTTTGGCATAGTTTTTGCCTGCTCAATATGAGCTCTCTCATCAATTAGTGCATCATGTAAATCTGCATTAGAAATGGAACGATCTGCATTATCACATGAAACCTGCAAAGGCTAAGAAGTTGCCTCATTAGGACCAGCACTAGACTGTCCACTTGTAAAAAGAGGCAGCAAAGTATCATATATGTCTTCGAAGCTAACTGATGTCTCCTTAGTACACGAAAGCAATGGCTGAATAGCATCTTCCACAAAAACAACATCACGGCTAACCAGAATGCGTTTAGTCTGTGGATGATACAGACGATAGCCTTTACTTTCAAAATTGTACCCAACAATACATTTTACTACTTTATCATCCAATTTGCTGTGATATTGTTTGAGGCACTAATGCATATGCCAAACAACCAAAAAGACACAGATGAGCAAGAGATGGCTTGCGATCATGCCAAGCCTCATATGGAGTGATAGACTGCAGTGCTTTTTTGGGACACCTGTAAAGTACATATGTTGCACACATGAAAACCTCAAGCCAGAAACTATGTGGTAAAGCCTAACTCTTGACCATGCACCACGCCATCTCCATGAGTGATCTATTCTTTCATTCAGCAACTCCATTCTGTTGAGGTGTATATGGCACTGTACAGTGGTGTTTTATCCCATGTTCAGCCAAAAATGCATTAAAATCAGACGACATATATTCCCCCCTCGATATGAATGGAGGGTGCCCATTTTACATGCTGACAGATTTTCAGTGAAAATCAAAAATTGTCAGAAGCACATGAACACTTTGGACTTTGCCTTCAATGGATATACCCATGCATGCCTGGAAAAATCATCAATGAAACTCACGAAGTAAAGATAATTTCCAAAAGGTGTCTACATAGGACCATAGACATCACTATGTACAAGCTTCAATTTTCGAGTAGCCCGAACTAAACCATCCTTTGGAAATGAGGAACGCTGCATTTTGCCCAAAATACAACCTTCACAAACATGTTTTCCAGGTGCCTCTAGTTTGGGCAAAGAGGACACCATTTCAAATTTTTGCAGGCGTAGCAAACTAGCAAAATTCAAATGATCAAAGCATGCATGCCAAAGCTTTTCATGTGACATAGTCTAAGAATCATGTACTGCACATGCCAAATCATTCAGAGATCTATCATAGTCTATAAGCTTATACAACCCACGACATAAAAGGTCAAAAGCAATAATCACATCCCCTTTTGACAGATCATGAATTCCACACCTGTCATCAAAGAAATTCACAACCAAGCCAATCTTGGCTAATGTAGAAACTCATAACACGTTCTTCTTGATCCCTGGCATAAGTAAAGCATCTGGCAAAGTGAAAGAACTACCATCAATAGTTGTCAAAATGATCTTACTAATCCCATAACAGGATAAGAGGAGCTGTTGGCACATGTAACAGTATTCCTTGTAGGGGCAGACTCAAGTGGAGAAGAAATTGCACTACGAGGTAATATGTTTCGTCGCCCCATTGTCAAACTACCAAACATCTGAGTCTATTGCAGACATGCACTGCTCATGAGAAGATCGGTCAAAACTAGAGACAGTAGTAAACGACCATTCTTCTTCCTGCACAAGATTAGTAGACTCTATTTTTGGTGTAGAGGTCTCTACAACAACCATTCCAGCATCTTTCACCTTTGCCTCTTTAGCAGCCAGTTTTGGACAGTTCTTTATGATATGATCATTCCCTTTATAGTACTTGCAAAACAATTTCTTCTTTTCTGATTTCTTCTCATCTTTATATTCCTTCTTCAAATGTGCAGCATTTGTGGATTTTTGCTTACTAGTTGAAGAGCTCCATTTTCCTTTGCCCTTCTGACTAGCCAGGAAAGCTTGATCTACAACATGCATAATGGACCTGTTCTACCTTGATTGATCTTCCTGCAATAGAACAAAGACTAACTCCTCAAATGACAAGGCATTTGGATTGCCTTTCATCATTAACCGAAGAGTAGAACCAAAACTTTGATATGAATCAAGAAGACCATTCAGAACGGTCTTCACAAGTGAGCTATCTGGTATAACCTCATCAATAGAAATGAACTATTCCTTCAAGTCTTTGATCTTTGTTAGAAAATTGTCCATAGAATCACCTTCATTCATGTGCTCACTCTCCAACTATTTTCGGAGCCTAGCTTGGTACAATGTGGTAAGTGTATCCCAAGCATCCTTAGCTGTCCTACAAGAGCGAATGTGAAGAATAATGGCACGTTTGATAGATAAAGCTATCAATGCATGTACTTGGGCATCTGTGCCATCCCAAGGAATTTGCTCTACAATAGGTGCAGCAAAAACTGCAACACAAATAGGAATATGTAGAATATCATCATCTTTGACACCTTCTTCCTCAACTTCTGTACCTGCAATTGTAATAGTTGAAGGTGGATAGGATGTTTTTCAACACCCTGCACAATGTTCCATAGTCCTTTTGCAACCAATACATGCTGCATCATAAAATCCCATAAGGGGTAGTTGGCACCATCCAACTTATCCTCAATCGCCAACATACGGAATACATCACTGCTTTCAACCATGGCCGGTGACTAAAATACCTTGATACAAAAAATTGACTATATCTCAAAAACTTGAACAGTTTTGCCGAGAGGAATTCTGCTAGACCTATAGCACACTCTGAGACGCTTATACTAGCGAATAGAAACTGGTATATACCTTTGGCACAAAAAGACAAAATAGCCTACAGAAGCATTGCAATCGTACATTCGGAGGCCAAAACGAGCTCACATCGTGATCTCAACACCACACAAGGAGACAGTTTTGATCTCAAAAACACGCTGAGTATGCTCACCAAAATTTGTGTGATTCTGAGAGTGTAAACGGAGTGTTGACAGTGCCCTAGATGAAGCGACGACCTGCACTCATACCAATTATTGGAGATAGACATCTGCGGAAGCATGCGAATGGCATAAGGAAGGAGAAGAATCTTGGAGCACAACACACAATACTGAATGTAGTACTAGAGAATGTACAAAGATAAGTAGCCCATTAGGGCAATAGGCGTATATGCAAGATGGGGGAAAAAACTCCTAAAGAGGGAAAAAAGTGCCCCGACAGTCCTAGTGTGTTCATACACATCATTACCTAAATATATCAATAGGACATTAGGTTTTTCCTTATGTACTCGTCTTTATATATTGCACTTGTTGTATTCTTGTTTTAGGTCATTCTTGTACATTTTTAATAGAAGAAGAAGAAGAAGAAGAAGATCATTCTCTTCCTTGCCTCAATCTGAGTGTGTGCTTCTCTTTGATTTTGAGAGTGTGTGTGAGCTCTCTTCCTTATCTCCTTCCTCGTGACATTCCCAAGTTTGATTCTCTTGTAAAGCTTCTATTTATTCTTCCATGGCACTTCTCCATTCTGGCTTCTTCATAGGTAGATGGTTCTTCATAGCTTGAGCCTTGTGCTAGATATTGAATGTTTAGTGATTAAAGAAATATCATTTCCATACCTTTTTGGTTTTCTCTTTTCTCTAGTAGATCTTCTTATAGTTTGTTGAGATAATACTGCTAGATCTCTCAACTCCTGCACTTTAGCTTTGGCTTTGGAGTTCTAAGAATTGATTTCCCTTCTTGGATTCTTCTGATCATCATCATAATCACTTGATGCTTCAAGTGTAAGCTCATTTCTTTTTGATAATGTTGGAAAGTTTTCCTCTAGATCATAAGGAATTCTTATTTTCCCACAATCATCTTCAAACTAAGATTTGTCACCATCAAATACAACATCTATACTTACAATGAACCCTTTGTTGCTTGGATTGTATGGGATATATCCTTTTTGATTAATTTCATAACGAATAAAGATGCATTTCTCTACCTTTGGAATTAATTTGCATCTATTTTGTGAAGGTATGTCTGCATATGGTATGCATCCAAAGATCTTGCAATGATGAAGGCTAGGTCTTCTTCCATTCCATGTTTCATATGGTTTCATCCCCTCCAATGCTTTTGATGGGATTCTATTGATTAGGTATGTGGCTCTAGATATAGTCTCTACCCACAAATAATTGGGTAGCTTCTTCTCGTTTAGCATTGATCTTGCAGCCTCCACAACTGTTCTATTTCTTCTCTCTACCACTCCATTTTCGTCTAGTGTATACCTGGTTGTGATTTCTCTTTTGATTACTCTCTCTTGGATATAAGAGTCAAATTCATGGGAGAAATATATTCCCCTTCCATATGACCTTAGTCTCTTCAAAGTTTTTCTCGTTTGATTGTCTACAAGTGCTAGGCATTTCTTGAAACATGAAAAAACTTCATCTTTACGCTTCATAAAGTATAGTAATGTCCATATTCTACAATCATCAATGAATGACATATAGTACCTAGATATAGAGATTGAAGGCTCCTTGCTTGCTTCCCATACATCTATATGTACTAGCTCCACTAAATCTCCATGAATGTACCCCTTCTTTGTGAATGGTTGCCTATGTGAATTACGAAATTGACAAGCACTATATTTGTAGCTCATATGTTGTTTGGATATGTTTGGTAGAACAAGTACACTATGATGCCTATTGATTTGCTTGAAATCTCTTTCACCTATGTGAGCTTACCTCTTGTGACAAATTTCTAGATCTAATATACTTTGGCTACCATAATTCAACAATGCAATGTTTCTAGTATCTTGGAGTTCAAATGTAAATAATCTACTTGATTTTTCTCCTTTTCCTATCCTCTTCAGTCCTTCATGTGGATCCTCAACAAAAATGCTCCATTTTGTGAATATGACATGCAATCCTTTTTCAACAATTTGACCTACACTCATGAGGTTCTTGGTGATAGTTGGAACATACAATCCGTTGCCCAATAGGTTCATATTACCATCTGAAGTCTTCACGTTGCCGATCTTCTCCATTTGATGCCTTGTGTCATCTCTTTTTTTTGGACTTCATGTGTATTCCTTGGATCCTATAAGGATTAGAGTATAACTACACTCCCTGATACATGATTTGAGCCATGTGAGTCTATATAGAATAAATGTTCATTTGCTTTACCTTGCTTCATGGTCAGGTTCATTAGAAGCAATGAATCCTTTTGAGTTGGATCATCTCCATAGTTTTTGTAGTCTCTTCTTCCTCTAGATCCTTCTTGGTAGTTGTTGTTATTGTAACTATTGTTGTGGTTGAATCTACCTCTTGAGCTTCGATAGCCTCTTTTGTTGTAACCTTTACCTCTTTGGTTCGTGGGATTATTGAAACAACTCTTAGTGATATGATTAGTTAAGCCACATATGGCACATGGAGATGAGCTTTGACCTCACCCCCTACCTTGTCTTCCTCCTGTGCCTCTTCTTCTTCAGCCTCTAGCTATACCTACAAAGTTTTCTTGATAGGTGCTTACTTCATCATTAGATTTTTCTTTTTAACCTTTTCCTTTGCTATCTTTGTTCTTTCTTTTTTATCCATAGAGAGAGAGCAGAGGATTGATTACCTTTTGAGTTTTCTCCATTCTTCATAAGCTTTTCCTCATGTGTGAATAGTTGTCCTATGAAGGTGTTGAAGTGAGGAACATGCATGTCCATGTAGAGATTCATGGTTGTGGTGAAAGCTTCTCCCTTTATTCCATCGATCAATTGTCTTACTATCTATTCTTCATCAATGATTTCTCCAATTCTTCCAAGTTGTTGTGTTATGTCCATTTTGCTGACAAAATCAATCATAGTTGGCTTTGGTATCTTCTTCAGTGTGGTGAATTCCATCTATAGTTGATTCTTCCTTGACTTGTTACTTGATGAGAAGAATGCTTCAAGTGCATTCCAAGTTTCTTGTGAAGTCTTGCAGCTCTTGATCTGTGGAAATACAAAATTGGAGATTGAGTAAAGAATATATGACCTTGCTAGAGCATCCTTTGAGCATCATGTGTTTAACCTCTCTTGATCTTCTTGTGTTGGTTGGACCTTGCTTCTAAGGATTGGCATCACTCATCTTGAGATATGTAATCGTAGAGATTTCTCCTTTGAAGATAAGATTCCATTTTAAGTGGACAAGTTGAGTGGTAACCTCAATCCAGTTGCTCTATGGATTTACAAAATTTATCTCCCAACTTGATTAGTTTCTCTGATACCACTGTCACGAGATGGTGAAGTTATGTCTAGAGATGAGCTGGTGTGGCAAAAATCCTACTCTACACCTTCCAATCTAGCTTCACAGATGCTTATTAGATTTCTTTAGATCCACAATGGTACATTTAGAATGAACAAGTCCTTTGGAGTATCACTCTCAAATGTTTGAATCAAAATAGATAACTTGTATATGCAAGAAATGTGAAGAATCTTCTATTTGGTGAATAGAAGGTCTCACTATTATACTGAGAGCTCACTACCTCGTATGAATTGACCAAAGAGATTTTGCACAAATCTAATTGACGTGTAGTATAGATAACTAAAGCAAGTTATTTCATGAACAAATCTACACCATACAAGGAGAAATGAATCTAGTGAGTCAGTGGGGTCATCCCAACTTCTAAGGATCTAGAACATGTGCAGAAATAGTCACCTGCCTTACTTCATATCTCAAGATGTACTCAACAAAACTTTATAAGAATTAATACATGAATGCTAAAAACATTACTATAACTATCCCAAGTTAAAGTATAGAAAATGCGTGGAGTATACACAAAGAAATCGATTCCACAAGATCACTATAATGATGAAGATGCAATAGTAGACGGTAGATAAACATGTAATTGAAGTAATGTATCAAAATGTAAATTTTATTGAGCATATGATTGTTGATATATAAAAGTAGTGATGTGTTTGAACAGACTAGGATTATCTAGGAAATTTTTCCCTCTTTAGGAGGTTTTTTCCCCTTGCTCGTATATACACCTATAGTCCTAACGCATCACTTATCTTTGTACATTCTAGTGGTAATACATTCAATATTGTGTGTTGTGCTCCAAGCTTCTTTGTTTGGCTCCTAAGCCCACGGAACAAATGATTGTAAAAGCCTTTATTTTGCTTAACCCCTCGCAATCGGTCCAATTGGATTACCTGGAGCCCATAATTATCCCTCGAGGAATTCTTCCTTTGTATATGCACTAGCTCATAAATTCCCGGCAAATGCACCAAAATGTAAGGTCTCTTAGTCCAAGGGAAAGTGTCTTAGACACACCTATGTTTGATTCAATCAACTTGTAATATGCCACTTTCTTTCACTCCGAGTCCACAATTGCTCTTGAATATATCCTCTTTAGGGATCCCCAGTAGGATCGCCAAATGATAAGGTGTCCTTGTAGGCCTCTAGACAGCTCTTTTTATCCAAGGTTACATCAGATCTACTTGTTTTTGACAAGTTTTTGTCGTATACTCACTTATTCACTCCACCCACTTTCATTTGTTTATCATTTACTTGTAAAGGCTCAAAGATCAGCCTTAGCCCACGCACACTTTCACAACCACTCACTCTCTTTTAGTCACACCTCAGCCTTTCACTCATGTACACTTATCTTTTTGTCCCACCCAACCCTACCTACTCTTCCACTATCTTCTCTATCTTATTTACTTCCTTCCTTTTCCTCTCCTTCTTGTACTAAGAGCACTCAAATAAAAGCACATTCATTTCTTTCCCACCTTGTATACACACCAGAAAGCACCAACATATGTTCTCGCATATGTGCAATCACTCTATGTTCAAAAAATCGTGTTTCGTAGAAATGATCAGTTGAGTTCAACAGATTTAATTGTCATAGGATGTGCATTCTTGCAGATCGAAAGGAGAAATTGAACGCAATCAGCTCAAGTTTCATGCAAGAGATTCACCAATTGAAATACTCAAATATGACTTGCAGAATTCTTATTGCTAGGGAGTAAGATAAACGGTGTGTTTAGTTTTCTTTAGTAAGAAAAAAACAAGATAACAATAATTCTACACTCTTAATACTTTCCTCTAAAACATTTGGTATTGAATCCAATATGAGAGGTTGTCATCCACAACCTAAAATCCTTACAAAAAAATTGTACCCCTTGTCGATCATGACAATAGCGCTGTGTTGATGAGGCACACACATCATACAGTTCCCTTTGTCGACGGACTTCCTTAACACGAGCAACACATCACATGGAGTTATTATCAAGATTCCTCAGAAGAACGCCCACACCAACAGAATGACCATCGAAATCCCTGATGACGGCTGCATCAACTCTATGATAACAAAAACGAGCCCTCCCCTTTTCTTCGTGGTGATTCCTCCCCTTCAGCCGATGCGCGTTATCTCCCTTCTGAGCTTCCCTTTCTATCCCCAAGAGCAGCCGTTGCTTATGATAGAAAAACCCCAAAAGGATCACCTCTCCCTTCGTCCCCCCCAGGAGTGAGAGCCAGCTCCCCGTTCTTCTCTTCTACTGCCCCCAAAAGAGAGGACGCTCTCCAGATTCAAGCGATGTGCAAGCGTACCATATGTGCCTGACGAACCATGCACCGAGCTGCCTCCCCTATCCTCCTCCTCTCGTCCCCAAAAGAACCAGCGCCCTCCACCTTTTTTGCTGCCGCCCAGAGATAAGGCATCCCCTTTTTTGGAGAAAAATAGGCCACACCTTTGAGTTGCATTTCATCAAGACATTTGAGAGCAAACATGGCATCCCCATGTTTGGCATATCCTACAATTAGGGCAGTCCATGACACAACAATCTTGATTCGGAAGCCTATTGAAGACTTCGTGTGCTTTTCTGATCAAGCCACACTTGACATACATGTCTATCAATGCATTTCCAACAGCAGTACCAAGTTCCCGATCCATTCTGATCATGATGGCGTCATGTAGTTGCAAATACTTCCCTTCAAACATTTGATCACTCTTCAAGTACCTGTAATCAAACATCTTCTTCTGCCAAATACAAACATGTTAGTGCACCAAAACCGACCATTTATTGAGCTAACATACTCCCCTCTTCTTAATTGCGAAGTCGTCCTCGACGAGCGAAACTGTTCCTGCGCTCAAATCATCCAATATGTGATCATCACTCAATCAAATAAAAATCTTTACCTTGCATGACCATACTCTTCTTCCTCAATGTAGCACCTGCGATCACCCTCATACAATCATCGGTCAGTACCAAAATCCAATCATTTCACTTACCATCTTTGTCCATCTTCTCGCATCTTCACCGCCATGTCTACCTGTCTACAAACTCATCAAACATATTAGATCATTTTTCATCAAACACCACATCTACTACCAAAATGAGAAACATCCATATCAATCATCCATATCACACATATATACTCAACACACACATCAAGATTCCACATCACACATGCATTCTCATCACACACAACCTACGTACATACAAGCAGAAGCCAAGCCACATTCCCTCTTTCGTCATTCCTCTCCATTCACATGCAATGTGAACACAAGTAAAAAACACATTCAATTCTTCTTCTTGGTATCCTTTTGGGCCTCAGTATCGCTTTCCTGCTACTTTTTCATACACACAACATACATTCATGCAAGATCCGCATCCGTTATTCCTTTCCGCTACTCTTTTGGTTTATATGTTTTCTTGCCTAATTTCTTTTCCACTTCCACTCAGACCCTCTTGCCCATTTTCCATTCCCCTTCGACCTAGGGTTTTCACTACCCGCTTTTCATTCCATCGACTCTTTGTTTTTTTTTTTTTTTTTTCAACTACATTCCATGCTAGGTCACCACCACACTTCTCTGAAAATGATGGACATGTGGCAAAGACCACTCAAGCCTAACACAAGCTCACTCTGATAAGATCGCTCATCTTCAATGCGATTCCGAACTTCACAAGTCGTTGCACCACCTAAGAGCCAAGTTGAACACTTCTCTAAGGTTTACAGACAAACAATGCAACTAGCACGATTGGATTCCTCAAGTCCAAGCTTTCCATAGACACATCGCAACCAAAACCCTAGCCGAGCATAAGCTTCAATTTGACATGTTTCATCGGGAGCCCACACATAACCCAAATCCCCACAACACAAACACATATATTCCCATCCGAGCGTCATGCTCTCTCACCTCTCTTATGTCCCCCCTCGAGCGAGGAATTCTTCTCATTCATTTTTCCCACATTTTTTCTCTCTTTTTTCATCATTTTTTTTCACATCTTTACTCACACTTGCCGGCCTACGCCGAAGCTGGATGCGACTCGTGGACTCGACCACCCGATCGAGTTTGTTCCACCCATCTACCAACCCAACGTAGCGCGCGACACACAGACAACTAGCCCTATGCGAAACCGACGTCGGTTCGTGGCTTTGACCACCCCGCCAAAGTGGGTCCACCTACCTATCGGCCCACATAGGCGCGTAGCCACACTCACACATACACAAACATATATTTTTCTCATTTTCTTTTCATTCCCGAATCTCAAGAATTAGGAGACAAAAGAAAGGATCTTTTCCCAACCATCCCAATCACGACACACACACATATATCCCCTCGTGGACATCCCAATGAGACATATCTCCTCTCTGCTGCCACTCAAGCCAATATCCAGCCATTGATGCCATGGTCAACTTTTCCTCTCGAAACCCACACACACTAATTACTTTGCCGACCTGAAACCTCAAAAAGTGTCACTTCAGTCCTAAGTGTACAGCCAACTCGATCCATCCGTCCTCACATCTCTGACTCGCAATCTGCAAAGCAAAACCTAATCAGACTCAAGCCATCCTTACCGGCATCCATCATATCATCTTTTTCTTTTTCATCTCCATCCTCTGCCTCGCAGAGATTCCACATGATTCGACAGCTTGCTGATATTGTCCTCTAGCCAAGCGATACGGTCTGGAAGGCCACCATTCATTACTACACCTCTTAATGCCTCGAGCTTCAAAGCTAAATCCCTTATCCCTTCTTCTTTTCGCTCATCACTGCCTTGGAGTCGAAAAATCTCATCATCCACTTGATGGAACCGAACCCACATTTTCTTCTTCTCTTCTTCTAAATGGCTCATCCTTCTTTCTATTTCCAAAGGAACCTCCTCGCTCCTCCCGACTTGGCCAGACAACTTTTCAACCTCTTCTCGAATCGACCTCTCCTCCCAGATTCTACTCATATTTTCTTCATCCAGGTCATCTACCTTCTTCGACAATTCATTCTTCGTTCTTTCTAACTCTGCTTCGAACGCATCCAACCTATCCAACACTGCTTTCAGCTCTTCCTCCGTTTTCCTTGCTCTCGGATCCTCCACCTGTCCTCGCATCTCGTCGTCTTTCCGATTCATCCACCTACCGAGCTTGCTACTCACCCTTGCATTCTCTTTCTCTACACGTCTCATTTTCTCATCACTCTCCGCTTGGGCACTTTTCATTCTTTCTAACTCCAGGTGGAACTCGTCACATGCCTTACCCGCTTGATCACTGTATCGATGGATTATGCTTTGTACCTTCTCAATTTCATGCTCCATTCCTTCGACTCTCCTCATTAGGTCATCCTCGTCTCTTGAGAGCTCTTCTTCGATCGCAACTCCAAAGCAGTCGGCTACCATCAAACCGGATCTCAAGTCCCAGACCACGTTTTCACTCTCGGGCTTCACAAGATCTTGCCTCCAGCTTTTGTTTACTCTTTTCCACTCCTTGTTTTCATTTTTCAACATTCGTACTTGCTTTTCCCAAGTTCCTAGGATCTCGGCCATTTTCACTTGATTTTCCTCTAATTTCGCTATTTTGATCCTCTCGTTATCTCGCTCCACATGCAACCAATTGACTTGACATTCCAAGCTCTTCACAAGTTCTATCAAGTCTCGGTCATGAGATCGAGTGTCCTTGCTTCCACTTGCTCTCGCAGTTTCCGTCGATGAAGTAACTCCACCTTTGTCAACTTCCACATACAAAGAGGATAAGCACCTATCTGGTTCATTCGTTGCGACCTTTAGGTCAATCACCTCTTTTGAGCCACACACGTGCTCGCATAGTCTCTTTTTCCCACAGTCCTCAGATGTGGGGACAAAATCCACCGGGGTGCATACACGAGGGCAATATTTGGCTATATGCCCAATCTGCTCGCAACACCAGCATCTCACATAATTTGATATCGAGCCAAATTGCCACCCTCGGTTCACATGATGTCTCATGGTCGGACGAGAACATATCCATCTATTTTGTCCAAAATTCCCTTGCCTTATATTCGCTTTCTCAAAACTAGAGGCTTGTCTTTGTTGGGCCATTTCTCTAATGAAGATCAAAGCAGATTTGGGATCGACTTGGCTGTGCCACACGATTGGGGCACCAAGCGAACTCGTAGCACTCTCTATGAGATGTGCTAAGCCAATTCCCGGCAAACGCACCAAAATGTTTGGCTCCTAAGCCCACGGAACAAATGATTGTAAAAGCCTTTATTTTGCTTAACCCCTCGCAATCGGTCCAATTGGATTACCTGGAGCCCATAATTATCCCTCGAGGAATTCTTCCTTTGTATATGCACTAGCTCATAAATTCCCGGCAAACGCACCAAAATGTAAGGTCTCTTAGTCCAAGGGAAAGTGTCTTAGACACACCTATGTTTGATTCAATCAACTTGTAATATGCCACTTTCTTTCACTCTGAGTCCACAATTGCTCTCGAATATATCCTCTTTAGGGATCCCCAGTAGGATCGCCAAATGATAAGGTGTCCTTGTAGGCCTCTAGACAGCTCTTTTTATCCAAGGTTACATCAGATCTACTTGTTTTTTACAAGTTTTTTTCGTATACTCACTTATTCACTCCACCCACTTTCATTTGTTTATCATTTACTTGTAAAGGCTCAAAGATCAGCCTTAGCCCACGCACACTTTCACAACCACTCACTCTCTTTTAGTCACACCTCAGCCTTTCACTCATGTACACTTATATTTTTGTCCCACCCAACCCTACCTACTCTTCCACTATCTTCTCTATCTTATTTACTTCCTTCCTTTTCCTCTCCTTCTTGTACTAAGAGCACTCAAATAAAAGCACATTCATTTCTTTCCCACCTTGTATACACACCAGAAAGCACCAACATATGTTCTCGCATATGTGCAATCACTCTATGTTCAAAAAATCGTGTTTCGCAGAAATGATCAGTTGAGTTCAACTGATTTAATTGTCATAGGATGTGCATTCTTGCAGATCGAAAGGAGAAATTGAACGCAATCAGCTCAAGTTTCATGCAAGAGATTCACCAATTGAAATACTCAAATATGACTTGCGGAATTCTTATTGCTAGGGAGTAAGATAAACGGTGTGTTTAGTTTTCTTTAGTAAGAAAAACTAAGATAACAATAATTCTGCACTCTTAATACTTTCCTCTAAAACATTTGGTATTGAATCTAATATGAGAGGTTGTCATCCACAACCTAAAATCCTTACAAAAAAATTGTACCCCTTGTCGATCATTAGTGAAATACAATCTGCATCATCATCAACTTTGTTACCAGTATCTCCTTCTCTCTATCATCCTCATATGCAATGCACAAAAAATGAGGGATGATTACAATCATTAATTCCTAAAAGTCTTCATGCAATGAGAATAAAAACATATACCCCCTCATAGGAATCTCATATTCACAGCATAGTTATGCAATGCTCATTTCGTCTCAAGTGTTTGCATTCACTATCAATGCCCAACAAATAAAAAGTGCACTTTTAGATCACAGAAACATCATAGTATTTCATATACATCAGAAAACCTTTCAAAAAATGTATCTTAATACCTCCCCAAGATCATCTTGCGATCACTCAACCGAATCAATATTCATAAAGTATACATATCTAGCTTGAAGTCTTTTCACAGATCCTAGGTGTCATAACATAATGTTTAGTTGGAAAACATGTCCGACAATGGGGATATGCAGTGCTCGTAGAATTCTGAGAAAAAAACAATGAATTGTTGGGGTCTTCATCACATTTGCATTAGAGATTAAAGTGATACCTGCAAAAGTGTACTTGATTGAACTAACTGTAGATCAAATTTTTCTGGTATGGCTCTATAGCTCCCTCTAACATTCATAGACTCGCTGAAGTAGCAGCACCACCTAATGTTTTGCTGTCATTTCTCAGCAAAAGGATTCAAAAAATGAAGCTCCTAGCATCAGCTTCAAAGCTCAACCGCCCCCATCATCTGCCTTCCTTTCTTCTGTTGCAGGACGTGCACACCTCGACAAAATGCCACCGGAAGGACTCCAAGTTTTTCTGCTACTCGACGTATCCTCATGTGCTGTCAAAGAAATAATCTTCCAACGACTTTCAATAGATCAGTACAGATGAATGTGACAATGTCAGAGAATTATTGGTGAAGAAGCCATGTCATAAGCTGATGTCCATTGGCGCAGCGAACAGCTCGTTGTGTATCAAAGAAGAAAGTTCTTTTGTTTGTTCTAGTTAATGTGCGATCTCTTGCTTCATAATCAGAAGCCATAGAAGATTTCCGTGCTGAATCGCAAAAAGTATAGCGCCATTAGACGCAATAGAGTAATTCATAGTGTAGCGCATGTCCTCAGAGCTCTTTTCTTATTGTTTCAGACATTCGAAATCTCCTTTCTCATAGCATAGTCAATATCAACATCAATAAGTCCCTGACAATAGCGCTGTGTTGATGAGGCACACACATCATACAGTTCCCTTTGTCGACGGACTTCCTTAACACGAGCACACATCACATGGAGTTATTATCAAGATTCCTCAGAAGAACGCCCACACCAACAGAATGACCATCGAAATCCCTGATGACGGATGCATCAACTCTATGATAACAAAAACGAGCCCCCCCCTTTTCTTCGTGGTGATTCCTCCCCTTCAGCCGATGCGCGTTATCTCCCTTCTGAGCTTCCCTTTCTATCCCCAAGAGCAGCCGTTGCTTATGATAGAAAAACCCCAAAAGGATCACCTCTCCCTTCGTCCCCCCCAGGAGTGAGAGCCAGCTCCCCGTTCTTCTCTTCTACTGCCCCCAAAAGAGAGGACGCTCTCCAAATTCAAGCGATGTGCAAGGGTACCATATGTGCCTGACAAACCATGCACCGAGCTGCCTCCCCTATCCTCCTCCTCTCGTCCCCAAAAGAACCAGCGCCCTCCACCTTTTTTGCTGCCGCCCAGAGATAAGGCATCCCCTTTTTTGGAGAAAAATAGGCCACACCTTTGAGTTGCATTTCATCAAGACATTTGAGAGCAAACATGGCATCCCCATGTTTGGCATATCCTACAATTAGGGCAGTCCATGACACAACAATCTTGATTCGGAAGCCTATTACTTCGTGTGCTTTTCTGATCAAGCCACACTTGACATACATGTCTATCAATGCATTTCCAACAGCAGTACCAAGTTCTCGATCCATTCTGATCATGATGGCGTCATGTAGTTGCAAATACTTCCCTTCAAACATTTGATCACTCTTCAAGTACCTGTAATCAAACATCTTCTTCTGCCAAATACAAACATGTTAGTGCACCAAAACCGACCATTTATTGAGCTAACATTCTTCTTCTTCCTTGTGCTCTTTGCCTGCTTTTGTAGACCTCAAACTCCAACAATTGGTATCAAAGTCGATCATCGCTTTATCTAGGGCATCATCGACACCCCTTCAAATGCACTATCACAGTGGTAGTGTAGGAAATTTTGTCTATTTGTGCCAAAGATATATACAGGTTTTGATTCGTCAGTATAAGCACCTCAAAGTCTGCTACACATTTAGCAAAACTTATTAGCGTAGTTTTGTTCAACGTTTTTTGATACATTCATTTTTTTGCATCACTGTATTTTAGTAAATGGCCATGGCTAAAAGGAGTGATGTATTTTGTATGTTGGATGTTGAGGATAAGTTGGATGGTACGAATTACCCATTATGGGCTTATATGATGTGTCATGTATTGGTTGCAGAAGGATTGTGGAATATTGTGCAAGGTGTTGAAAAATGTCCTATTACCCTATCAAATAGAGTTACTGAAGCTGATGCAGATGGCATTGAAAGTGATGATATTCTTCATGTTCTTGGTCGTGCTATGGTTTTTGTAGCACATACTTTAGAGTAAATTCGTTGGGATTGTAGAGATGCTCAAGCACATGCATTGATTGCCTTGTCTGTCAAACAAGCCATTATACTTCACTTTCTCTCTTGAAAAATAGCTAAGGATGCTTGGGATACACTTACCACTTTATACAAAGCAAGGAATGAGGCTCCTGTTGCTTAGCTAAAAAAAAATGGTTTGAGAGTGAGCTTATTAATGATGGAGATTTTAATGGAGCATTTTCACGCAAAGATCAAATATTTGAAGGAATAACTGATTTAAAGGATGAAGTCTTACCTGATAGCTCACTTGTGGAGACTATTCTGAAATGCTCTTCCCAATTCATATTGGATTTTTTCTTCTCCTCTTAGTTTCATTATGAAAGACAATCCAAATGCCTTAACATTTGAGGAGTTATTCTCTGTTCTGTTGTAGGAAGATCAGTCTACGCAAAATAGGTCCATTATGCATGTTGCAAATCAAGTTCACTCTTATATTACGGTCTATGTCCACAAAACTGATCTATTGGACATTCATTTGTTTCTAGAGGTGTTTCCAATGTCTAAAATCCTTTTTTCAGAGCCTCTTAGCATTTAGGAGGTTCTAGGAACCCAGACCTTTGATGCTCATGATCGCAAACCAAATTGAGTTTGCCATTGTATTATCTTCCATTTAGTTTGCCATATTATCTTCCCTTTAGTTTGCCATATGAATGCAAAAGCATTCCCTTTGAGATTTAGATAGTCCCTAAATACCCATTCTCCTAATTGATGCTTACACATAATCCTCATGATGAAACATCAACTAAGAGCTTGGTAACCCAGTAGGCTACATATATCCCTATCTCCTAGAAACTCTTAAGAGGAGATTCATAACTCTACTCCTAGTCTCAATAATGTCTTTAATAGAAGACGATCACTTCTATCTAGACAACCAACATTAGAAAATGAAACTCGCTCTTTAATCTCATGTAAGGAAAAGATCTCTAGTAGTGAAAGTTGTTCCACTTCCCCTTTTCCTATGAAAGAGACTCTATTCAATCCAATCGCTCCACTCATCCATAACTGAGAACGTGCACATAAGTTATCCATATTTTTCCCTTCCAAAATTGTGCAGAACCAAACTACCATACGAAGGAAAACTATAATGAAAATTAGAGTAAATGAGTTCCTTTAAAGTATGAACTAAGCGATGTTTACTAGACACCTCTTCTCTCTAGTGGAAAACATACTCTATTCTTAACTTATGAAGAAATGATATTTTTCTTTTCTTTTTCTCTTTCAAAGAATAGGAGCTAAGGTGAGACCTCCCAACTAAAGCTAGATCTTCCTTGATCTCTCAACTAATTCACACTTTGTCCTTCTCTTAAAAGTGAGACTAATGAATTCATTTGCTCCTCGCTTCCTTAAAGTAATGCATAATCACTCACTCCATACATTTCTATGAAGATGGAGAAAAAGTCTCTGATAATAATGCAGGTGTAAGTGGTGAAAAGTGAAGAAAAGAAATTCCTACTAAGGATCGAAGCTCTCTACTGAAATGGTCAGCAATGATATGACAGGATTCCATAAAGAAAACATGTGTATGCATACTAGAAACCTATCTCTTCCAACTATACTGTATTCATGGATGTAAATGATCCATTCACACGGATGGAATTATCTATCCTTAAGACTATAAAGTGATTATGTGATATCAATGGTGATAATATCACTCATCATATTATCTATTGGAAGAATAAATCTTCCCTACTCTATGAAAGGTAACTCCCAATCCTGAGGAGATGTCTACTAAGAGCTCTTCTATGATCTAGTCGAACTAGTATAGTTTGGTTCTAGTTAACCTCTCTTAGTAGATATCGTGCTCTATAGCTAAATTGTTCTTAGGTACTAAGACTAATTCTAAATACCTCTCTTTAGATCCCAATATAGATATATGTATTGGGTACCCCAAATATTGCTCACTCAGGGATCTATGCTCTAAGTCATAGAGCTAGTGCCATGATATTGATGTTCCTAACCATCACTCAAATTACATAAGCACCCATCGATGATCTCTCATGAAACCCATCTTTGTGATTTCATCTAATTCGGTTCCTTAGTAATGTAGCATAATTACTTCACTACTTACTCAAGTGATGTGCATGAGTGAAAGTAATCATTCTTTGGGTATCTGTCATAATACCCGATAGTATCCTAATCATACCATGAGACTCTTTTGAAGGTAAGTAGGCCTTCAATATATTGGATATTATCATAATTGTATCTTGCATACTTGTATGCAACTTCCTTTAACCTATAGGATTGCTTGTGCACATTCCTCATGGTGAAGGTATATTTCCTTCCCCTTAGCAATCCTATGGTCTAAATCCATAAGGATTATGTGTAAGGATCCAATTACTATTGAAATTGTCTTACCTATGATGCTTTGATGGTCCTTCATCTATGACATGCATGTATTCAAGCATGCTTATACATTAGTGATGTTTTCAGAGAAGGCATGTTACTATGCCATAAGATCCTTACCAAAAGATTAGTGCCTATGCTATGCCATGAGGTGGGAAAATTTTTGATAGCATTTCCCCAAGGGAATGGAGTTCAAAAAAAATTGAGCCATAATATGAATCATAAGGCCGTGTAGGACAATGGCACACATGGCATGGACAATTACATAGGTCTTGGTAAGCCCATGGCATGCAAGCCATATACTCAAATATGAACTTCAAAACCTGCAAAAACATAAAATGTTGGCAACCACATCTTGCTTGCATAGCCTTGTAGTTCTTGTAGTTATCTATCTTGCTGACCATCAAAAGTGTACACCTAGCAAGTTGATCCCTATGTTTAGAATTAAAACAATGATCAACCTTGATGCCATGCATGTACATATACAACATGCCATAACATAAACCATGATGTTTTAAAATATAAGCCATATGTTCTTGAATGGTTTAATGTTGGACTTGCATGCATCCAAGTCCTTTTGATGAGCATTGAGATCTCTACATTTTTCTCTACAAGTCCTAAAATAAGCTTTGAAGTGTCCAAGAGCATTATATCACCTTCCAAAACTCCCAACAGAGTCAAATGATTACCAAAAATACTATAAATATGCCAAAAATGCATGTGTAATCCATCTTGAAACCTCCAAAGACTTTTTAGGACCTCCAAATAATCATGAAATGAGTTATATAACATGTGAAAGAGGCTCTAAGAAAAATAACTTCAATCACCTTCCTCATATGCAAAATATGGCTCCTAGAAGGTAGTAGTATAAAACTATTCAGACTTTATAGACCTACATAGAGCTAGAAAAATATATAATTTCAAAGTTTTCTTTTCATAAACTACATGTAGATCTTGTTATCTTCAAAATGAGCTGTAGAACATCCAATTTCACTTTTTCTAGCCCAAGATATGGCCTCTCCAAGTGGGATATGCCAAATAAGTGGACCAATGGAGAGGCTAGAAAAACGTGTGAAAATGTGATTTTTGAAGTGCCTAAAAGCATTCTTTCATCAAGAAAATCCTAAAATTCTCTCCATAACCTTAGAGAGTATTATATGGAGATGCTTTTGCATATTCTCAAACTTCTTAATACTCCCTTCTTGCATGCTAATTTACTCCCAAAAAAGCATAAACCAAAATTTTTACTTTGATGCAAAAAGTAAAATGGGAGATTTTAGCAAGCTTCTAATCCATTCCAAATGTGGTAGTTTCTTGGATTTTCTAATTCCCTATGGTAATATATAAAGTATAATTCATGTATGTAGGCATTAATCCATGGGAAGCCTCTTAAATTATCTCTTTTCTTGCTCCCAAATGTGGAGTTTTGCTAAACATTAACACCTAATTTGTTTCCAAAAATGCAAAAAGGGGGCTCTTCAGGAAGTAAAATTCCTTCTTAACTTATCCGTTTTATGAACTTACTGCTCCCATATTGCTGTAGGCATGGTTCTTCCCATCAATCTATGGACAATCCCTTTTCACTTTCCTTTCCCAAAATGGCTCCTTATCAAAATGGAAATCCTACAATTTATGTGAAATCATGGAGGAGGGCTATTTTGGAGGTCCCTAGGACATATATATGCCATACTTGCCATACACATGATTTCTCTCAAAGGGCTTGACCCTCCAACCCTTTATTTTACTTCTCTCATAGTGGGATGTTATTGTTTTATTCATAGGAATAAAAAAAAAAAATCATTCCTTAGTATCCTTGGAGACATGAATTTGCACTAGTGAGAAACTCCCTCCATCACCAAACCTCAAATACATCTCATTCCGAGCAGGAGGGGCCGTGACTTCTCATTAAATAAGTTGACATACTTAGCATCTTCTATCTTTCATTTCAATTCTCCTTGTTCTACCTCATCCGGCTCAAACACTCTTGATTCCTACTTTTACTTCATTAGGGTGTCACTTAAATCCTCAGCCAACATGATCTTTGAAATATTTCAATGGTATGGTGATGCACCACTGTCCACTCTCCTTTTGAAGAGCTCCATGATGATATCCTGGGAGTAGAAAATCGAGCTCCAAGTGTTGCACATGGTACTTTTCATAGAGGCTTCAAAATACACACGAAAACACAATACATAGGGAGCACGAACACACACTTGTTAGTTGTTACAAATGCGATCGAACTGGTAGTATGTGGCTAACCAGACCACTATATGTTTTATTAAAGAACATATACAAAAGTGTCTGGTGGCCATTTGAAATTTCACATGGACACTAACAGTAACAATCTCCCACTCAAGGCCAATATGGCCAAAGTAACTATGGGAGAAAAATGAAGAATGATAAAGAATACCTGAATGTAAGTTTACAAACTATACTCCCCACTTGATGGGAATGCTACACAGTATACAAAATGACTATGTAAGATCATGAATCAAGTAAACCCCATCAAGTGACACCAATGTCAAAGGCTATCATGTGGAAGAGCTTTAGTCAAAGCATCTGCAACATTATCTTGATTATGAAGGTTATCAAGAATAATGTACTCAATGGCTAAGCAATCTCTTATGAAGTGATACCTCACCTCAATGTTCTTGGTCTTTGCATGATAAACTGGATTCTTAGCCAAAGCAATGTCACTCAACTATCACTAAGCAATCAAGATACATGCTGAGGTAGACCCATATCACAAGCAAGATGAGAAAGCCTCAATGCTTCCTTACATGCCTCACTTGTTGCAACATACTCGGCTTCTATGGTGGAAAAAGTTGTGCATTCTTGAAGAAGATATCTCCTAGAGATAGCACCTCTAGCAAAATGAAAATTGTACTTTGATGTAGACTTATGATTGTCTACACAACCAACATAGTCATAATCTATGTAGCCAATCATGGATGCTTTCCCTCTATGTAAGAATCGACAATTGTCCTTTGTGCCACTTAGATATCTCAAAATCATCTTGAATACTCTCCAATGTTGCTTGCCAGGATTAAACATATATATGCTCACAACTCCCACTACAAATGCAATGTTTGCTCTTGTAGCTACCATAGCATACATGAGACTACCAACAACAGACTCATAAGGAGTTTTGGTCATGAGTACCTTCTCCTCATCTGATTTGGGGTGATCATCCTTGCTCAATTTCACATATGTGGTTAAAGGTGTACTAAATGCGTTTTCCACCATGCATATTGAACCTATGAAGTACTTTGGATATGTACTCAATTTGAGACAAGTATATGCATCTTGTACTCCTATCACAAGTAATTCCCATGCCAAGAATATGTTCAGCATCCCCCAAATGCTTTGTATCAAATGTCTAGCTCAAATTCTTCTTAAGAATTGACAAGTCATAAGAGCATTTCCCAGCAATCAACATATCATCGACATAAAATATCAAGCATATGAAGCTCTCATCTAAGCATCTCTTTGCATAGAGGCAATGGTCCTCATTGCTTCATGATTAGCCTTCAGACATCATAAAATCATCAAAATTTTGGTACCATTATCTAGGGGATTGTTTAAGTCCATTTAAGATCTTCTTGAGCTTACAAACTAGACTTTCTCTGCCAAGAACTACATAACCCTTTGGTTGTTCCATATAGATCTTATCTGTAAGATCTCCACGCAAGAAAGTAGTTTTAACATCCATTTGGACTATCTCTAACTCATTCATTGCAACGAATCCAAGCAACATGTGTAGGGTAGTCATCTTGACCACTAGAGAGAAGATTTCCTTAAAATTAGCATCATGCTATTGCTTAAAACCCTTTACAACAAGTCATGCTTCATGCTTTGTAGAAGCCCTATTTGATGTGAATTTTAGCTTATATAGCCATGTACATGGTCAAGCTTTCCTACACTTTGGCAAATGTACTAAATCCCGATTACTAGTCTTGTGAATTGAATGCAACTCACTCTTCATGGTATGCTCCCACATGACATGATATGTTGTCTGCGTAGCCTCTTTGTATCAAGAAGGCTCACCACCATCTATTAGCATAACAAAATCCAAAATTGAAACATATCTATTAGGTGGATGTGAAACACGTGTAGATTGTCTAAATGGTTGCTGAATAGGAACATTTTCTTACTGATCTGATCAGACATTCTGTTAAACATCCCCACATGCAACATTTTTATGCATGCAAACTAGAGGACTAGTATCCTCAAACAACATGGGCTGTTTTATGCATCTTAGAATCACTAAAAATGACATCACTACTTCTAATCACTGATCATCGTTTAGGATCCCATAAGTGATAGAAAAATTGTCCTTCTTGACCATATCCAAGAAAAATCCAGTTTTTGTATAAGATTCTTGGGTATATTAACATATGATTCACACCCAAGAACATGAAGATGATCATAATATTGTGGCTTCCTTGCCCATAAATCTTGTGCCACTTTCAAACATTTGGCAGTACTAGGTGAAATGTTAATCATGTGAACTACGAAAAACACTACTGCCCAAGAGCCTTGTGAAAGGTTTGCATTATGCAACATAGAAACTACTCGATCATAAATAGTTATATTCATCTTTAGAGCAACACCATTATGGAGTGGGGTATAAGAAAATATAAATTCTCTAAAAATTGCTCTAGACTGATAGAACATACTGAATTCATGTGAGATATACTCACCCCCATTATATAAAAATAAAGCCTTAAGTTTAGTTCCTTTTTCAATCTAAACTGAAGGAAGCAATTTTCTAAAAGTAGGAAATAGCTCATCCTTTGCTTTGATAGGATATACCGGAGCTTTTCTAGTAGCATCATCTATGAAAGTGAAAACGTTAAGAGGACCACCTAATGACCTTGTGGGCATAGGACCACACACATGTTTATGAATGAGATCTAAAGGCTCGATTGAAGATTCAATGTGCATTTTGTGCACATTCCTAGGCTACTTTGCATATAGAGGGGGCTCACAAAATGAAAAACCAGTGAAAGATAACATAGTTAAGTAGTCAATACCAGAAAGATTTTGCATTCCACTACATTATAAATGGCCCAAACGGTCATTCCAAATAGAAGCCATAGGGTGTTTAGTAATAGTTAACAATTGTTATTTTTGTGATACAAATAAAGGATAAAGTAAGCCAATTTTTCTTCCTTTTGCAATAACCATATTGCCCTTTGATATGCAAAAGGAGCAAGCATAGAAGACCACATTGTAACCAAGGTCATCAAGTTGAACAACTGACATCATACTGCATAATAAGTGAGGTACATAGCATACATTATCGGTAGTAAATTTTAAATTATCAATGAACTTCCCAACCGCATCTCTAATCCCCTCAATGTCACACTAGTATGAGTCACCAAGTCTCACAGTAACAAGAGACTTTCCTAAATAATTAGAGAACCATCCTCTATGTGGTGTCACATGGAAAGAAGCACCTGAATCTAGCAGCCACATGTGGGGAAGAGAATCAGCCATAAGTGCCTCGATTGGCATAGTGTTATCAAGTGTCAACGTAAAGTCATGTTTCTAGGGGTTTCTAAGGGTCAAACCTAGGTTTTCTTGGGTCTAAAGTCAGATATTTATACACGCAGGTCTAACGTACATATTTAACACAGTTTCACATTTCTCAATCAATCAAATCGGCCAAAAAATGTAGAGAACATACCCCTCTCTTGGTCAAAACATCCCTCAACAATCAGAATTCAATGATCTTTGAAAAAAATCAGGTACACTTCCCTGCGGGATTTCATCCCGACACCGATACTTCCCGGGAGGTCACCCATCCCAGTATTGTTCCCCCCGAAGCTCGCTTAACTGTGTATTCTCTTGCCACGAAGATACACTCTTGTGGTGTCTAAAGAAGGGGAAAGACTAAGGTTCATATTACCTTGAACATGTTTTGATCCATCAAAGCTTCATTCTTTGCTTTCAAACCCGATTTTTGAAGCATCTTTGGGGTGTCTTTTGGAGCTGTTTTGGAGTACTTCCACACAAAGTTCTCTTCACACAGGTCCAAGAAAATTAAGAAGATTGTTCTTTGTAATTCCCTAATATTATATATCAACCTTTGGGGTTGTGTTTTCAACCACACTCATAAAACTACATGTTTCTTGAAAGATTTCACTTTTGGTGGGAGGAGCCGCTGCAAATTTATGCAGGTTTTTTGAGCCAAAAACATGAGAGTTGACAGACACTTGTAGGTGTTTTGGCTGGATTGTGGGCTGATCATTCAGCCTTTTAGTGTCATTTTACTGCATATATTGAGCACATACACATTATGTATGCTTCTATGGATACTGCTTATGTACATCCATGTCGTCATTGATATAGGTGTTACGTTCTTTGCATAAATCCTTTTATGTTTGATAAAGAGGGTCGTGGTGAGGTTTTCATAACTCGGAGACAACTAGATGTTGGGGTCTCTTCGGTGATGCAGGTGGAAGACTTACCCAACCTCGCCATAAGAGATGTATGATAGTTGTTCATAGGTGCTCGATAAGCCTAATTGGCTTCTATTGGGTAACTGATTATATGCAATGGAGTCAATGATTCACTATGTAAGCAAACATGTCAGTAGTTAGAGTTTTATGATATTTTGACACTAGTCATATGCTCATTTTGTAGAGGATACTCTGGCAAAATGTTTCCTAATTTTTGGTTTTGTGAACTATATAGTGGTGGATTTATTCCTTGATACACATATTTGTTGTTGTTTGGACTCTTCTAGCTCCATTATCATTCCATTCAATTCTCTACCATCATGGCATCAGAGGTCTCTAGCACATCCAGTGGATCAGGGTCTAGTGCTAGTGTTTCGAGGATAAGCTATAAATTGCAGGGCAAAGACCATTTTGAGATCTGAAAATTAGATGGCACAAACTTTGCTCTATGGAAGAATCAAGTTAAATATGCGATGATTCAAAGGAGGCAATGGAAGCCACTAAATGGAATGTCAAAGAAGCCTCCTGACATGGATGAAGATGATTGGGATAAGTTAGATGAAATGGCCAGGTCTGCTATCCACTTGCACCTCGTAGATAATGTTTACTTTACAATATTAGACTGTGAAAGTGTAGAGGACATTTGGAAGAAGTTATGCAATACATATGACAAAGAGACAGCATCAAATAAAGTCTATCTGATGAGAAAATTATATGACCTTCCTATGAAGGACACAAATAGTGTTGCTGATCATCTAAATTAGTTTGATGCTATATTCTCTCAGGTATAGGCTCTGGATAATGAAATGAAAGCATTATTGTTGTTATGCACCTTGCCTTCATCATGGGATATATTTTGCACAGCTATTAGCAATAGTGCACCTGGTGGTAAACTCGTTTATGATGACATATGTGCAGCACTCTTGAGTGAGGAGATTCGTAGAAAATCTATGGTTAGCACTCAGAGTGCAGATGCATATAATGTTTGTGATTGTTACCAAGGAAAGAATTAACAACGTGGTAGGAGCAAGAACAAGGAAAAGAATGGTCAACGGAATAAATGTAGAAGTAAATCATGGAAGAGGGATATCGAATGACATTATTGTCATAAGAAAGGCCACATGAAGAAAGATTGTTATGCATTAAAGAATGCTAAAGATAAAGGAAAGAATGTTGATGGTCATGTTAAACAGTTACTTGCACCATCTAACTCGATTGTGAAGACTGAAGAAATTAAAGCTAGTTTTGATGATGCTGACGTGTTGACACTTGATAGTATTCTGCCAACTAAGGCTCTTATGTCTGATTCCCTTTCCCACACCTGGCTGCTAGATTTTGGTGCTTCTTTCCATGTGACACTATATAGAAAACAGTTCTCCAATTATGTAGCAAAGTCTCTTGGAATTGTGAGACTTGGTGATTCTTACTAATGTGATGTTGTGGGGATTGGAGACGTGGTTGTGCAGTTCATTGATGGTTCGTAATTTACTATGCATAATGTATGCCATGTACCTCAGTTATCACGCAGTTTGATGTGAGTTGGTCAACTTGATGACCTTGGTTACAAGGTGGCCTTCTATGCTTAGTCCTTTCGCATATCAAAGGGCAATATGGTTATTGAAAATGGAAGCAAAGTTGGCTCACTTTATCTTTTATTCATATCACAGAAAGAACACTTCTTAGCTGTTACTGAACAACCTATGGCTTGTATTTTGCATGGTCATTTGGGCCATATATCTCGTAGTGGGATGGAAAATCTTTCTCGTTTACCTGTGTTATCTTTCTCTGATTTTTTCATTTTGTGAGTATTGTGAATATGGAAAGAAAACTAGAAATGTGCATAGAACACACACTCACTCTCAATTCATCCTTTAGATCTTGTTCATACAGATGTGTGTGGTCCTATGCCGACTAGGTCCTTAGGTGGTTCTCTTTCATAGATGGTGCTACTAGAAAAGTTTCGGTATATCCTATCGAATCGAAGGATGAGGTATTCCCTACTTTCAAAAAATGGTTTGCTTCAGTTGAGACTGAAAAACCAACTAAGCTTAAGGTTTTACATTCACATAACAAGGGTGAGTATACCTCACATAATTTCAGCCTTTTTTGTCAATCTAGAAGGATTCCTAGAGAGTTTACAGCTCCTTATACCCCACTACAGAATCATGTAGAAGATAAGGAAGGTAAAACCAAAATCTAGACAACAACAACTCTGAATGATGCTTTATACATGGCAAGTATGGGAACTATGCAAGGGATTGCTATCAAAGTGAGAAGATGAGTTCATCAAACAAAGGACAAGGTAGTAACACATCTACTTATAATGAGAATAAAATTATGATATCTATGATGCACGTGGTACATTGATAGTGGATGCAATAATCACATGAGTTACAACAAGGATTTCTTCTCAACCATGCAAGCACCATCAACCAAAGGGAATTTGGAGATAGGTGATGATACCGCCATGCTATCCCAAATATAGATGATGTTATGTTGGATGGTTCCCACAAGGCTAAATGCTTGAAGGACGTTTTTAATGTTCCCACAATCACAAAGAATCTTGTTTATATGGGTAATGGTTGAGAGAGGATTGCAAGTTAAATTTAATGAGAAGGGATAGCTTGTGGAAAACCCTAAGGAAGGGTACATATTGGAAGGCCAACGGCACAAAGGAGGGAAGACTACCCACATTGAATGTGAAGCAAAATTTGGATCACACTACCAACTTCACATATGGAACCAAAAAGGGAGAAGAATCAGGCATTTGTATAGTTAGACATTGAAGGATATGGAAAGGAAAAGGTTAGTTCTTGGTTTACCAAATTCTTATAATTAGAATCGTAAGATCTTGTGTGAAGCTTGTCAATTGGGATAGTTAGACATTTGGATAGTTAGACATTGAAGGATATGGAAAGGAAAAGGTTAGTTCTTGGTTTACCAAATTCTTATAATTAAAATCATAAGAACATTTGGATAGTTAGACATTGAAGGATATGGAAAGGAAAATGTTAGTTCTTGGTTTACCATTTGGATAGTTAGACATTGAAGGATATGGAAAGGAAAAGGTTAGTTCTTGGTTTACCAAATTCTTATAATTAGAATCGTAAGAACTTGTGTGAAGCTTGTCAATTGGGTAACCAGACTATGTTAAATAATTTCAAGAAGAGGAATTATGTGAGCTATCATCCACTTGACCTAGTTCATATAGATGTTTGGGGGTCAACAAAGGAGAACTCAATTGGAGGTAATATATACATTTTAACTTTGATTGATTATTGTACATGGATGACTTGACTTTATTATATGAAGCATAAGTAACATATCTTTTATTAATTTAAGGAGTTCAAAGCTATTGTGCAGAATGAATGTGGTAGGTATATCAAATGCTAAAGGTCAAATGGAGGGGGAGAATATTCCTCCCATTAATTCTATTATTTTTGGAATAAAGTGGCATCAAGAGATGAAACACATGTAGGTCTGCACCACAAGAAAAGAAGAATATGTACATTATAGAATGTGTTAGAGCTATGATGAAGGAAACGAGAAGTAAGATTCATAGATGCAAGCAAGTGCTTGATGCGTTTTGCAGTATATCTATGCTCGTCAAGTTTACTTTAATGGATTTGCATAAACATTATCAAAAGAGAAGACTTATTCTATGCTTCATGATAGCTAAATTCAATCTACATGAAATCAAAGAGCAAAGATAGTATTAAAATAAAACCATCAACTTGAAAAATGTATACCTCCAAAATCAAACTACATCTTTCGATTGTCAATGAGAAGAGCCATGTACTCCTCCTTCAAAATTACTACTTGCAAGAATTGGTGAATGTTGATTCCCCTCACTTTATTAAGTGGAGATTTTACTTCCATTGTACTATGTCCACTTGGATATATGCTTTTTGCCTCTCCAACTCTTGGTATTATGATCATCTCCTCTTTACTCATGTCTGTAGCCCATGAAATAACTTGTCTCTTGTACTTTCTCTCTGAGAATCAGAATTCCCATTCAAGATTGTAAAGGATGGTAACAAATGTCTCATATGGTCTTAGGAGCTTATTGAGAAGGTAGATGGTGATATATTCACTAGAAACTTGATGATCACATAATGCTAGATTATTCTGATAGTCCTCAAGTGTGGTAATTACCTAGGAAATAGGATCATGGGGCTTAATAAATAAGTTATGAAACTCCATCTCTAGGGTGTAAAGTTTTGAGGGATTTTTGTCTCCATAGAGGTCTTGGAGGATTTTCCAAGCGTCATAATGAAGTATTTCCATGGCGATGCACAAGAGTGCACTCTCCTTCTTGCGATCTCCATGACGATATCCTCAAAGTAGAAAACCGAGCTCCTAAGGCTGCACACGATACTACGCACAAGACTACAGAATACACGAAAAAACACAGTACAAGGAGCACGAAGACAGACTTCTTAGGTCTTACAAATGTAGTGGAACCTACAGTCTATGACTGATGAGGCCACTATATGTTTTATTAATGAACATATACAACGAAGTGTCCAGTGGCAATTTGGCCTTTTACATGAACACTAACGGTAACAATCTCCCACGAAAGGCCAATATGGCGAAAGTAAATATGGGAGAGAAATAAAGAATGATCAAGAATACCTCAGTGCTAGTATACAAACTATACCTCCCACCTGATGGGCATGTTACACAGTATACAAGTGACTCTGTAAGATCATGAATCAAGTAACCCCCATCAAGTGACAATAGTTTCGAATGCTATCCTATGGTAGAGCTCTAGTCAAAGCATCTGCAGCATTATCTCGAGTGTGAACCTTCTCAAGAATAATGTGCTCAGTGGCTAAGAAATCTCGAATGAAGTGATATCTCACCTCAATGTGGTTGATCTTTGCATGACAGACTGGATTCTTAGCCAAAGAAATGGCACACTGACTATCACTAAGCAAACGAGATATATGCTGAGGTAAACCCATATCACAAGCAAGAGAAGAAAGCCATGACACTTCCTTACATGCCTCACTTTCTACAACATACTTTGCTTTTGTGGTGGAAACAACTCTACATTCTTGAAGATGAGATCTCCAAGAGATAGCACCTCTAGCAAAATTAAAAATGTACCCAGATGTAGACTTACGATTGGCTACACAACCAGCATAGTCAAAATCTGTGTAACCAATAATGGATGCTTTCCCTCTACCTAAGCATAGACATCCGTAGTGCCAGTCAGATATCTTAAAATCATCTTGATTGCTTCCCAATGTTTCTTGCCAGGATTACACATATATCTACTCACAACTCCCACTGCAAATGCAATGTCTGGTCTTGTAACTACCATAGCATACATGAGACTACCAACAGTAGACTCATAGGGAATTTTGATAATGAATTCCTTTTCCTCATTTGATTTGGGGCAATCATCCTTGCTCAATTTCACATATGTGGGTAAAGGTGTACTCAATGCCTTTCCATCTTGCATATTGAACCTATGAAGTACTTTGGATATGTACTCACTTTGAGACAAATATATGCATCTTTTGCTCCTACCACGAGTAGTGCGCATGCTAAGAATATTTTTGGCATCCCCCAAATCCTTAATATCAAATGTCTAACCAAAATTCTTTTTGAGAATTGACAAATCATAAGAGGACTTCCCAGCAATCAGCATATCATCAACATAAAGTATCAAAGCATATCAAGCTTCCATCTGAGCATCTCTTTGTGTAGAGACAATGATCCTCATTGCTTTGAGAATAGCCTTGAGACTTCATAAAAGCATCAAACTTTAAGTACCATTGTCTAGGGGACTGTTTAAGTCCATACAAGCTCTTCTTAAGCTTACAAACTAGACTTTCCTTGCCAAGAACTATATAACCCTCTGGTTGTTCTCCTCTGTAAGATCTCCATGCAAGAAAGCAGTTCTCACATCCATTTGGACTATCTATATAACCCTCTGGTTGTTCAATATAGATCTCCTTTGTAAGATCTCCATGCTAGAAAGCGGTTCTCACATCCATTTGGACTATCTACTACTTCTACCTTTACCTACATAAAAATATTGGGCATAATTTTCATTTTCCTTTGACCCTCCAATGTATCATCCCCTTAGTGACCATCAATGCCACCAATTCCACATAGTGAGGAAGAGTATTTGTGATATATATAGAAGTGGTAAAAGCCAGCCACCTCTCATCATCCCTTTACCCATTCAAAGTGTATGCAATTAGATCATCATAATCATCTATATGGCAACCCATGGATCCCAATGCATCACTTATTTCTTAGATTTTCATAGTATATTCATTGATATTGACCCTAAGTGTATTCCTCAAGTTATTGAGTTCATTCTTTAATTGAATCTTCCTAGATTTGGTTGAAGTCAAATACAGTCTCTCTAGTGTTTCTCGTAACTTTATGGAAGTGTCTAGATTTATATGTCCTATAATTGCATTGCTAGTATGCTTGATAAGATGAAGATAACTCTCTTATCTCTCTCATTCAACTCTTTGAATTTTTTGAACTAATTACGAGTTGGATCTTCACCCAGCCTATGTCTAGCATCTACACCATCTTTACCTTCGTATTGAAATAGATGGAGTAGATGCCTTGTTACTTTGCTAGTAGTTTTCCCATGAGTTGGTTGTGCCCTTGAATTTGAATTAGAAGCTTTCCTTCCTCCAAGTCATTGAATGACTCCTTCTAATTATCCTTAAATATCTTTGTATTTTGAAATGCTTTGATACCACAAATGGGAGAATGTACACCTTCTCTTTGAAGCCTTGAAGCATAGATAGCCTCCCTTGTATGCTCAAAGATATTTGTGCTCACTCAAAATAATTGTTTTTTGAAATCTTAGGGACTAAACCCGAGAGCTTTTGCACAATCAAACTATGCTATGAGACCTTCCTAATACAAGTTATGAAACACAAAATTATAGCTCTTACTTAGTGAAAAATTCCTCCAAGGTAGACTATTTGTTGACTTCTGTAGGCATGCACATAGAGAACATTGTCACTTCTGAATCTATTTCTCTTAGAATATGCAACATTTAGACTTCAGAATCGGTCCAACTTTAGAAGAAAGTAGTTACTTATAAGAAATAAAAAATGAAAGACTAGGTTGACTATCATTAAGCTTTTGAACACCCATCGTATAAACCTTGTTTATAAGGATTTGGAATCTCTTAGACTAGAGATATACGCATATACATGACATTTCCCATGTGTTTTCCTAATATCTCAAGTTTTCACTCAGTTGAATCCCTTAATCTGGATGCTACTTTGGTACATGTAGTCACATTTAGATTCCCATGAGTGTTCCTAGATTGAGAAGACGTAGGTTTGTTATACAAAATTGAGTGTCATTGCTTTATATAAGGGATTGAAAAACTTCCCTCACAATTCTCCAAATACTAGTCAACCCAAATCTTTTTCCAAGCTCTTATACACTACAACATATCAGCCATATATGGAGGCTTCTACTGAGGAAATTTAACAGGCATATTTTTGCCCCCACATCGGTATGGGTGCCACTATAGGCATGAGAATCAAAACGATTGTATGAGCACCGGTATACGCATTGGTATGAGCATCAGTATAAGCGCCAAAAATAACGACACTCATACGGATGCTCATACCGATGTCTATACGGACAAGTGTTGGGTGTACCATCCTGCATTCTGACGACCATGCTCAGAGTACCGTCCCACATACCAATAACCATATCTGCAAAATGTTCTTTGGGTAGAGTGTGTTGTCTTTTGCTACAACAACATTACCATGATGGTGTTTAGCAAAAGACAATACACTCTACCAAAAAAAACCGAGTAAATATGATGTGTACTTTATTGGAAACTGAAATATGATTTCATTAAGCAAAATACTATCGAACACAAAAGAGATGATAAGAATGACCCATGAACCAAGAACCATGTAAAACAAAATGTTATATACTTCATAAATGAAGCATGTACAAGAGTGAGGCAAACCACTGTCATATATGAGGCAAACACAAAATTTGGCAAAGCACTATCATATAAGAATCAAATACAAAACTCTTGTGCACCAGTGCTATATATGAGCCAAATACAAAATTGTGGCACACCACTACCATACACATGCACAAAAGCATGGAAACTCAGTAGTCTTGCAACAAAGAATATTCATGAAATGAGATAAATTCACATTAGATTTACAAACAACAAGTAAAAATCAAGTTTCTGAATTCATCACCTCCTCACAGATGCTCCCATGAAACGACCGCACCACATCCCTCCAAGTCCTCCAATAGTGCAATCAATCCATGAAGATATCCATAAGCCTCCCCTATTCGTGTTGGAGGACGACCCATTGCCAACTCTTGCAACAAATATACAAAATGTTAGATTAACATACATGACATGCTTAACACAAAAAAATTCAATAAACCAAATGATACTTACAAATTCAAAATGCATAGTATCATATCCATCGCTGACCAAATGTGACGGTCCAATGGTATCTAAACGTGTGGCTGTGGCATCTCGCTGCTAGCGATATCGGTCAGAAGTCTGCTGCTTCTCATTGGGAATCATATTCCACTCCTTAGCATCTAACCATACAAGCTTTGGTAAGCCTGCTCTCAAAGCATCACGAGCCTCACATCATCGATGAGACATAACTTCACGTGTGATGTGTTGAACCCACTCTAAACTAACAAGAGGATGCCCATGTGCTGGCCGAAACTCCTGATAGATCATCTCTACGATATAATTTTTATGATCTTTATCTTGTTCACTCCATTTTAACATGATAGAGTGTCGGAACTCTATAGAGCAAAGCTGTTGTAGATGGTGATGCATGGTCTTTGTGGTTGCATCCATCATATTTTATCAAAGTGCAAAGCGAGACAGTGTATTGAATCATTTGGGCAGGGATGCCACCACAGAGATCACACATGTTCTTCTAGTTTTAGAAAATGACCATGTTCTTCTAGTTTTAGAACATAAGGCTCGGGGGTTTCCTACACTAGATATATAGCTCTATTTTAGAGGATGAAAATATTTTTTCAAGGGGGGAAGAATGTAATAGCGTAAGTCTATGATCTAAGGATCGGATCGGTTCAGATAGATCTAAGATCCGACACCATTTGGTCACCTGTGTGTATGACCAAAGATCTCACGTTTAGACTTACTAGGAGGTCATGTGCTTTTGTGAACAAGTAACCCACTTAGCTTGATTGGGAGGAGAGTCATGTTTCTAGGAGGTGGTGGTCATAATCTTGCATACCATATATTTTATGAATTATATCCCAAGCTTCTTTTGGTGGGCTAGCCTCCATAATATGTGGGAGTAGCCTCTCAGGAATACATATTGAAATCCAATGGAGAAACTATGTTCGGGTTAACACTCATGCTCTCTATTACCTATTTCCATAGACCTTTTCCCATCAAGAAATTCTCCATCCTATATGACCATATGTGGTAATTATCTTTGTTAAGATTATCACCAATTATTTGCATAATGTTATCACCCATCATTGTTATTTAAGCACATTTCTATTCTATGGTAATCTTATGGCGAGATGTAGAAGAAATTTGATAGCATTCTGTTGTATATTTTGATATATGCATCAAAAAATTGAATATTTTCAAGTAATCTCAATGGTTTTTCTGTTCTTATAAGCACTCCTTGCATCCATGTGCAGTTATATGCTCATTTATGATGTCTCTGAAAAACTTTTGAGAGATTCTTTTTTTTGTGCAAAGTGTACATGAGCCAAATCAACTATAATAAATCCACTCCAAAAGCCAAAATCTGGGTAAAAGAATCAATAACGTAAGCAAATTCTTTCTGTTTGGAGGCCACAATGTTATACATCCATCTTATGATCAATACACGAGGTCTTTCGACTATCATCTCTTTGGTCTTCCTCGTATGTCACCAAGGTATCTCCATGAGACGAGAATATGCTAGTTAAAAGCCTCACCACATCCCTAAGTTTTGATTTAATTCAAGGTTTTCAGTAGGGTAAATGTAACCTCGCAAGGCACATGAGTTATCCTATTAACGACCTACAAAATGCATACATTCCTCTCATAGCATGTGAGTAATGTCCATTTAAAGACCCACAAGAGTATACATACGTTGCGTGCCACATGCAATCGAAATGAAAAACTAAAATCAAATATTTACCTAGGATAAAGACCTCACACTTTTATGTTGAACTTTCAATAACCACAGAGGTCAGGGACTATCTTCAATAAATATCTATGTCTCAAGGAGTACCATCTGAATTTGTGATGCCTCTAGAAGCAATTCCTTCATCTGAATTTGTGATGTGTCTAGAAAAATGATAACTATTCTTATTTTTCATTTACTGTCGAAGATAGAGAGATCGATGTCATCTCTAAATGTATAGTAGCTACTTCGAGCTCGCAAGATACAATCAGCATAAGGTGAATATTTTTTGGCACGCCATAGATATCAGCGATGCCATCGGTCTGATTTTTAGCTCACTTTGTGAGGTCTTCCTTGTCTGATGCATGTATTCGATCGGTGTCGTCCAGAATGTTGTGCGATACAGACGGCTCTGGCTCTTTGTCACCAAGTATCATCGTCACCAAGGAATCATCATCACCAAGAAAGTCACGCAGCACAAATTTGTATTCTAATGTTCATCAGCATGAATTCGTATTCTGGGCGGTTCGTATTCTAGTGTGCATCAGCACGAATGGCTACGGCTGCAACAACATCAGCTAAGTCGATCTCTACGTTCGGCACGTTGCATAGCTACTGACAGATTAGCTACCCACTTTGATACCACCTGTGGGAGTACGTGAGCTATGATGCCTCCATTGTCATCGTCACACATCAGAGAACAGAGAGATACATTTTCAGATAAGGCATGCGCAGTCGCAGAGAGTACGCGCATCCATTTCTATTCCTTTTTTGATGTTTTTACATATGTTTCCACGTGATCAAAATTTACATACGTAGATGCATTGGGGTTAGTCCTTGATTACTATTACACTTCATCCTGGTTACACAAAAGTTTACATGCATTTCACAAGGAAGTCGCTTTTGTGTGTTGGATGCGGCTTTTCACATTTTCCATAGTCTCCTTTAACATAAAAGAGAAGATCTCTCTCTCTCTCTCTCCCTCTCTCTCTCTCTCTCTCTCTCTCTCTCTCTCTCTCTCTCTATATATATATATATATATATATATATATATATATATATACATATATATATATATATATATATATATATATATATATATACTTCCTTAATCCAAGTAATGTATGTATGACATAGATATAGTGTAACAGTAATGAAGGGCCATAAAGTGAGCTTGTGTATATGAATTTTATAAGATGCAGAGTCACACGGACTTGAATTCTCATTGATGTTTATGCCTTGGAATAGAAATCTGAGCTTCAAGATAATACACACCATCAAAATATCTAATATTTCGAAACATAAGGAAGATCAATGAATCTTTATATGTGTGTGTGTGTGTTTATTTCAAGATTTGCATACATGGATGCATTTTCTATATACATTGGTTAGCAGTGTGTTGCAGTTTTGTTACACATATATTTTACATGCATCTGAGAATAAAATATGCTTCTTTTGTGTGTTGGATGCAGCTTTATTCGATCCAAGTAAACTACGTGTATCAAAGATATAGCAGGACACAAAGCACATCTCCCTCTCTCTCTCTGAGGCACACAACCAGATCGATTTCTCTCACTTGGAATTTTATGTTTGTGAATTATTATATGAAGAAATTTTGATGAAGCTTAAAACGGAGCTAGGTAATCTAGAATGAAACTAAAATCAAGATCTTGCATGAGATTAGAAAGGAAAAAATTTGCATGACTAGGATATCTTGTTCCTAAGAAATCTGCAAACTCAACTTCGGAGTCCTTTTTAAGAACATCAAAATCCTTTTGATTTTAGTGCAATAGAGAATAAATAAATGAACAATTTCTCCACCTCATGATGATATTTGTTGCACCAAAAGGTGGAAATAATGAGCACTTGGTCTAGATTACTCCATAGACAATTTTCCAAATAGTAAATATTTTTTAATTTCAAATGAGAGCTCCAAAAAGGATTCCGTGTTCCGGATATATCGTAGCAGAAAGCTGGTCAAAGCTTGCAAGCTTCTAGCCCAAAAGGAAATTCCAGATTCTCTAGTTTTTGCAATCTGGGCCTACAACCAATGCTTAAAAAGGCCTAAATTTATCATTCGTCCCTAATTTATGCCAATACAATAGAAACTGATGCAGCGAATCAAGGGGGGCAACTGCCAGCTGTCATACACACCTCCATCTTATCATTGACATCACTCTTCCATGAAGAAGATGGGTTGCCATCTCTTGTGTATAGAAGTCTAGGTCTTCGTTCCTCAAGCGTTCAAAATTTTAATCACTTTGTAGAATCGTCTCTAATTTATACATCACTATATATATATATATATATCTATATATATATATATATATATATATATATATATATATATATATATATATATATATATATATATATATATATATATATATATATATATATAATTTATCTTATTTATCTATGAATTTACTTAATTATGCACACTTACATCCGTGTATGTGTGTGTTCATCTATTTTCTTTCTCAATTATACAAAAGTACATACGTACCTTCTGTTTTTACCTCATTACTTGTGCTAAAAGACATCCAGTCCTACATACATACATACATCGATATATACATAAACATGGATTTCTACTCTTGAATTCCATCTCTATTTCCATAGACTCCCCACCACACTCTAACATTAAGCTTACCATTAAACATTTGTGCATAAGCTTACCATTAAACATTTGTGCATTTATTGAACTGTATCCACTTCTAAGTTACTTCATTCAAGGAGTATAACATCCGGATGGACTAAATATATCTTTCTATTTATCTAACATACAAAGCTTACACCTCTACCAATACCAGTAAGCATGAATTATTTCCGATATTATTATAGATCATAATAAGAAAGTTGAGAGGTTGTCAGCCCTTTGCAATATTAACCATTGTTCCGCCGAACTAGCATTTTCAATCATTTGTATTTATAAATACACATCCACAATCGTGCGCGCTCACGCACGCGTGCGCAAGAAAACATAAACACACATGATTGTGCACATATGTGTGTGTGCGTTTGTATGTGTGTATGCGCACTCACACACAATGATACAACACGTATGCATAACTACGTAAGACCACATATTTAATACATTTTTTATCTATTTAATATATTTTTTTATCATTTGTCTTGCCCACTCATAATATTAGTTGAAGCCCCACGTTCATAGTTGATCCTGCGAATAAAAACATGAGTTACACAACACGTCTAATCTCCAATTGGGGGACTCTATGAGGAAAGCAAGACTTGATAGATGTTACATCGATCAAAACACCATCCTCTAGTGGGGTATTCCTTCGATTTCCTAACACATGGACTTGGCTATCTTGGACCACCACCGGATCACTCTTTCTTTCAAACCGAATCCCATGCTCCGAAAAACTCCTTGGTTTCATGCTTGCCAAATGCCGTTTTCCCTCCCCTCTGTCCACCAAGAAATTGCCACTGTGTGGGCAGAGGCCTTTGCCTACTGTAAGGATCCAGCTAAGTGTTGAAGAAGCACGGTGGAAAGGACTCGACAAATTCTGATCAGGACTGACAAGGCTATAAGAGATATCCAAAGAAAAAAGAAGAGAAAAGGTGTACCGGAGGCTCTCACGACTTGAAGAAGAAGTGAACAAAGGTAACTTACAATGCCAACAAGGGCTTCTGAGAATCAGGGGAAGACTAAGACTCGAGGAAGAGATTCAAAGGAAAAATCTGCAAATATTCTTCAAAGATTGGTGGGCAGGGAAGGCTGAAAAACCATCGAAAGAGATGTGTAACATCCTCAAAAGGAAACAAGCTAGGGAAGCCATCCCCTTATTGATCAAAAGCAATGGGAGCGAATCTAGCACGGAAGTTGAGAATAGATCTATCATCATCGAGCACCTTACCCATCTTCTCGGGGTCTTGACTCCTCTTTCCCTACACAGGCGTGGCCGCATGACAACCATCTCAAGAGTTGCTCAATTTAGAATCCCACAAAACATGAATTCTCTGTTGGATGCTAACATTTCCGAGAAGGAAATTATCAAGGTTATTGATGCTCTTCCCAATGGAAAAAGTATGGGTCCTAACAGCCTCACCAATGAGTTTTTCAAGTCCTTCAAGAATGTGGTGGCCACCCTACTACGTCTAATGTGGAAAGAGGCTCTCTCCTTTGTTGCGCTCCCTGAGTGTCTTAATAAATGTGTCATAAAGTTAATTCACAAAAGGGGAGATAAGAACAGAATTGAGAACTAGCGGCTGATCATCATGCTCCAAACTGGTTACAAGATAATAACCAAAAATATCGCCAATAGAATCTTGTCATTTAAAGTCATGGCTTTCTGAGGACTAGAAAGGTTTTATCAAAGGTAGACTATACTTGAAGCAATTATCGATATTTGGGAAGGCCTTGAATTTGTTGACAAGTCTGCACAAGATCTCGTCTTCATTAAGATCGACTTTGACAAAGCGTATGACATATTGGAATGGGACTTTATTCTTCAATCACTAAAAGATGTTGGATGTAGCCAAAAGTTCACGAAGATGGTTTTCACTCTACTCAGAAACGCTCAACGAGAATAAATATCAATGGTAAGCTCTCTGAGCCCATATGTTTAAAAAGATCTATCAGGCAGGGTTGCCCACTGGCTCCATTACTCTTTGTTATCACCTCGGATAGCCTTAGTCGCCTATTTAAGCATCACATGGATGATGGCAATCTCAAGGGCCTCTCCCTACCTCTTGATCACGGCCAAGTGATTGCGAGACTCTTTGCCAATGACATGAACGCCTTTGTACATAACGATATGAACAGCATTGAGGTGTTCTGGACTTGCCTCGAAACCTTTTGTGTGGTATCAGGTTCAAAAATCAACCATGCTAAAACTGCTTTCAGAGCAATCTGTGGACATCCACCCCAACTCTTGTTAGATCAAGGGTGTCAAGTTATCCCTAGAGGTCATGTTTTTCGTCTCCTCGATATTCCGATGGGCTCATAGGGATCCTCACGCTTTTGTTCTCGCCCCACCCGGTGTACCCTAAAGGCTCCATCATTGTTTGTTCCTTGTGGAGGAGTTGGAACAAGGCCAATACATTCCTTAGAATCAATGACGAGTGCAAGTGTGCGGCGGGATAAGACAAAATGACTCTATTTGTTTCTTGATCATTGGCATTAGGGGGGTGCAATCTTGGAACCTCCAAACGGCTAAGCGACTATGGAACAAGGGGTTCAAATAGTATAAATAGCTATGAAAACAAGATATTGGGCAGTGGATCAGGTTCAAAGACTAAGAGCGGAGACATAGAGCTACCCTCAAGGAACAGACTCTTCTTCAAGGCAGGTGTTCAGCTTGGGACTGCCTAGAGGGCCTCAAATAGAGAAATGGTAAGAAACTATCCAAAATCCCCATCCTCAAAGAGAACTTAGATGTTCATCACACCCTTAATAAGAAGTGGTGCCTTTCTTGGACCAAACTTCAATGGGAACTAAAGTTCATGTCTATTTGGCACCCCCTAATTGAGATCCAAAAGTCCGTTCTCATGTGGTAGATCTTGCATAAGGGTATCTTGTCCAATGCAATGGCTAACAAAATTTGTGGTGTGCCTCAATGGTGCAAGCGTTGCCATTGATGCATCGAAGATCTAGGTCACCCTTTCTTTGATTGCCCTAGGTCCCGTGTTATATGGCTTCATGTGACACAGGTATTGAGTCTCACGAACCAAATCAATTGGCAACACGCACTATTGGGTGAGGCGGTCAGCTGTTCAGCTAGGCTATGAATGCCATCAAGGGTGAGACTCTTTGGAAGATTTGGAGGGAGCGATGTGCTCTCAATTTTGGCCAAACTCCAAATAAATGATCAATTGAGTAATCCATATTTCTTCTCGGTAAAAGAATCTCCCATGATAAGAGATCTCCACCATTTAGACATCATTGTATTTATCTCCTCGAAAATAACAAGTTGAAACCCAAATGGGTCCCACATGAGGGAGATGATAGATTTTCCCGCCTCATTTGTAATGCCCTCTAGCTTACCGAACTTGATGTTGGGAAAGATGGATGGACACTCCAAGAGAATGAGTAGGTACTGCCAAATCTTGCTTTGTATGAGCCCTTTGATACTTCACAGTTGATAAGTGGACCTCCTTAGCTTTCCAATGACACCATAAAATGGCCTATGTACTTTGGAAATGATGTTTGTAAAGATTGAACCAAAAAAAATAAGTTTGAACTTCAATCTTTGAAGAAAACCTTCTATTTTTTACTTCACACCTGCTTGATCTTTTGCTCAGTATGACCAACACAGTAGGAATTGCAAAAATTCCTTTTAGAGGTATCTAATTAGCTTAGCAAGCTAACTATTCCAAGTAGAATGATGTAAAAAGATTAACTATGCTCAGAGAAATCAATTTAGCAAGTAAACCTTTACCCCCAATTTTTTAGGACTGTTGCAGACTTTGACCAGTGATCACCTCGACGAGCTTTTCTTTGAAATGGCTAAATATAATCTCTTCAAATTTTGATAGTTTGTAGAGAAATTTAAGTTGGTTCCAAGAAGCTATAGATCTTTGAATTTGGTGAAGAAATGACAAAGATATTCACTCCACAAGTTGACAGAATTTCAAGTACTATGACAGAGAACTCAGAAATGAACAATGAAGGTATATGTATTAATGAACACTTGTATACAATACCATTGGCATGAAGATCATTGCCTAATGGTTTAGATAGGTGTGGGCTAGGGTGTAAGCCTCACACACACTCAGAAATGGTAATGAGAAGCTCGGGAGTGATGAGTTCTAACCGCGACTTTTTGATGATCACTTTTATAGTGATTCAGTAAAAATTTGAATTCAAATTCAAACTTTTGGCTCCCTATGATCAAGCTCCTATATCCTAGGAGATATTACATCAATCAAAGCTAACCTTTTTCCACGAATCCCTTTTGGTAGGTGTTAACAAAGATTCCAAGTCAAATCTGACTTTTACAAAGAAGTAAAGTGGTAATTAACCACTAGCAATAGTTCCTATGCTTCTCCATATGTGTATGGACTTCAATGTATCCATCAAGCCAAATGTGTAGGCTTGTGAATTACACCAAGAGCTCCCCCTCAAGACAAACATTTTGGCTTGGTCTTCATCCTTCATTCTTCATGTATGTCATGCAATCCAATCATCGCTTTGAACCTACAAAGTTTGGTTCCATCCAAAGCTTAAGTCAACAAATCTGCACATTGCATGTTGGTTGATAAATAGGTTATTTGAATGTCCTTGCTTAATAACTTCTCTCTCACATAATGGTAATGGACCTCTATATGTTTTGTTCTAGCATGATAGATAGGATTAGTTGCAAGGTGAAGTGAGCTTGTATTATCTCCAAAGATTATTGGTGACCTAGTATATAAACCCAATTCTATAAATAATAGCTTGATCCATATGGCTTCTTGTGTGGCATTTGCCAATCCTCTATACTCTGCCTCTATACAAGATAAAGCAACACTAGGTTGCTTCTTTGAAGACCATGTAATTGGCTTATCACCTGCAAATGAAATGTATCCAGAAGTGCTCCTCCTATCATCCTTGCATCCTGCCCAATCTGCATCTGAATAGACCTTGATATGAATATCTGAAATATAAGGGAAATACAAACCATGATGGTGTGTACCCTTGAGATACTTTAATATTCTCTTAGTAGTTTCTAAGTGAGGTATCCTTGGCTTGTGCATATAGCACACTAACTCCATATGCAATATCTATCCTTGTTAAGGTAGCATAGTTCAAGCTACCCGACATGCTTTGATAACTTGTAATGTCATTAATTTCATCACCTTCATGGGCACTTAGTTTTATGTTTACCTCCATTTGAGTACTTGCAACTTTGGCATCTTGCAAATGAAACCTCTTCAACATGTTCTGTATGTATTTTTTCTAAGTAATGTATATTCTAGAGTTAGTATAGACTAACTCAAGTCCAAGAAAGTACTTTAGTAGACCAAGATCATTGATCTTGAACTCCTTCATCATCTGGTTCTTGATTTTTCTGATTCCATTGACATCATTACTTGTAAGTATGATATCATCAACATATACACATAGGTATATTACCTCTGAATTACTTCTCTTGCTGAATAGAGAAGTGTCTGCCTTGCTCATGACAAAACCTTGGTCTTGGAGATATGTGGTTATCATGTGATTCCATGCCCTAGGTGCCTACTTCAATCCATATAAAGCTTTATTCAATTTTCACACATGTGATACCTTGTGTGGATCCTCATAGCCATGAGGTTGTGACAAATATACCTCCTCTGAAATCCATCCATTCAAGGAAGCATTTTTTACATCTAATTGATACATATTCCAATTTTTTGATGCAGCCACACTTACCAACACTCTGATGGTTGACATCTTGGCCACAGGAGAGAATGTCTCTTCATAGTCAATGCCTTGGGTTTGTGCAAAACCCTTGGCTACCAATCTGGCTTTGTACCTGTTAAGTGACCCATCATTGGTCATAGCTCCCATGTGCCACTCTCCTTGAGTGCTTCAATCTCCTCATCCATAGCTTCTTTCCATTCTATCTTGGTTATGGCTTCTTCATATGATCCTGGTTCTTCAATTGACAAATCTTTGGCAAGATAAATAGAGTGTTTAGTGAAAAGAGATGTATCATACCCATATCTGATAGGTTTTTTGTTCTCTCTTTGTGATCTTCTGATTGACTGATTTGAAGATTCAGGTATGTCTTCAAGCTTCTTCATTTTGACTTTGCCCTTGGACTTCCATGCCTTGAATTCTTCAAGCTTAATAATGTCTTCATCATCTGAATTTGAGTCTTTATTCTGAGTAGGTTCCTCCTTAGCAAGACTTGGAAACTCCTCTTCCAAGTCATAGGGTAGTTTAAACTTCCTGCATTCATTCTCATACCAAGAATCATTTTCATCAAAGACAACATCTCTACTAACCATGAATCCCTTATTGGAAGGGTTGTAAAACCTGTACCTTTTTTATTTAGATCATATCCAATAAAGATACACTCCTCAGCCTTAGGGTCTAGCTTACCTCTTATCTAAGAAGGAATGTGTACATATGGTACACATCCAAATATCTTGCAATGGTCAAGTGAGGGTCTCTTCCCATGCCATGCTTTATAGGGTGTCATCCCATCAAGGGACTTAGATGGTAACCTGTTTATGAGGTAAGTGGCAGTAGAAACACTCTCTGCCCATAAATAGTTAGGTAATTTTTTCTCATTCAACATAGACCTAGTTGTTTCAACAATCAACCTATTTCTTCTCTCAGCTACCCCATTCTGTTCAAGAGTATACCTTGTGGGGGTTTCTCTCTTAATGCCTCTATCCTACAAGAAGTCTTCAAACTCATTGGAGAAGTACTCACCTTCTACCTTAGTCTCTTCAAATTCTTTCCTGTCTGATTCTGAACAAGTGCAAGATATTTTTTAAAGCAATTAAACACTTCATCCTTGTGCTTCATGAAGTACAATACACTCCACCTGCTATAATCATCTATAAAATATACATAGTACCTTGATCCTGAGATTGAGGGGTCTTTGCTTGGTCCCCATACATCTATGTGTACAAGTTCTAGGTAGTCCTTATGCATGTAGCCTTTCCTTGAGAAGGGTAACCTGTGACACTTCCCAAATTGACAAGCACTACATTTATATATCATGTGTTGTTTGGAAACATTGGGTATTCCAATTACACATTGATCCCTGCATATCTGCTTCAAGGTTCTTTCTCCTACATGCCCTAATCTTTTGTGCCAAATCTCAAGTTCTGAAAGTGTTTTATCTTTATAACTGTATAGTGCAATGTTCTTTGTGTCTTCTAGCTCAAAAGTAAAAAGTCTACCTGATTTCTCTCCTTTTGCTATTCTCTTGAACCCTTGCTTAGGATCCTCCACAAATGCTCCAAATTGATTTCCATCACAAGTCTTAACATTTCCAACTTTAACTACTGAGTGCTTGGTGTCATCACCTGTTTGTACTTGATGCTTACCTTTTGGTTCCTCAAGATCAGAGAGTAGTGCTACATTGCCAGCCACATGATCTGAGCATCCTGAGTCAATGTAGAATAGGTGGTCATCATTTATACCTAGTTTTGAAGTCATGTTCATGATCAAAAGAGAGTCATCCTGCTCTTCTGTATAGTTATTGTAGTCCTTTCTAGATTTGAATCCTCCTTGGTAGTTTCCATTGTAGTTGTTGTTGTAACTATTGTTGTAGTTGTTGTTGTAACCTTGATGATGGTTGAATCTACCTCTTGACTGTGAGTATCCACCTCTTTGATATCCTCTCCCTCTCTGATTCTTGTAGTTCCTGAAACACTCATCTGTAGTATGATTTGATAAACCACAAATATTGCATGGTGAGGAGTTATAGGATCTCCCCCTACCTTTCTTACCTCCTCTGCCCCTTCCTCTTGATGATCTACCTCTCCCTGCATAGTTGGCTTGGGAGGTAGTGCCTTCATCCTCTCCTTTTTCTTGCCTTTATCTTTAGCTTTACCTTTATCAGTGTATAGGGCAGAAGAGCTATTACCTTTGGACGTATCTCCATTCTTGTTGAGCTTGGCTTCATGAGTGAATAATTGACCCATGAGAGTGGTAAGGTCTAGAATCTGCATGTCCATGTAAAGGTCCATGGCAGTGGTGAAGCTTTCCCATTTGTCATCAGCTTTGATCCCATTGATCACTTGCCTTACAATCTGCTCTTCTTCAATCTCTTCTCCTATGCTTGCTAACTGATCTGCTACATCTTTAATCTTGCTCACAAACTCTGAAATAGCTTGTTTAGGTTGCTTCCTTAATGTGGTGAATTCAATCCACAACTGATTTTCTCTAGCCCTTGTGTTGGAAGAGAAATAAGATGATAAGGTTTCCGAAGTTTCTTGGGATGTCTTACAGTTTCTCATATGAGGCAAAAGAAAATCAAAGATGGATTTGAGTAAGTAAGACCTTGCTAATGCATCCTTTGCACACCATGTGTTGAGCTTTTCATGTTCCTCCTTTGTTGGCAATCCTCTTGTTTTGAATGAGGGCAATTCCTCATCTCTTGAGATATATCCATAGAGACTCCTTCCTTGTAGGTATATCTTCATTCTTATAGACCATGCCTGATAGTTATTCCTGTCCAATTTATCAATAAATGAAGGAAAACCATCTCCCATTTTACCTTAGTTTGCTCTGATACCACTGCTGGGAAAGATGGATGGACACTCCAAGAGAATTACTAGGTACTACCAATCCTGCTTTGTACCAGCCCTTTGATACTTCAGAGTTGATAAGTGGACCTCCTTAGCTTTCCAATGACACCATAAAATGGTCTATGTAATTTGGACATGATTTGTGTAAAGATTGAACCAAAACAGATAAGTTTGAAGTTCAATCTTCCAAGAAAACCTTCTATTTTTTACTTGACACCTGCTGGATCTCTTGCTTAGTATGACTAGCACAGTAGGAATTGGAAAATTTCCTTTCAGGGGTATCTAATTACTTAGAAAGCTAACTATTCCAAGTGGAATAATGTAAAAAGATTAACTATGCTCAGAGAAATCAATTTAGCAAGTAAACCTTTACCCCCGATTTTTTAGGACTGTTGCAGACTTTGACCAGTGATCACCTCGACAAGCTTGTATCTGAAATGGCTGCATAGAATCTCCTCAAATTTTGATAGAATGTAGAAAACCTTGAGCGGGTTCCAACAAGCTATAGATCTTTGAATTTGGTGAAGAAGTGACTGAGATATGCACTCCACAAGTTGACAGACTTTCAAGTACTATGACAGAGAACTCATAAATGAACAATGAAGGTATATGTATTAATGAACACTTGTATACAATACCATTGGCATGAAGATCATTGTCTAAGGGTGTAGATAGGTGTGCGGTAGAGTGTAAGCCTCACACACACTCAAAAATGGAAATGAGAAGCTCGGGAGTGATGAGTTCTAACCGCCACTTTTTTATGATCACTTTTATAGTGATTGAGTAAAACTTTGAATTCAAATTCAAACTTTTGGCTCCCTATGATCAAGCTCCTATATCCTAGGAGATATTCCATCAATCAAAGCTAACCTTTTTCCACGAATCCCTTTTGGTAGGTGTTTACAAAGATTGCAAGTCAAATCTGACTTTTACAAAGAAGTAAAGTGGTAATTAACCACTAGCAATAGTTCCTATGCTTCTCCATGTGTATGGACTTCAATGTATCCATCAAGCCAAATGTGTAGGCTTGTGAATTACACCAACACTTGTCCCCTACTTTGTGGGATTGGGGGGTTCCCATGGGCACTAGTCCCATTCACTTGTAACTTTTCTCCTTCTGTTTAATTTGAAGAATCTTGACATCTTGACCTTGCTGTTTTCCCCGATCCCCGTCTTCCCGAAAGGCTCTAATCTGGTGTGCTCCCTTTGGAAGAGTTGGAATAAAGTCAAAAGCTTCACAAGAATAAGTGAAGACTGGAAGTGGGCTGCCGGTATCAGACAAAACGACTCTATCTGGTTTCCGATCCATGGCATCCGGAGTGTGGAATCTTGGAACATTCAAAATGCCAAGAAGCTATGGAACAAAGGCTTCAAAAAATGGAAACATCTCTGGAAACAAGACACCAACCGCTGGATCAACTTTGAGGATATTGACCCTAGCATCAACATTTCGCATGAAGAATGGAACACTTTGCAAAGCAGATGTCTCGCCTGGGACCGACACAAAGTTCGCCTTCTCATGGGACAGGACATGTCGAGCTCGCTTGGTCTCAAATGGCACAATGGGAATAGCCTATCAAAAATCCCGAACATCAAAGAAACGATCGACTATCAGGTTAACCTCAACAAAAAGTGGTGCCTGTCATGGACGTGGCTTCGGTGGGACATGAAGTTCATGGCTATCTGGCACCCCCTCATAGAAATCAAAAAAGTCTGTCCTCTTATGGCAAATTCTTCATCATGGAATCTGGACCAACCTTAAGGCTAGCAAAATTTGTGGGATCCCTCCCTGGTGCAAACGCTGCTACCGGTCTATCGAAGATGTTTCACACATCTTCTTTACCTGCCCCAACTCCAACAGACTCTGGCAGGTGGTTGGAAAGAGAATTAGACTTCAAAAACGTCTCAGTTGGCAGCAAGCCCTGCTGGGAGAAGCGATCGGCTGCTCCGCGACTCTCTGGAACGCCATCAGAGGGGAGGTCCTATGGAAAATCTGGCGGGAAAGATGTGCTTTCAACTTCGGTGACTCCCCCAAGGAGTGGTCAATTGAGAAATCGTTGTTCCTCCTTGGCAAAAGGATTGTCAACTGTAAAAAATCACCCCCCTTTAGGCATCATCAAGTACTCCTTTTGATCGATAACAAGCTTAAACCTAAGTGGGCCCCACATGAGGGTGATGAGAGAGTAATTAACCTTCTTTGTAATGTCATCTAAGCTCTGTAAAAGCTTCCCCTGCTTTGTGGGATTTGGGGGGTCCCGTGGGCACTAGTCCCCTTCTCTTGTACTTTTCTTTATTTAATTCAAGTCCGGGAGAGTAGGCTTATGCCGAACTTCCTTTATATTAAAAAAAAACTATTTAACGACAGCTGCAATCTAAAAATCTATTGCATTTTATTGATTTAAAATCGGACACATCATTTCGTGGCCAAAATTTGGGCCCATATATTTTGCGCTCAATGTTTAATACTTGTTTGATGCCAAGGGAAGAACACAAAAGGGTAAATTTTAAGGAGTTTATTTTGTATATTTTCAAGACTTCATAATTTTTGGCACTTTGCACACTTAATTAAGAGAATCCTTTATATGTTTTTAAGGATATCCACCCTCAACCTTGGGCATATCATTTCTCACTCAAAGTATTAAACTTTATAAAGGGTCATTTTGTATTCAAGGGTCCAACCTTAGTTGCCCTACCATTATTTAGCTTTACTTTGACACTAATTTGGCACTAAGTGCCTTATTATCTTTGTAGCCGAAGAAGAAGACATGATAGTGTGTGTGTAAACTCGTGGGTTGGAGGCTAATCTAAGCCCACCCATGAGCTTTGTGTCCATCGACTTTTCTCATTTTTCGGTGCAAGTGAGATTTTGTGCCAAATTTCAGTTCATCTGTGAAAATGTGGTAACCTCATTTTGAGAGCAACCACATCAATGATTTTAAATGCAACATCCTCAAGTCAATTGCGTTTAACCTCCTTTTATGCCAATATTCATGCTCAAAGATGAAAGACTCAATGGCTCGAATTACATCCTATGGAAGGACATCATTAGGGCCTGCCTCTATGCAAACCTATTGTATGAGGTATTTGAAGGAACAAAATGAGAGCCCGATCAAGAAAGCGATCTAGGAGTCTAGAATGTATGGAATGTAAAGGTCAAGCAACCCTTAGGTCCATTACTTGTAGCTTGCATGCAGCTGACCAAAGGCCATATTTCCTCTTATAAAACCTCCTCTTAGGCTTGGAAGATCCTCGAAGACCTCTATGAAGACAAATCCCTCAAAACTTTACACCTTAGAGGTAGAGTTTCATAACTTATGCACTAGGCCCCAGGATCTTACTTCGTGGGCAATTTCCACATTTGAGGACTATCATTGTAAGCTAGCATTATGTGGCCCTCTAGTTTCTAGTGAGATATGGCAATCTACCTTCTAAATAAGCTTCTTAGATTATAGGAGACATTTGTAACCGCCCTTTATAATCGGGGCAAGAGGGTCGTCAACCTTTTCCTCTCCATGATTTGGGAGCAAAGTGAGCTTCCTCATAAGAGAGCAACGAAGGCTAAGGAACCCTTCCACAAAGTCCAAAATGCTAGTCATAACACTACCAATGCACCCAAGCAAGGCTCCAACACTTCCTCAAAGAAATTAAATTGTAATTTCTATGGAAAAAGATGGCACTTGGAGACATTTTGCTACAAGAAGAAGCATACAAAGAAGCCCTCTAGCTCCAAGAACCCATCAAAAGCATCTTTGCATAGGTCTCACTAGTCTAGTGAAGAGCTCTTTATTTCCACAAAGGCCAATGCCTCGGTAACTTCAAGTTCATATCAAGAATGCATTTTTTATAGTGGAATGGCATTGCACATGTATAAATTTCAAGATACGTTTCAAGAAATTGAAGAGCATACGAGTGAATTTTACCTACGGAACAAAAAGAGCCTACCCAAACAAAGTGCACATTGGAAGCTATTCACATGAAACCTATTGTAACCCAAATGCATAACATGGAGGCAATACAGGAAGAAGCTCCTTCCATTTGGTTGGAGGAAGCATTGAAGAAAGATTTAAGTACATTGACTAACAGAATTTCCATTCATTCTTTACTTTGCAATAGGTACTATTCATAACAAAATTCTTAATATTTTACATGATGTTGGTAGTTTTCAAGATTTTATTTCACATTTTTGTTGGTGCAAGAGCTCAAATCAAAGACATTCTCTTGCTTGTATGAAGTGAAGACTGCATTTGAAGAAATTCAATATAATGTAACAAAAGAAGTGCATGACCTTAAGATTTGTAAAGGTTCATATTTAGATATGCCAATATTTTTAATTGTTCCTTTGCAATTTTACAATGTTATACTTGGTATCATTTTCATCATCATTATAACCCATGTGTTAACCATCATATGCATACCTTCAATTTTGAATTTAAAGGTCAACTCATTTCTTTTTCTATAAGGCATGATTTCCAACCACTTCCATTGACTATTCATACTCAAGTAAAACATGCATTAAGGGAAGGTTACATTTCACGCATCAGTTTTTAAATGTCATAAATGGTTATACGCACATCATTTCAAATGGAAATAGACCTTTTATGATTGCTTATGAGGACTACTTTACGTTCAATTAGACTTCTAAACCACTACTATCTTGAGGATCCTTTGACCATAGTATAGACTTAATTCCTAGTAGTTCTCGTCCTCATAAAGTTTATGGCCCTCTTCAACAAAAGGAAAAAGAAAATTGAGTCAATGACTTACTTCACAAAGGACACCATTGACAGAAAGCATATACAAGGGAGCATTAGCAGTGAATTATTCACAGGAGAAAATCCTATTTGAGTTAAATCATGTGTAGACTGTAAACTTAAGCATGCACAATGTTGTATCAAGTTTTACAATGAATTTTTGCTTCCAACCCTTATCATTGCCATCATGGAATTGGATGGATAGCTATGCCTCTCAACAACGGTTGGGATTTCCCCAAGAACACGTTGAAATTCACAAGTTGCTGATCTTCTAGCACTGATTTCTTCAACTAAGTTAAGAAAATTTTCTTGGTAACCATAGTCAAGGATATCACTATGACATGGATTGATAAAAGTTCTTGGAATGAGTTCCTCTTTTCCTAACAGGACTAATCGGATCTACCTTTAGAAAGTGAGAACTCTCTAAGAAGATAATCTACCATCGTCTACGGCAATGTGAACTTCTTCAAGAGGTTTTTCATATGTTCTGATTTCATGTGTTAAGTACATGTCTTTCAAGCCAACATTGAACCCTGTTTGGAAAAGCCATTCATGCAGAACATTTTGAAGGAATGTTAGGAACTGAAGAGCAATTTCAATCCCTTTTTTATAGCAAAGACGGGACAATTCCCATATGGCAATCTGTTAACCATTTATTACCAACAGGACACTGCATTATCTCGTCATGCACAACTACACTGCCTAAATATGTGTACTCTACACCAGGGGGAAAGGTCATATTTAAGACGTGTATCCCTGTGTGAATGCATGTGTATGTGTGTGAATGCATCATCATGTGTGTATGTGTGTATGCATTTGTATGTGTGTATGCATGTGTATGTGTGTGAATGCATCATTATGTGTGTATGTGTCTATGTGTGTATGTGTGTGTATATGTGTGTGTAAGTGTGTGCACGTCTATGTGTATGTGTGTGTGTCTATGAGTGTGTATCTGTTTATGTGTGTGTATGTGTCTATGTGTGTGTATGTGTCTATGTGTGTATGTGTATGCATGTATGTATGCATATGTGTGTGTATGTGTGTGTATGCTTTATGTATGCATATGTGTGTGTATGCATTATGTATGTGTATGTATGCATGTGCATTATGTATGCATATGCATTATGTATGTGTATGTATGCATGTGTATTATGTATGCATATGTGTGTGTATGCATGTAAATATGTATGTATGTATGCATATGCATATGCATTATGTATGCATATGTATGCATGTATGTGTATGTGTGTGCATGTCTCTCTATGTGTGTGTGTATGCATATATGTGTGTGTATGTGTGTATGTGTGTGTATGTGTGTGTATGTGTGTGTATGTGTGTGTATGTGTGTATGTGTGTATGTGTGTATGTGTGTATGTGTGTATGTGTGTGTATGTGTATGTGTATATGTGTGTGCATGTGTATGCATTATGTATGTGTATGTCTGCATGTGCATTATGTATGCATATGTGTGTGTATGCATATATGTGTGTGTGCATGTATATGTGTGTGTGTATGTATGTATATGTGTGTGTATGCAACATTATGTGTGTATGTGTGTATATGTGTGTGTATTTGTGTGTGTATGTGTGTGTATATGTGTATGTGTGTGTGTCTATGTGTGTATATGTGTGTGTGTATGCATATGTATGTGTGTGTAAGTGTGTGTGTGTGCATACCTAGTCTCTCTCTCTCTCCCTCTCTCTCTCTCTCTCTCGTTCTCTTGCTCTCGTCCAGATTTTAGCACAAATGTTCCCGGAGAAATCAAAATTTTTCTTGAACATTCTAGACCGTCGCTTACGGGACGCTCTAGAAAGGACGACGCAAATGCAACGCTATCGAGTTTTCCCACGTCGCACATACCTTCACTAGCTAGCGACACTATTTGTGATGCATAGATTTAGCGGCGCATAAGCGACGCAAGCGTCGCTTATGCGACGTATCGCGTTAAAAATAAAAAATTCCAAAAACACCACCATTGCTTATGCAACGCTCGCATCGCATAAGCGACAGTGCTCGTTTTTATTCTGATTCCGAGGTGTCGCTACGCCCCCCTATTTCTTGTAGTGTTTTCACAAGGTCTTCCTCATCAACTTTTTAGCCATTGGATGCCAATTTCTCCCTCAACTCCTTTACTCTCAAGGTGTAGTCAACAATAGATTGACCACCACCCTTCTTCAAGGAATGGAGTTCACTCTTAAGCTACATATTTTTGCTTCTTGCATAAGTGGCATCTGTGTTCTCTAAGGCCTCCCAAACATCTCTGGCATGATCAAACTCTGATATATGACCAATCATATTGTTAGAGATTACGACGTGTGATATGTAGAAGGTAGCTCTCCTATTCCTTTCCTCCAGATCCTTCAACATCTTCAATTCTTGATTGGTGATCGTTGGATCTTTCGGATCTATTGGGCCTATCTTGATCTCCTCACAAAATAGGCCATATACCTTTGCTCATGAGATAGTTCATGACTTTTAACCTCCATGGCTTATATATGTCTTTGTCACCCCTCCACTTTTTGACCTACATCCGCCATAATGAATGGAAAATTAAGGTTACACTAGAAACTACCTCTTAGCCTTGATGTCCAAGCTTTTGTGTCCTTCTCATAGAGTCTTCAAAGGATGTTTCCTGATCTGATACCATCTGATGGAAGTTAAACCGTCATATTTGCCCACTAGAAGTGAAATGAGCCCAATATCTAGGTCCTTCATATATCTTTTCTACTACCCTATCTGATTCACCTACCTTACACTAATCCAAATCAAATAAGCTTTTAGCCACACTTATTATGGTTCATCTCTTTCCAACAAGCTATAGAACACCTCAAATATATTTTTTTTTGGGTCAATCAACAACTGTTTACAATACGAACTGGAGAGATGTAGGATATGCAAAAACTAGGGTTATAGAGATACACCAATTTCCTTGAAAACAAAATTGATTTCACGAAGCCCCTATGCACATCCAATCTTTCCTTTTCAAACCCATATTAATCAGATGCATAATGAAAGTCATTTCAATGAGCAATTGTTTATGTTTCCAAGCTAAATAGGTCACCTAATTCTATGCATCCAATTTCAAGTTCATGACTATTATGACACACATTGCATGTTCTTTGGTCTTTGATGAAAAAAGGGTCCAAATACTTTTGTGAAAATTAAGCTTCATCCATCCCTTGAACTTACTTGAGCGGTCTCACAATGATGAGTAGGATTGGGCCACGCCATCCTTTTCATTGTTGCCATTCTTCTTCTTGGGCATTTTGATAATTATCAGGGTGCACAATAGGTGTATCTTAAAAATCGTGCATCCATGCATGCATACCAAAGAGTACAATGTTTATGCATAGCCACCCGCATGCTTCCCTCGCCTTTTGAGAAAAGGAACTGTGCAAAAAAGAATAATGATCGTTTACATGCACTTACAATCATGTATAACTGTAATTAATCCATAAAGGATTTATGCACACAATTCTTTATTTAATATTCAATTAAGAAAATCATATATGGGATGTCAAAAAAGTTAATTTGAAAAGATAAATATCTCTGTCTTTGAACTTGTTCTTTGCTTTGATCTTTAACAATGATCCATGATGCTCCACTGCATATTGTCTTGGATGAATGCCCTCCTTATGTCATAGCTTCCTCAAAGCTTCTAACATATTCTAAGAATACTTGACATGATATATACACTTATGCAAGAGAAAAAAATATGCAAAGAATAAAGAGACAATGACTAAATACTTTTGTCATATCTTTGATGCAATCACGCATTTCTTGTGGAATATTTCCCATAATTATCTTGCTCCTTGAAATCAAACTCCTGTCACAATGTTCATGAACGTGTAAGTGGCTTAAAAAAGCTCTTGGACAATGGTACACTGCCGACTTCCAAAACCAAAAAATTTGCTAAACCCAAAAACTTTCTTGAGGATATCCTTGAAGAGTGGCTCTAAGAAGTCCCAAAACTCATCTCATCATCTACATATTACTTGGACTAGGAGCTCTCTACAGGCGGACTGTGGAGCTATTCGTGCATCCTTTTGATCATGAAAATTTTAACAGAACAAAATATCCTTGTGGTTGAGGCAAGAAAATATTTTTCTATGGGAAACATGTCGCATATGCAAGCAATGGATGATTGCAAGTGCTTTCTAGAAAGAAAAGCCACCCCTTCCTTCATTTATCAAGAGAAGGTGGGGAAGAGGAGCACCCGTTAGAACTTCCCCCTCACACATTCTCACCTAGAATGCTCAATACCATGTGCGGGCTGCTTAAACTGCTCATTGTTGGAGGCAGGGAGTCGTTATTGCCTTACGGGTAGGGTCACACAGAGTCCTTTTTTGCAAAAAAAAGAGGCTTGCACAAAATTATTAAAAGCCTCGAATACGAAAAGTCGTCGAATCCATAACTATTGGCTACATGAATTATCAAAAGCTCAATTCTCACGAGAGAAACTATCGGTCCAATGCCAACGTTCTATGAGAGCTTCATAGCCTCCACAAAGAGGATACCTAACAAAGTAGGAAAACCACATTGAGAAGAAAGATGCACTTTCTACCCAACCAATCCCTCCAATATATAGCTGAAAGACCAAGGGGGTAAGTCCCTCTCATATGCCTTCAAAGAGAAGACCAAGGGGGTAAGTCCCTCTCATATGCCTTCAAAGAGAACATGCTTCAATCTCTCATGTATAATTCTTGGCTAGGAGAAGCTTCCAATCAATCCTAGGGTACTAAGCTTTTGGCAATCTAACCTAAGGTTCAAGACCCTTCTAAAAGGGGTAAATAAATTGAAATCCCAAGGGTTTCCCACCTAGATACTCAAGGGTTCTACCCCTTAGAGTCATGTTGTTATACAAAAGTAGTGCTTCCAAATTTGTAAAACATGCAAAATTGTTAATAATTCCTTAGCATATGTACTATAATTCATTTTAGAGGGCTTAATATTCCTACTTTCAATCGCAATGGGATGATCGTTTTGCATTCAAACTAAACCTATGCATGCGCCACTAGAATCTCTAAATACATGAAAAAGTTGCACAAAATCAGATAACTCCAAAAGAAGTGCATGTGAAAATGCATTCTTGAGTTTTTCAAACAATTGTTGTTGTGATATCCCCATGCAAATTTTATTTTCTTTTTCAACAATAAAGTAAGGGGCAATGCTCAAAAAACAAATGAAGGAACTTCTTATAGAAACTAGCCAATCCAAGAAAAAAACATACATCACTCAGTGATTGAGGTATAGGCCATTCTATGATGGCTTAAATTTTCTTCGGATTTACATTCAGTCCCTCACTAGAAGTAATATGCACTAAACACCCTAGTTTACTTTGGAAAAATTAAGTTTTTTCAAGATTAGCATAAGGTGTTTTTTGTCATAACAAACTAAAAACAATTTCTAAATGCTTCTCATGATCACTTACATTCTTACTATAAAGACATACATCATGAAAAAAAAAATGATGGTGAACCAATTTAAGATCAATCTTACTAAAGATAAAGGCTTCTTGAAGTTTATCTAGCAATTCATCTATATGAGGAATACAATATCTATTCTTAATTGTGATCTTATTGAGGGCTCCATAATTTATATACATTGTGGGAGTTTTATTCTTTTTATCCTTTAAAAGAAATCGTGCTCCAAATGGGGGGAATCAGGCCTTATAAGTCCTTTGTGAAGTAAATCACTGACTCAATTTTCTTTTTCCTTTTGTTGAAGAGGGCCATAAACTTTATGAGGACGAGAACTACTGGGAATTAAGTCTATACTATGGTCAAAGGATCCTCAAGATAGTAGTGGTTTAGAAGTTTAATTGAACGTAAAGTAGTCACCATAAGCAATCATAAAAGGTTTATTTCCATTTGAAAGGATGTGCGTATAACCATTTATGACATTTAAAAACTGATGCGTGAATTGTAACCTTCCCTTAATGCATGTTTTGCTTGAGTATGAATAGTCAATGGAAGTGGTTGGAAATCATGCCTTATAGAAAAAGAAATGAGTTGACCTTTAAATTCAAAATTAAAGGTATGCATATGATGGTTAACACATGGGTTATAATGATGATGAAAATGCATACCAAGTATAACATTGTAAAATTGCAAAGGAACAATTAAAAATGTTGGCATATCTAAATATGAACCTTTACAAATGTTAAAGTCATGCACTTCTTTTGTTACATTATTTTGACTTTCTTGAAATGCAGCCTTCACTTCATAGAAGCAAGAAAATGTCTTTGATTTGAGCTCTTGCACCAACAAAAATGTGAAATAAAATCTTGAGAACTACCAACATCATGTAAAATATTAAGAATTTTGTTATGAATAGTACCTATTGCAAAGTAAAGAATGAATGGAAATCCTATTAGTCAATGTACTTAAATCTTTCTTCAATGCTTCCTCCAACCAAATGGAAGGAGCTTCTTCCTGTCGTTAAATAGATAGGACCAAAAAAGTGTCCTCTATAAATGAAGTACTATCTTTTCAAAGAATAGAAAGAAAATGAGTGTGCGCAACCAAAAAATAATGGACCTTTGCTGGTCCACGGGGCTGTCGTCCTTGGAGAAAAAAAATGACCGATCTGCTTTTGTCCACGTAGCTCTAATCTTCAATGTGACGTTATCATTTATCTCACTTACTAAGCTTTCAATGTGACATTATCACTTATGTCGCTTACTAAGCTGGTCAGACAAGAAAGGGACGCATGGACTACTGTGTCACATTCATTGTATGATTACAATACACATCGAGCAATTAGCGCTCTCTCTCTCTCTCTCTCTATATATATATATATATATATATATATATATATATATATATATATATATATATATATATATATATGAGTACCGTCTATCATCGGATCGATCATAGACAATCTCGGCCTTTCTCTTTCTCTCTCTCTCTCTATATATATATAGAGTACGCAATATATAAGTTTATTTATTTATTTTTTTATATAAAGGAAGTTCGGCAATAGCCTACTCTCCCGGACTTGAATTAAATTAAGAAACAAAGGTACAAAAGAAGGGGACTAGTGCCCACGGGACCCCCCAAATCCCACAAAGCAGGGGAAGCTTGGTTGATTCCTAGGTTGCATTACAAAGAAGGTTGATCACCCTCTCGTCGCCCTCATGCGGGACCCACTTGGGTTTGAGCTTGTTGTTGATCAAAAGGAGGACTTGATGGTGCCTGAAGGGGGGGGATTTCTTACTGTTGACAATCCTTTTGCCAAGGAGAAAAAGAGATTTATCAATCGACCACTCCCTGGGGGGGTCGCCGAAGTTGAGAGCACACCGCTCCCGCCAAATTTTCCACAGGACTTCCCCTCTGATTGCGTTCCAGAGAGCCGCAGAGCATCCAATCGCTTCTCCCAAAAGGACTTGTTTCCAACTAAGCTGTTTCTGAATTCTGATTTTCAGTCGAACCGTCTGCCAGATTCTGTAGGAGTTGGGGCAAGTAAGGAAGATGTGTGGGACATCTTCGATTGCACGGTGGCAGCGTTTGCACCACGGAAGGATCCCACAAATTTTGCTTGCCTTATGGTTGGTCCAAATTCCTCGATGAAGAATTTGCCATAAGAGGACAGACTTCTTAGTCTCTATAAGAGGGTGCCAGATACCCATGAATTTCATGTCCCACCGAAGCCGCGTCCAAGACAGGCACCACTTCTTGTTGAGGCTGATCTGGAGGTCTGTCGTTTCTTTGATGTTCGGGATTTTGAGTAGGCTATTCCCATTGTGCCATTTGAGACCACGCGCGTTCGGAGTATCATGTCCCATGAGAAGGCGAGTTTTGTGACGATCCCAAGCGAGGCATCTGCTTTGCAAGGTGTTCCATTCTTCGTAGGAGATGTTTATGCGAGGGTCGATATCCTCGTAGTTGATCCAGCTGTTGGTGTCAAGTTTCCAGAGGTATTTCCATATTTTGAATCCTTTGTTCCATAACTTCTTGGCATTTTGAATGTTCCACGACTCCACCCTCCGGATGCCATGTATCGGAAACCAGATAGAGTCGTTTTGTCTGATTCCGGCCGCCCACTTCCAGTCTTCACTAATTCTTGTGAAGCTTTTGACTTTGTTCCAGCCCTTCCAAAGGGAGCACACGAGATTGGAGCCTTTCGAGAAGACGGGGATCGGGGAGAAAAGCAGAGTCATGATGTCTAGATTCTTCTAGTTCGGGTGCCCCATGAGGGCCAACTCATGCTTGTTTCTGAAGATCAGCTTGGCCCACGAGGCCTCCCTATTGCACCAAGCCTTGATCATCCATTTGGCTGCCAGTTTGTTGGCCATACACCCAATGTCTAGGATACCCAGCCCCCCGTTATCTCTAGGGCTGGTGCAGATGGCCCAATTGATTTTAGGCACCCCCCTTCTGTTATGATCGCCCGTCCAAAGAAAGTTTCTACAAATACTATTCAGTTTGGACAGGCCTTGCTCGTTCGGTCTCCAGCATGACAGGAAATAGATGGTAGAAGAGAGGAGGAACGTGTTGATAACCATCGCTCGTCCAGCGAGATTGATTTGCATACCTTTCCAATAGTTGAGCTTGTTTTCCAGTTTGGCCATCACCCAATTCCAACGCTGCTCCATAGAGACGCCAAACCCCAAGGGGATTCCAAGAAGGCGAAAGATTTGGCCCTGCGGAATGATTTGACAGCCATGATCAATGAGAAGGCCAGGGTGATGTCCCACTATAGCCCTGAAGGCGGTCTTGGAGTGGTTGATTTTGGATCCAGAGGCATCACAGAAGGTAGCAAGACACCTCCAGAAAGTCTCCAGGCTCGTATTATCATTGTGAACGAACGCGTTCATATCATCGGCAAAAAGTCTCATGATGATTTGACCGTGGTCGTGAGGCAGCCGGAGGCCTTTGATATTGCCAGCCTCCACATGATGTGCCACCAGTCTGCTCAGCCCCTCAGTGGCGACGGCAAAGAGAAGGGGGGCCAGAGGGCACCCTTGTCTAATAGACCTTTTAAGGTGGATTGCCTTCGAAAGTTTGCCGTTAACGTTAATTTGGGTCGTTGCGTTTGCGAGGAGGGTCGCGATCATCTTGGTGAATTTTTGACTACATCCGAGATCAAGAAGCGACTGCAGAATATAGTCCCATTCTAGCCTGTCGTAGGCTTTGTCAAAATCGATCTTGAGGAAGACCACATCTTGGTTAGACTCATTTGCAAATTGAATGCCTTCCCAAATATGCATAATGGTTTCCAGGATAGACCTGCCTTTGATGAAACCTTTTTGGTCCTCACTAAGCCAAGATCTCAGGTGGCACGAGAGTCTGTTGGCGATGACTTTGGCGATGATCTTGTATCCAGTTTGGAGCATAGTAATAGGCCGCCAGTTCTCGATTCTGTTCTTTTCCCCCTTCTTGTGAATCAACTTGATAATTCCGTTGTTTAGGCAAGACGGAAGAGCACCAAACTTTAGCGCTTCTTGCCAGACCATCTGAAGAGGAGTGGCAACCACCAGCTTGAAGGATTTAAAGAACTCGTTAGTGAGTCCATCGGGTCCCGGGCTTTTACCGAGAGGGAGGGCGTCAATGACCTCAATGATTTCTGGTTCAGAGATCGGAGCATGAAGCAGGGAGTGGAGGTTGGGTGGAATCCTCCGGGGGGAAACCCTAGAGATGGCAGCCATACAGTCCCTTCTATGGTGGGAGAGGGGGTTCGAGGTTCCCAGGAGTCTCGTGAAGTGCCCTTCGATGATGCCCATATTATCTTCTTCCGAATTGCAAACATTGCCAAGTGGATCAAGCAGTAGTGGGATCGCTTCTCTGTTGTGTTTCCTTTTAAGGATACGGCACATCTCTTTGGTGGGTTTGTCGGCTTTGCCAGCCCACCACTCCTTGAAGAAGATTTGTAAGTTTTTCCTTTGTATTTCTTCCTCGTATCTCAACATTGCTCTGATTTTTCGGAGACCTTTCTGGGCTTGATGTTTTCCTTTGTTCACTTCCTCCTCTAGCTGCCAGAGTCTGTGGTATAGAGCCACCCTCCGAGCCCGCCTCACGGTCTCAAGCATCTTCTTAGTTCTGATCATGATCTTACGAGACTTGTCGACCGCATTTCTCCAGCACTTGGCTGGGGCCAAGCCAGAGGCGAACGCCACCTTCCACACGTCGGCAATTTCTTGATGAACGGAGGGGAGGGAGAAGGTGGATGCATTGGCATGGAACCACGGCGCCTTGCGGGTCTTGTTGGAAGGTTGAAAAGTGATAACGATCGGGTAGTGATCAGAGATGGTGAGGTCAGTGCGTTGCGTGATGGTAGGAAGGCCCCACTGTTGGGTAAAACTCTGAGAAATGTAGCATCTGTCGAGTCTAGCTTTCCTCAGGTCCTCGCCCGCTTGGAGATTCGACCAAGAAAAGCCATTCGAGTCTTTGAATTCAACCAAATCCAAGTGCAGTTTGGTCATGTCCCACGTTTCTTTCTCCCGACTGTCGATGACCCTGCCCTTGCCCATCCATCTGTCCATTGGGTCCTCCACCATGTTGAAATCACCACATATGAGCACGTTGTGGGGAAGCGAGTCTAAGGAGGCCCAAGTGTTCCGTCTCTCCAGATCTCCGTTAGGGGCGTACAAAGAGACCATAGTAACACAAAGAGGAGCACCGAAAGAAACAGCAATCCAACGGTGACTCACATCTTCAATGAAGTTCTCAAGCTTTTCAAACCAGCGTTGTTTAATACCGATAGCCGTTCCTCCAGACCCCCTCGGGTGTTTCGTTGGGATCCACATGTGCGTCGAGGAGACCTGCCTGAGCCGTTTCTGGAGGTCTTCTCCGTCAATTTTGATCTCTTGAATGCAAATAAAGTCTGGGTTTAAGCTAATGTCGCGAAGCCATTGTCCAATGATGGTCGCTCTTGAGGGGTCGGTTAGCCCTCTAGCATTTAGCGAGATGACAATCATTTTTGTGTTGATCCCTCTTTGCGGGAGGGAGCTTTGTCCTTCCTTCTCTTGGCTTCATCTTTCTTTTTCGCTGGGATCTGGTCCCGACTTAGAAATCTGATCTTGTGGGGGCTTTTCCAGGGTACCTCCATTGGCTGTTTTCCTTTGCGGGCCGCCCCTTGCTGGGGAGACTTGGGCCCCGTGCTCGGCACCGTTTTCCGGATCGTCGATCCAATGATGGAACTTTCACTGTCCATGTTGTCTTCGTTGCTAGTGGTGAAACCATCTTCTTTGCTTGTAGTGTAGCCCTCCTGGGGGGTTTCTTTAATGTCGGGGATCTCTAGGACTTTGTCGTAGTTGTCTATCTCAAGTTGCTTCCCACCTGGGTAGTCCAACTCATTGATCTCCTTTTCTAGATTGCAATACAAGTTGCTATAGGGGGTATGTGGCAGGTTGTTTCTCGCGCCGATGGCCCTAGGGCTTCTTTTCCTTCTTCTTCTAACTTCAGTAAAGCCATCATCATCAGCTTGCGGGTTCAGGAGGCCCTTGCCTTCCCCTTCCTTGGTCGAGTGGGACAAGTCGCCATTGTTGACTTGAGCAGTTTTGGAGGCTTCTTGAAAGCGCTTGTTTTTTTGCCTGAGAGGGCAATCTTTAATCCTGTGACCTTGCTGGCCACAGCGAAAGCACGCGTTGGGAAGGTTCTTGTAGATGATGTCCTGCTCCCACACATCGCCTTCTCCCATGTCCACTTTGATCATTGATGGGAGCGGCGAACTGAGGTCTGCTTCGACACAGATTTGGGGGTGCCACCTGGCATTGAACGAGTGTCTTGTGCCTTCATAGATGAGACCCCCAATGTCATCGCGTGAGGCCAGCGGCTTGCCGATAGGAGAGACAATGTCCCACACGAAGTTGTACAAGAAGTAAGGGAGATTCGGGAGCTCAACCCAAAGGGGGTACCGGAGCGTTTTCGATTTGTCGGGAGTAAAGTCCGGGGACCATCTGAATAGGCAAAGGGTCGCCCGACCGAGCTGCCAGGTGCCAACGCTTAGGGCTTGGAATGCCATCTCTTCATTTTCAAAGACTAGCAGGATGTGGTTCGCTGGTAAGAACTGACATTTGCTGACAACTAGTCCCCTAGGGAACCACTCTTTTCGAAGCCATTGTCGCACAGTTTCAAGCGGGGGCCTAGGGCCAAACACTTGGCCAACGAGGCACACTTTCTTGAGCTCCTCCTGAGCAGACAGAACTGCGGGTCTACTGAGGGACACGACGGGGGATTCATCCCTTTCGGATGCCCCAGGGGCGGCACACGACCCCCCCTCCAGCAGAGCGGCCAGGATATCGGTCTCCCCGGGGGGAGGGGCCCGATTGCTCTTCACGAGAGAGGATGAAGCCACATCCATGGCCAAAGGGGACTTGCACAACTTTCACTATTCAATATCCCAGGGCATAGCCCTCCGACATGGAGAGAAAACTGACCCCCGAACACACCGAGGCCTAACACTCTCTTCTCTCTTTTTTTTCTCTCTTCTTTTTTTTTTCTCCTCTTCTTTTTTTTTTATTTTAAGAAAACTTATCGAAGCAGCACATCTCTTTTTTCTTTCTTCTTTTCTTTTTTTTTTCTTCTTTTTTCTTTTTTTTTTTTTTTCTCTTTTTCTCTTTCTTTTTTCTTTCTTCTTCTTTTTTCTCTTCTTTTTCTTTCTTCTTCTTTTTTTTTCTTTTTCTTTTTTCTTTTTTATCTCTTAGTCTTCTGGCCCGTCAATAATATCGCCTTCTGGCCCGGCAATAAAAACTCTGCATTTAATGACCCTGAGCCGTAAGTAGAGGACGCGATCGCGCGCTGGGACCCGGAGAGTGCGGCGGTCGGAATCGCTGCCACCGGTGAGGTATCGCCGCCGAAGAGGTAACCCACCGGTATTGCCGAAGCTGATGAAGTATCGCGGGGGGTGAAAAGGCGGCAGGGAAGTATCGCGGAGCAGCCGGCGATACACGACGAAGCGCCGGGAAGGTCACGACGCAGAAGACCACGATCGAGGGTCACGAATCAGGCACGACACCCGATCCACGAACAGAAGGACACGATATCCCAAGCGCCAGTGTCGCGATACCCGGTACCCCAACCGGGCAAAACTTGTGGAACACACGACGCCTGGCACCTGGCACGGAACGATACCTGGCGCCAAGTATCGCCTGCAACCAGAGATCGCGTCAGCACACGATACCCCGGCCAGACTCGTATCGCGATACAAGTCTCGACCCGAGGAGGTATCGACGATACCAGCCTCCCGAGGAGACGATCGCAACCAACAAGAGTCCGGGCTTTGACGCAGTGCAGACAGCTCGCCCCAAGAGCATCGAGCTGTTGGTAGCCACTTCAAGAACCGCGCCACTCCAAACCGCGCTCTGCGTTCGACTGTCCAGCCCGAAACAGCACTAAGGGCGCAGCGTCACTTACCTTCTCCGCTCGCCATAGCCGGCCAGACAGTTCGCCTCCTAGCAAATTCCAGCTCGTCCGTCCAACCCGTTACAGCACCACAGACGCTTACCTTCTCCGCTCGCCATAGCCAGACCTCCAACCACCTATCAAAATAAGTTTATTTTTTGATGTACAGAGTACGCAATATATTTATGCTCGTAGATATGAGTATGTGTTCATGAGAATATCCATGGAGTATGTGTTCATGAGTATGTGTTCATGAGAATATCCATGGAGGCATGTACGAGGATCAGTTCAAAATCAGTGATTGATTGAAGAAGTCCCAAAAGATGCTTTTATCTTTTAATTTGTTGTTGTGAGGATCATGTACCAAATAAAACATTTCCATTGCCAAACAACACATACGTGCAACTTCACATGTACCAACTTCTTCTAACAACGCATACACGCAGCTTAACCTCAACTCATTCATGTAACGCATCCACTTGGACATAACTACATGCACTATAATATACTATCCATTTCCACAAAAGCTTAATCAGTTTCAGATGATTCATTTGACATTTTTTAACAAAACCCAGAACTCTTAAATTGTGAATAAGAAAACAAAGTAAACCACATACACAAATTACTTGATACTTTGCCTCTCTAATCTTTTCATAGCATTTATCAGAGAGATAGAAATTCAAAAAAAAACCCATTTTTTATTGAATTAAGTGAAATATTTTCATAGCATGATACTTGCACTAAAAAATAAAGAAAGAAATTAGTATTAATGATGTCTACTTACAAGAGACTCAATATGGATTTTGAAGTGTCCATAGGGTACAAGGGACCAAAGAAGGGTAAATAAGAGTAGAAGTAATATATTGTTGACCAACAACCCAATTTACAATATACAATGAGAGCTACATAGACATAACATCATAAAAAATCTAATAGAAAAGTAGAATAACATTCAAATGGAGTATCTTCAATGCTTTGCAAGAATGTTTGGCCCATTCTTTCAATAGAAACACTACAGGAAAACACATATTGGTTCCATAGTCTTCCAAATATAGGATATCAACTCTCCACATATGCCAAATTAGAGCAACATCTACCTTGTGACAAACGCCAAAGATCTAACCAAACATAATCTTCACTGTTCTTGATAATGTTTCGATAGAGTTGAACTTATACTTTCCATCACCAATACCAAATTTATTTGCTCTGATCTTGTCCAAAGATAAAAGTGGCTTAAACTTGTGAAAACCAGCAAGGATTTCTTGTATACCCAACTTACAAAGACTTATCTTCAAAGTGTTCTTGATAACCTTTTAATAAATTTGACCATACACTTTCCATCATCAATCTTGTGCAAAGACAAAGGCGGAAGGCACTACAACAATGAGTGCTTAATAATGCGCATAAATGCCCATGACACATGAATATATATCGCCATTCAAGTGTAGATCATTGAAGATTCCATCTAGTGTTGCATCTGTTGAAGATTTGATTGATAGAGCCTCTCAAAGTCTTGAGATTTGTGTACACAAATCTAATGATTTTTTGAAGCTTCACTTCATCATGGTCAATGGAAGCAACTCTCACTCCGTAGTCAATACTTTGTCTGAGGAGAACATGTTTACAACCATAAGTGAAGTCAAGAAAAGATTAAATGTAATAACGCGCATCAACTCACCTCCATGGACTAGTTCAGACTAGAGATAAAAATCATGTTTCATATACTAAATAATAACATTGGTGTTAGAGCCATCCACTCCACATAAATTCTTGCCAAAATCATGCAAGCCATAAAAACAGCTCAATTTCTTTTTATTTTATCTAAAAGAAAACCAAGATGCAAAAGGACATTCTACTCCAAAAAAAAACTTTGTGTCTACATATGCATATCTGTGAGCGTATGTGTCTATGAATGTATGTAGGTATGTATGTATGTTTGTATGTATATGTGAATTTATGTGTGTGTATGAATAGTCTTATTTCTATATGTGTATGTATGTATTACGTGTGTGTGTTTAGGTATAAATGAATGTGTGTGTTTATGTATGATTATATGTATGTGTAAGCATGGTCCTAAAAACTCTCCAAGAAGAAGGCTTCAAAGTAAGAGTCTTGAATGTTGTGTGTGCCATTGACCTCCCATACATTGTATCCTCTTGAATTCAAAATAGAAGTGCTCTCAAATGATCTAGTTCTTACATGTGGCCATCATACAACACATTCCCATTACCTTTCAAATACGTTAGGATATCCCCCCAGCTAGGGACCTTAGCTAGTAACTGAGAGCCTCTTGGGATACATCTGCACCCCATCAACCGATACCACATGCCATAATTATGACATCTTTGAAAGAAACAAGTGAGTTTTATCTAGATTTAAAAATAATTGATTTTACTTTAGCTTATTTAATACCAATTTAAAGTGACTTTCATGCTCATGTACATACCTTCTATACACCAACAAGTCATGTACAAAATCCACAACACATTTTCCAATGGATGGACATAAAATATCATTCATTAACGTCATGAAAGTAGTAGGTGCATTAGTCAAAACAAATGGCATAACTAAATACTCATAATGCTCAAAATGAGTCCTAAAAATTCTTTTATATATTTCCTTATCCTTAACTCTAATATGATGGTGGCCACTTTTCAAATCTATTTTACTATATACCATTGCTCCACCTAGAGCATCAAGGAGATCAACTATCTTGGGCATGGGATATCTATGCTTGATGGTAATCTTATTGAGTGTTGTGTAATCAACACACATCGTATAAGGTCCATCTTTCTTCTTCACTAGAAGAAGTAGTGTTGCAAAGGGTGAGTAGATGGGTTTAATAAGCATTTTCTTCATATTCTCATCCATGACCTTGTAGAATTCATTTTCCTCTTGCAATCTCCTAGTATCGATCCAATTCTATGCTTAATATTCCTACAAGGAGATAAATTTCAAGGTAAGTCTTTGAAGAACAAATCTTGGAATTCTGATCTTACTTTATTAGAAGGTACTTGATCATTCCAACTGGAGTTTCCTTGACTATAAGAATCCATCACTACTCAAGGTAATATAGAAAATAAATATACTTACAATCAATCTTGAGCAGCTTGGTTGTGGTCACCAATTGCGTCTTTTGGAGATTTGTCTCTCGATACATTAGTAATCACCTTTCTTATGTTGAAGTTGATGAAAATATGAAGCAAAGTCTATGATTGGTAGTTTCCTAGAATGAAACTTCTTATTTAGGGCTACATCAAAAAAGGCCAATCATGCTTTCTTGAAATCCAATCTGTCCTCATAGGACTAGATTTGGATGGCAAGACCAACGACTTGTCTATCCCATGTCTTAGTACCCTTCTCGTCCGCTAACCCTTCTCGTTCTTGTGATCTTAAAGTAATAGGAATTGTAGCTCTTCAAGTGAAAGTTCTATATCTCTTAGAGAGAGAGATATGTTGGTGCAAGACAAGCCTACACACATTGGCTTGGACCCTTGAACTTATGGAAGATTAGCATGGACAAAGGATTATCTAGGCTTCATCTAAAGGAAGACTCATGAGAACATATGCTTATATGTTCATACTCTTTTACCACTTGTAAAAGTCTAAGTGACTTATCATTTGTTTGTAATCACTTTAAGTCATCCACCTAACATTAGAGTCGTGGAAATTTGATTGTTGAGATAGAGAGAATATCTCCCTACTTTTAGAGGAGAGATTCAAGGGAGCCTAAGTTTGAATTTCAAAATTCAAATGAAGATCAAACTCCTATAAAGGATGTAGTAAAAAGGTCGCGGGTTAGTCTCTCACTTCAGCTCACTCCCCGAGGCAAAATCTCATTGTAACTCATTGTGTGTGAAGGCTACTCCATTGCCAACACCACAATACCTCATTTAGCTGTGCTTGGCAAGCTAATGAGATTGTACAAACACATATATCAATAGAAGTATACATTCATCATCTCTGTTTTTGTCTGAGTCACCTACTCCAAGTCTGTCAACTTCATCAGGGCATTTCTCTGGATCTACTGAACCAAATCAAGTGTTCTATAGCTCATTGGAACCAGCTCAAGGTCTACTACAAGCATACAAACTTTCAAAGGATTTCATTCAGCCAATTGAGAGAAAATCGATTCGAAGTGCACACTGGTCTCAGTCTGCAGAGTTCCTGAAAAGTCGGGGGTGATTATAATTTTGCTAAACTTATTTCTCAGTGCATAGTTTATCAATTGAAGTGATTCCACTTGTGATTGGTAGCTTACTAAGGTACATTAATACTCCCAAAAGGAATTGTTCCAATTTTAAGTGTGCTGGACACACTGAGTAAAAGTCTGAGCAGGTATCACTACAGAAATAGAAAGTTTTGCTTGATTTTTGAAGTACAAAGTTATCTGTTTTGGTTTGATCATTACCCAAACCATTTCCAAAGTACATATATGGTTTCTTTATGTCATTTGGAAGCTAACCAAGTGTACTAAGCATATCTGAAGAGAAAAGAGGGCAGGTGTGAAGCAGGTTTTGCAGCACCAAATGATTTCCTAAGTGCATCCATCCATCACTCTCAACAGTGGTATCAGAGCAAAGAAGGTAAACATGGGTGATGGTTTCCCTTCCTTCATTGACAAATTGGATAGAAACAATTATCAGGCTTGGTCATTGAGAATGAAGACCTATCTACAAGGGAGAAGTCTATTTGGATACATATCAGGAGATGAGGAGTTGCCCTCATTCAAGACTAGAGGACTGCCTACAAAGGATGAGCATGAAAGACTTAACCAATGGTGTGCAAAGGATGCTTTGGCAAGGTCTTATCTCTTAAACTCTATATCTGACTTTCTTTTACCTCATGTAAGGAACTGTAAGACTTCCCAAGAGACTTGGGAAACCTTGTCAAATTATTTTTCTTCCAACACAAGGGCTAGGAAGAACCAATTATGGATAGAGTTCACAACACTTAGAAAGCAGCCCAAGCAATCAGTCTCAGATTATGTGACAAAGATCAAAGATGTGGTAGACCAACTAGCAAGCATTGGAGAGGAAATTGAAGAAGAACAAATAGTCAGGCAAGTGACAAATGGACTCAAGGCAGATGATAAGTGGGAAAGTTTCACCACTGCAATGGACCTCTACATGGACATGCATACCCCTGATCTCACAACACTCATGGGCCAACTATTTACACATGAAGCAAAGTTCACCAAAGCTGGAGATCAATCAAAAGGTAATAACCCCTCTGCTCTCTTTACTGATAAGAAAGTTAAAGATAAAGGCAAGAAGAAACAGGATGAAGAAGGCTCTACCTCTCAAGCCAATTATGCAGGGAGAGGTAGGTCATCTAGAGGAAGAGGCAGAGGAGGTAAGTCAGGTAGGGGGAGACCCTACAACTCATCACCTTGCAACATCTGTGGATTGTCCAATCATACCACAGATGAATGCTACAAGAACTACAAAAATCAGAGAGGAAGAGGCTACTCAAGAGGTGGATACTCTCAAGGGAGAGGCAGATTCAACCAACATCAAAGCTACAATGGGTACAACAACCAATACAACAACAACTACAACAACAACCACAATGGAAATTACCAAGGTGGATTCAGAAATAGAAGAGACTACAACAACTACACTGAGGAGCAGGATGACTCCTTATTGATCATGAATATGACCTCCAAGATAGGTACAAATGATGATCATTTATTTTACATTGACTCAGGATGTTCTAACCATGTAGCTGGCAATGTGGCATTACTTTCTGATTTGGAAGAGCCCAAGGGCAAACATCAGGTACAAACAGGTGATGACACTAAACACTCTGTTGTCAAAATTGGAAATGTAAAGACATGTGATGGTAATCAGAACCTACTAAGCAGAGTACTCTATGTACCAACAATAACTAAGAATTTAATGAGTGTTGGTCAGATTGTGGAGAAAGGTTTGCAGGTCAGATTCACACAACATGGAGCATATGTGGAGGACCCAAAACAAGGATTCAGAAGGATAGCCAAAGGGGAGAAATCAGGTAGATTATTTACATTTGAGCTAGAAGATACAAAAAACATTGCTTTGTATAATTACAAGGATCAGACACTTTCAGAGCTAGAGATATGGCATAAAAGATTAGGGCACATAGGAGAAAGGACTCTCAAGCAAATGTGCAGGGATCAATGTGTGCTTGGGATACCTAATGTATCCAAGCAACACATGATTTATAAATGTGGATCATGTCAATTTGGTAAGTCTCACAGATTACCCTACTCAAGGAAAGGTTTCATGCATGAAGACTACCTAGACTTGGTACACACAGATGTTTGGGGACCTAGCAAGGACCCTTCCATTTCTGGTTCAAGGTATTATGTGTCCTTCATTGATGACTATAGCAGGTGGACCATTTTATATTTTATGAAGCATAAAGATGAAGTGTTTAATTGTTTCAAGAGGTATCTTGCACTTGTTGAGAATCAAACAGGTAGAAGCTTGAAGAGGCTAAGATCAGATGGTGGAGGAGAGTATTTCTCCAATGAGTTTGAAGATTTCTTGCAGGAAAGAGGCATCAAGAGGGAGATCACTACAAGGTACTCACCTGAACAAAATGGGGTAGCAGAAAGAAGGAATAGACTTATAGTGGAAACAGCTAGGTCTATGCTCAATGAGAAAAAGTTGCCAAATTACTTATGGGCAGAGAGTGTATCCACTGCCACTTATCTCATCAATAGGTTGCCATCCAAATCACTTGATGGCATGACACCATATGAAGCTTGGCATGGTAAGAGACCCTCTCTGGATCATTGCAAAATCTTTGGATGTGTAGCATATGTACACATTCCTTCACAGGTGAGAGGAAAGCTAGACCCAAAGGCAGAGAAATGTATCTTCATTGGTTATGATTTGAACCAAAAGGGATACAGATTCTACAACCCCACAAACAAAGGGTTCAAGGTAAGCAGAGATGTCATATTTGATGAGAATGACTCATGGTATGAGAATGAATGCAGGAAAGTGAGTCTACCTTATGACATGGAGGAAGATTTTCCAAAGCTTACCAAGGAAGAGCCAACTCAGCAAGAAGACTCAAGCTCAGATGATGATACCATAAACCTTGAAGAGTTCAAGGCTTGGAAATCCAAAGGAAAGATGAAGATGAAGCAATTGGAGGACAAGGCAGAAACTTCTACTCAAGCTATGAGAAGATCTCAGAGAGAGAAGAAGAAGCCTATCAGATTTGGGTATGACACATCACTTGTAACTAAACATTCTGTATATCTTGCAAAAGACTTGTTGAATGAAGAACCAGGTACCTATGAAGAAGCAATTACAAAGCCAGAATGGAGAGAAGCCATGGATGAGGAGATAGAAGCCCTCAAAGAGAGTGATACTTGGGACTTGGTACCCAAGAAGGATTCTATGAAGGTAATAGGATCCAGATGGATCTACAAATTGAAGAAGAATTCAGATGGAACAATTAACAGGTACAAAGCTAGGTTGGTAGCCAAGGGTTTTGCACAAACCCAAGGCATTGATTATGAGGAGACATTTTCTCCTGTGGCCAAGATGCCAACTATCAGAGTTTTGGTGAGTGTAGTTGCATCCAAGAATTGGAACATGTACCAATTGGATGTGAAGAATGCATTCCTAAATGGATGGATATCTGAAGAAGTCTACATGTCACAACCACCTGGCTATGAAGATCCAAAAAAGGTACATTATGTTTGTAAATTGAAGAAGGCTCTGTATGGTTTGAAGCAGGCACCTAGAGCATGGAATTACAGATTGACCACCTACCTTCTAGACCAAGGATTTGTGATGAGCAAAGCAGACACTTCTCTATTCATAAAGAGAAGTAGTACAGAGGTAATATACTTATGTGTTTATGTTGATGACATCATCATTACAGGCAATGATGTCAATGGGATTAGACACATCAAAGGACAGATGATGAAAGAATTCAAGATTAGTGATCTTGGATTACTAAAATATTTTCTAGGACTTGAATTGATCTACACAAATTCAGGTATCTACATTACCCAAAAGAAGTATGTACAGGATATGGTCAAAAAGTTTGGTTTGCAGGATGCTAAGGTATCTACTACTCCAATGGAGGTTAACCAAAAGCTAAGTGCTCATGAAGGAGAAGAAATCAAAGACATTACAGGATACCAAAGTATGGTGGGTAGCTTGAACTATGCTACCTTGACAAGAATTGACATAGCATATGGAGTAAGTGTGCTTAGTCAATTCATGCACAAACCAAGAGTACCTCACCTAGAGGCAGCAAAGAAGATCTTGAAATACCTCAAGGGAACTCAAAGTCATGGTTTGTATTTTCCTTACACATCAGACATTGATATTAAAGTTTACTCAGATGCAGATTGGGCAGGATGCAAGGATGATAGGAGAAGCACCTCAGGTTATATTTGTTTTGCAGGGGATAAGCCTATCTCTTGGTCAGCTAAGAAGCAACCTACAGTGGCATTGTCATCCACTGAAGCAGAATATAGAGGACTTGCAAATGCTACTCAAGAAGCTATCTGGTTGAAGCTTCTATATACAGAGTTAGGTCTATTCACAAGACCACCTATCATATTTGGAGACAACACTAGCTCTCTTCACCTTGCAGCAAACCCAATTTATCATGCCAAAACCAAACACATAGAGGTTCATTACCACTATGTGAGAGAGAAATTGCTAAGTAAAGATATACAATTGACATATGTATCTACTAATATGCAATGTGCAGATTTACTTACAAAGGCATTGGATGGAAACAAGTTATGTAGATTCAAATCTATGATTGGATTGCACGAAGTAATTGAAGAATGAAGAAGAAGACTTAAGCCAAAGTGTTTGGCTTGAGGGGGAGCTGTTGGTGCAAGACAAGCCTACACACATTGGCTTGGACCCTTGAACTTATGGAAGATTAGCATGGACAAAGGATTATCTAGGCTTCACCTAAAGGAAGACTCATGAGAACATATGCTTATATGTTCATACTCTTTTACCACTTGTAAAAGTCTAAGTGACTTATCATTTGTTTGTAATCACTTTAAGTCATCCACCTAACATTAGAGTCGTGGAAATTTGATTGTTGAGATAGAGAGAATATCTCCCTACTTTTAGAGGAGAGATTCAAGGGAGCCTAAGTTTGAATTTCAAAATTCAAATGAAGATCAAACTCCTATAAAGGATGTAGTAAAAAGGTCGCGGGTTAGTCTCTCACTTCAGCTCACTCCCCGAGGCAAAATCTCATTGTAACTCATTGTGTGTGAAGGCTACTCCATTGCCAACACCACAATACCTCATTTAGCTGTGCTTGGCAAGCTAATGAGATTGTACAAACACATATATCAATAGAAGTATACATTCATCATCTCTGTTTTTGTCTGAGTCACCTACTCCAAGTCTGTCAACTTCATCAGGGCATTTCTCTGGATCTACTGAACCAAATCAAGTGTTCTATAGCTCATTGGAACCAGCTCAAGGTCTACTACAAGCATACAAACTTTCAAAGGATTTCATTCAGCCAATTGAGAGAAAATCGATTCGAAGTGCACACTGGTCTCAGTCTGCAGAGTTCCTGAAAAGTCGGGGGTGATTATAATTTTGCTAAACTTATTTCTCAGTGCATAGTTTATCAATTGAAGTGATTCCACTTGTGATTGGTAGCTTACTAAGGTACATTAATACTCCCAAAAGTAATTGTTCCAATTTTAAGTGTGCTGGACACACTGAGTAAAAGTCTGAGCAGGTATCACTACAGAAATAGAAAGTTTTGCTTGATTTTTGAAGTACAAAGTTATCTGTTTTGGTTTGATCATTACCCAAACCATTTCCAAAGTACATATATGGTTTCTTTATGTCATTTGGAAGCTAACCAAGTGTACTAAGCATATCTGAAGAGAAAAGAGGGCAGGTGTGAAGCAGGTTTTGCAGCACCAACTGATTTCCTGAGTGCATCCATCCATCACTCTCAACAAGATAAAGAAGTAACAAAAGCATGATATGTAGATGGAAGTGAGTTTATAAGTGTATCTACCATCTCTTCATCTGAAATATTGACTTCAACATTGATTAATTGATCTCATAAATACTTAAGCTTCAAAATGTGTGTCTAAACTGATTCACCAACTTTCATCCTTGTATTGGCTAGCTATCTCCTTAGGCAAGATTTCCTAGTAGGGTTTTTACTCTGATAGAGATTCTCTAACTCCAACCAAACCTGATGAAAGGTTCAACATGACTTGATTTGGGGTATAATATGCTTCTTGACTCCCATAGCAATATATGAAAGTTGTTGTGATATCCCCATGGAAATTTTATTTTCTTTTTCACCAATAAAGTAAGGGGCAATGCTCAAAAAACAAATGAAGGAACGTCTTATAGAAACTAGCCAATCCAAGAAAAAAACATACATCATTGAGTGATTGAGGTATAGGCCATTCTATGATGGCTTAAATCTTCTTCGGATCCACATTCAATCCCTCACTAGAAGTAATATGCACTAAATACTCTAGTTTACTTTGGAAAAGTTAAGTTTTTTCAAGATTAGCATAAGGTGTTTTTTGTCATAAAAAACTAAAAACAATTTCTAAATGCTTCTCATGATCACTTACATTCTTACTATAAAGACATATATCATGAAAAAAAGAATAAAATCAAGGCTTTATACTCAAAGAAAATCATGTTCATCATACATGCAAATGTAGGAGCATTGATGAGTCCAAAGCACGTAACCACAAACTCATAATGGCTAATTTGAGTCCCAAAAGTTGTAATATTTGATGGTGAACCAATTTAAGATCAACCTTACTAAAGATAAGGGCTTCTTGAAGTTTATCTAGCAATTCATCTATATGAGGAATACAATATCTATTCTTAATTGTGATCTTATTCAGGGATCCATAATTTATAGACATTGTGTGAGTTTTATTCTTTCTATCCTTTAAAAGAAATCGTGCTCCAAATGGGGGGAATCAGGCATTATAAGTCCTTTGTGAAGTAAATCATTGACTCAATTTTCTTTATCCTTTAATTGAAGAGGGCCATAAACTTTATGAGGACGAGAACTACTAGGAATTAAGTCTATACTATGGTCAAAGGATCCTCAAGAGAGTAGTGGCTTAGAAGTCTAATTGAACCTAAAGTAGTCCTCATAAGCAATCATAAAAGGTCTATTTCCATTTGAAAGGATGTGCGTATAACCATTTATGACATTTAAAAACCGATGCGTGAATTGTAACCTTCCCTTAATGCATGTTTTACTTGAGTATGAATAGTCAATGGAAGTGGTTGGAAATCATGCCTAATAGAAAAAGAAATCAGTTGACCTTTAAATTCAAAATTAAAGGTATGCATATGATGGTTAATACATGGGTTATAATGATGATGAAAATGCATACCAAGTATAACATTGTAAAATTGCAAAGGAACAATTAAAAATGTTGGCATATCTAAATATGAACCTTTACAAATCTTAAAGTCATGCACTTCTTTTGTTACATTATATTGACTTTCTTGAACTGCATTCTTCACTTCATACACGCAAGAGAATGTCTTTGATTTGAGCTCTTGCACCAAGAAAAATGTGAAATAAAATATTGAGAACTACCAACATCATGTAAAATATTAAGAATTTTGTTATGAATAGTACCTATTGCAAAGTAAAGAATGAATGGAAATTCTGTTAGTCAATGTACTTAAATCTTTCTTCAATGTTTTCTCCAACCAAATGGAAGGAGCTTCTTCCTATATTGCCTCCATGTTATGCATTTGGGTTACAATAGGTTTCATGTGAATAGGTTCCAATGTGCACTTTGTTTGGGTAGGCTCTTTTTGTTCTGTAGGTAAAATTCACTTGTATGCTCTTCAATTTCTTGAAACGTATCCTGAACTTTATACATGTGCAATGCCATTCCACTATAAAAAATGCATTCTTGATATGAACTTGAAGTTACCAAGGCATTGGCCTTTGTGGAAATAAAGATCTCTTCACTAGACTAGTGAGACCTATGCAAAGATGTTTTTGATGGGTTCTTGGAGCTAGAGGGCTTCTTTGTATGCTTCTTCTTGTAGCAAAATGTCTCCAAGTGCCGTCTCTTTCCATAGAAAATACAACTTAATTTCTTTGAGGAAGTGTTGGAACCTTGCTTGGGTGCATTGGTAGTGTTATGACTAGCATTTTGGACTTTGTGGAAGGGTTCCTTAGCCTTCATTGCTCTCTTATGAGGAAGCTCACTTTGCTCCCAAATCGTGGAGGGGAAAAGGTTGACAACCCTCTGGCCCTGATTATAAAGGGCAGTTACAAATGTCTCCTATGATCTATGGAGCTTATTGAGAAGGTAGATGGCCATATCCCACTAGAAACTGGAGGGCCACATAATGCTAGCTTACAATGATAGTCCTCAAATGTGGAAATTACATAGGAAGTAAGATCCTAGGGCCTAGTGCATAAGTTATGAAACTCTGCCTCTAGGGTGTAAAGGTTTGAGGGATTTGTCTTCATAGAGGTCTTCGAGGATCTTCCAAGCCTAAGAGGAGGTTTTATAAGAGGAAATATGGCCTTTGGTCAGCTGCGTGCAAGCTACAAGTAATGGACCTAAGGCTTGCTTGTCCTTTACATTCCATACATTCCAGACTCCTAGATCGCTTTCCTGATCGGGCTCTCATTTTGTTCCTTCAAATACCTCATACAATAGATTTGCATAGAGGTAGGCCCTAATGATGTCCTTCCATAAGATGTAATTCATGCCATTGAGTCTTTCATCTTTGAGCATGAATATTGGCATAAAAGGAGGGCAAATGCAATTGACTTGAGGATGTTGCATTTAAAATCATTGATGTGGTTGCTCTCAAAATGAGGTTACCACATTTTCACAGATGAATTGAAATTTGGCACAAAATCTGAGTTGGGGTGGGGGGGGGGGGGGGTTGTTTCTAGAATAGCCCTACAATTGTGACTAAGACACCTTGGAGAGAGGGGAGACTTAGAATATCTCTACACTTGCACCGAAAAATGAGACAAGTCGATAGAGACAGAGCTCATGGGTGGGCTTAGATTAGCCTCCAACCCACGAGTTTACACACACACTATCATTTCTTCTTCTTCTGCTAGAAAGATAATAAGGCACTTAGTGCCAAATTAGTGTCAAAGTAATGCTAAATAATGGTAGGGCAACTAAGGTTGGACCCTTGAATACAAAATGACCCTTTATAAAGTTTTATACTTTGAGTGAGAAATGATATGCCCAAGGTTGAGGGTGGTTATCCTTAGAAACATATAAAGGATTCTCTTAATTAAGTGTGCAAAGTGCCAAAAATGATGAATTCTTGAAAAGATACAAAATAAACTCCTTAAAATTTACCCTTTTGTGTTCTTCCCTTGACATCAAACAAGTATTAAACATTGAGCGCCATATATATGGGCCCAAATTTAGGCCATGAAATGATGTGTCTGATTTTAAATCAATAAAATGCAATAGATTTTTAGATTGCAGCTGTCGTTAAATAGATAGGACCAAAAACAGTGTCCTCTATAAATGAAGTACTATCTTTTCAAAGAATAGAAAGAAAATGAGTGTGCGCAACCAAAAAATAATGGACCTTTGCTGGTCCACGGGGCTGTCGTCCTTGGAGCAAAAGCAGACCGATTTGCTTTTGTCCACGTAGCTCTAATCTTCAATGTGACGTTATCATTTATCTCACTTACTAAGCTTTCAATGTGACATTATCACTTATGTCGCTTACTAAGCTGGTCGGACAAGAAAGGGACGCATCCTAGTTGGTCATCCTAGTTGGAAGGACATAGGGATTCTCACGCTTTTGTTCTCCTCCCACCCGGTGTCCCCTAAAGGCTCTAGCCTCATGTGTTCCTTATGGAAGAATTGGAACAAGGCCAAACAGCTCATCAGAATCAGTGATGAGTGGAAGTGGCAACTGGGATAAGACAAAAGGACTCTATTTGGTTCCCGATCAGCGGCATTAGGGGGGTGGAGTCTTGGAACCTCCAAACTGCAAAGCGGTTATGGTACAAGGGGTTCAAAGAACGGAAACAACTCTGGAAACAAGAGACCAGCCCGTGGATTAGGTTTGAAGAATTGGATCCGAGACTTAGAGTTACCTTTGAGGAATGGACTCTTCTTCAAAGCAGGTGTTTAGCATGGGACCACTCAAACACCCGCCTTCTCTGCGGTCAGGATCTTCCTTGCTTGGAGGGCCTCAGATGGAGCAATGGTAAGATGCTATCCAAAACCCCCAACTTCAAAGAGGATTTCGATGTTCACCACACTCTTAACAAGAGATGGTGCCTTTCTTGGAACAAACTTCGGTGGGAACTAAAATTCATGTCTATTTGGCACCCCCTAATTGAGGTCAAAAAGTCCGTTCTCATGTGGCAGATCTTGCATAAAGGTATCTGGTCCAATGCAAGGGCTAACAAAATCTCTGGTGTGCCGCCATGGTGAAAGCATTGCCATCGGTGCATCGAAGATTTAGCTCACCTGTTCTTCGACTGCCCCAAGTCCCGTGTTATCTGGCATCACGTGACCAGAGTATTGAGACTCACGAACCAAATCAACTAGCAATAGGTGATGTTGGGTGAGGCAGTCGGCTGCTCATCGAGGCTATGGAATGCCATCAGAGGTGAAACCCTCTAGAAGATTTGGAGGGAGCGATGTGCTATCAATTTTGGCCAAACTCCTAAGGAAATGGTCAATCGAGAAATCCTTGTTTCTCCTAGGTAAAAGAATCTCCCGAGATAAGAGATCTCCAACGTTCAGACATCACTGTATTTATCTTTTGGAAAACAACAAGTTGAGACCCAAATGCGTCCTACATGAGGGTGATGATAAATTTATCCGCCTCATTCATATCAACTCATCCACCTAGATATACTTACATGCACATGTACCAACTTATTCTAACAACGCATACACGCAGCTTAACCTCAACTCATTCATGTAACGCATCCACTTGGACATAACTACATGCACTATAATATACTATCCATTTCCACAAAAGCTTAATCAGTTTCAGATGATTGATTTGACATTTTTTAACAAAACTCAGAACTCTTAAATTGTGAATAAGAACACAAAGTAAACCACATACACAAATTACTTGATACTTTGACTCTCTAATCTTTTCATAGCATTTATCAAAGAGATAGAAATTCAAAAAAAAAACCATTTTTATTGAATTAAGTGGAATATTTTCATTAAAAAAAAACCATTTTTATTGAATTAAGTGGAATATTTTCATAGCATGATACTTGCACTAAAAAATAAAGAAAGAAATTAGTATTAACGATGTCTACTTACAAGAGACTCAATATGGATTTTGAAGTGTCCATAGGGTACAAGGGACCAAAGAAGGGTAAATAAGAGTAGAAGTAATATATTGTTGACCAACAACCCAATTTACAATATACAATGAGAGGCACATAGAGATAACATCATAAAAAATCTAATAGAAAAGTAGAATAACATTCAAATGGAGTATCTTCAATGCTTTGCAAGGATGTTTGGCCCATTCTTTCAATAGAAACACTATAGGAAAACACATATTGGTTCCGTAGTCTTCCAAATATAGGATATCAACTCTCCACATATGCCAAATTAAAGCAACATCTACCTTGTGACAAACGCCAAAGATCTAACCAAACATAATCTTCACTGTTCTTGATAATGTTTCGATAGAGTTGAACTTATACTTTCCATCACCAATACCAAATTTATTTGCTCTGATCTTGTCCAAAGATAAAAGTGGCGTAAACTTGTGAAAACCACCAAGGATTTCTTGTATACCCAACTTACAAAGACTTATCTTCAAAGTGTTCTTGATAACCTTTTAATAAATTTGACCATACACTTTCCATCATCAATCTTGTGCAAAGACAAAGGCGGAAGGCACTAAAACAATGAGTGCTTAATAATGCGCATAAATCCCCATGACACATGAATATATATCGCCATTCAAGTGTAGATCATTTATGCACAACGTACATCAAGTGAGAGAGTGTGTAGAGAACTCTTCAATAGTTACTTAACGTACATCAAGTGAGAGAGTGTGTAGAGAACTCTTCAATAGTTAGTGATGACATGAGAGCCAAGTGAAGAGCGTTACAAATTTTGTGATGGAGGCATCGCTGGAGCTTCCGACGACTGACCGTGGTTCCACGACGGACAGGGATTCTATCGCGATTGACAAGGGCTTCCACGACTGATTGGTGGTCATCAATCGCGACTGACAACGCGGCTAGCGTCCATCGCGGGTCCAGTGAGCGTCCATCGTGGCTAGCGTCCATCGCGGGTCCAGTGTGCATCCATCGCGGGTCCAGTTTGCTGCACTTTTCTGGAGCGTCCATCGCGGGTCCAGTGAGCGTCCATCGCGGCTAGCGTCCATCGGGGCTTGTGTCCATCGCGGGTGCTTCCGCGCGCGTCCATCGCCACTAGCGTCCATCGTGGGCTGTGTCCATCGCGGGTGCTTCTATCCATCGCAGCCGAGCCTGTGCGTCTATCTCGTTTGTTCGCCAGCTTTTTCGCGACTGACAAGCGGCTACCTGCGTTCACGACTAACAGCGCTTTTCTTGCCTATCCATCGTGAGCTGCTCTGTCCATCGCGCGATTGACGGTGGCCTTTGTCCATCGTGACCTCTGGCCTCGTTGTTCGTGCCCTTGGCGTCGGTCCCTTTATCGCTTCGTGCATTGCACGCATGAGCATGGAAGTTTGTTCTATAGAGCTTCAATTGCCCATCTCATTGCGGGTCCTTCGCGATCGACGGGGCCTCGCGATCGACAGGGTTTAGCGATTGACAAGGTCCCATCCATCGTGTTGACGTGGCGGCCTCTCCTTCGCCCTCAGAAAGAAAAAGAAAGAGTAAATTAAAGGAGCCAATGCAGGAGGGATGACTTTCGAATTCGCACTTCTTCACTTGTAGTTTCTGATCAGGTAGTCCTTCGAAAAAGAGAAAAAAAAAAAAAAAAAAAAGAAAGAAGAAAAAAGAAGAAAAAGAAAAAGAAAAAAGAGAAAAGATTCGAAAAAAAAAAAGAAGAGAGCTACCTTTTATTGTGGGATTTTTGGGCTTTTCTAGATGCTTCTCTTCTCAGAGTTTTAGAAAAAGATCTTCTTTCTCGGGGTGTCCCTCTTTTGTCATGGATTTGGCGACCCCCTCTCTTGTGAGAAGCAATCTGGCCCCTCCTCCCGGGGAGACCATTAACCTGGCCTCTTTGTTGGAGGGGGGTTCTTGTGCCGCCCAAGGGGCCCTCGAGAGTGCTGAACCCCCCTTTGTCTCCCTCAATAGATCCACAATTTTGTCAACTCAGGAGGAGCTCAAGAAAGTTTGCCTCGTCGGCCAAATGTTCGGCCCTAAGCCCCCGCTCGAAATTGTGCGACAGTGGCTTCGCAACGAGTGGTTCCCCCGCGGGCTAGTTGTTTGTAAGTGTCAGTTCTTACCGGCAAGCCACTTGCTGCTAGTCTTCGAAAATGAAGATATGGCGTTTCGAGCCCTTAGTGTCGGAACTTGGCAACTCGGCCGGGCGACCCTGTGCCTATTCAGATGGTCCCCTGATTTTACTCCCGACAAATCGAAATCGCTTCGGTACCCCCTCTGGGTTGAGCTCCCTAACCTGCCATACTTCTTGTACAACTTCGTATGGGACATCGTTTCTCCTATCGGCAAGCCGTTGGCCTCACGCGAGGACATTGGTGGTCTCATTTATGAAGGCGCAAGACACTCGTTCAACGCCCGGTGGCACCCTCAAATCTGTGTCGAGGCTGACCTCAGTATGCCACTCCCATCGAAGATCAAACTGGACTTGGGCGAAGGGGATGTATGGGAGCAAGACATCAGCTACAAAAACCTTCCCAACGCGTGCTTTCGCTGTGGCCAACAAGGTCACAGGATCAAAGATTGCCCTTTGAGACGAAAAAGCAAGCGAAATCAAGAAGCCCCCGAAAATGCTCAAGTCAGCAATGGAGCATTGAATCACTCGACGAAAGTAGAGGAATTCAAAGGTCCTCTTAATCCGGAAGCTGATGCAGACGGGTTCATCGAAGTCAGAAGAAGAAGGAAAAGAAGCCCTAGGGCAACCTCTGAGCGAAACAACAAGTCTGTTTCCCCCTCCAGCAACTTGTATTGCAATCTGGAAAAGGAAATCAACGAGTTTGACTACCCAGGTGGGAACCAACTTGAGGAGGACACTGATGTCAAAGGCCTGGAGATCCCTGACAGTAAAGAAACCTTGCAGGAGGGTTACACTACAAGCAAAGAAGATGGCTTTACTACCAGCAACGAAGATAACATGGATAGTGAAAGCTCCATCATCGGATCGACTATTCCGGAAACGGAGCTGAAAACGGTGTCCAGTTCTTCCCAGCAGGAGGCATCCCGCAAAGGAAAACAACCTATGGAGTTACCGTGGAAAAGCCCCCACAAGAACCTATTGCTAACTCGGGATCCGATCCGAGCGAAAAAGAAAGATGAACCCAAGAAAAGAAAGGACAAAGCTCCCTCCCGCAAAGAGGGATTACTACGACAATGATCATCATCTCGTTAAATGCTAGAGGGCTAACCGACCCCTCAAGAGCGACCATCATTGGTCAATGGCTTCGCGACATTAGCTTAAACCCAGACTTTATATGTATTCAAGAGATTAAAATTGACGGAGAAGACCTCGAGAAACGGCTCAGACAGGTCTCCTCGGCCCATGTGTGGATCCCAACGAAGCACCAGCGGGGGTCTGGAGGAACGGTTATCGGTGTTAAACAACTCTGGTTTGAAAAGCTTGAGAACTCCATTGAAGATGTAAGTCACCGTTGGATTGCTGTTTCTTTTGGTGCTCCTCTTTGTGTTACTTTGGTTTCCTTGTACGCCCCTAACGGGGATTTGGAGAGACTGAACACTTGGGCCTCCTTAGACTCGCTTCCCCACAACGTGCTTATATGTGGAGACTTCAACATGGTGGAGGACCCTATGGACAGATGGATGGGCAAGGGCAGGGTCATCGACAGTCGAGAGAAAGAAACGTGGGACATGACCAAACTTCACTTGGATTTGGTTGAATTCAAAGACTCGAATGGCTTTTCTTGGTCGAATCTCCAAGCGGGCGAGGACCTGAGGAAAGCTAGACTCGACAGATGCTACATCTCTCAGAGTTTTACTCATCAGTGGGGCCACCCTGCCATCACGCAACGCACTGACCTCACTATCTCTTATCACTACCCGATCGTTATCACTTTTCAACCTTCCAACAAGATCCGCAAGGCTCCGTGGTTCCATGCCAACGCAACCACCTTCTCTCTCCCCTCCGTCCATCAAGAAATTGCCGATGTGTGGAAGGTGGCGTTCGCCTCTGGCTTGGCCCCAGCCAAGTGCTCGAGAAGCGCGATCAACAAGTCTCGGAAGATCATGATCAGAACTAAGAAGATGCTCGAGACTGTGCGGCGGGCTCGTAGGGAAGCTCTTTACCACAGACTCTGGCAGCTCGAGGAGGAAGTGAACAAAGGAAAACACCAAGCCCAGAAAGGTCTCCGAAAAATCAGAGCGGTGTTGAGATACGAGGAAGAAATACAAAGGAAAAACTTGCAAATTTTCTTCAAGGAGTGGTGGGCTGGCAAAGCCGATAAACCCACCAAAGAGATGTGCCGTATCCTTAAAAGGAAACACAACAGAGAATCGATCCCCCTACTGCTAGATCCACATGGCAATGTATGCAATTCGGAAGAAGATAATTTTGGCATCATCGAAGGGCACTTCACGAGACTCCTGGGAACCTCGAACCCCCTCTCCCACCATAGAAGGGACTGTATGGCTGCCATTTCTAGGGTTTCCCCCCGGAGGATACCACCCAACCTCCACTCCCTGCTTCATGCCCCTATCTCTGAATCAGAAATCATTGAGGTCATTGATGCCCTCCCTCTCGGTAAAAGCCCGGGACCCGACGGACTCACTAACGAGTTCTTTAAATCCTTCAAGCTGGTGGTTGCCACCCCTCTTCGGATGGTTTGGCAAGAAGCGCTAAAGTTTGGTGCTCTTCCTTCTTGTCTAAATAATGGAATTATCAAGTTGATACACAAGAAGGGGGAAAAGAACAGAATCGAGAACTGGCGGCCTATTACGATGCTCCAAACATGATACAAGATCATCGCCAAAGTCATTGCCAACAGAATCTCGTGCCACCTGAGATCTTGGCTTAGTGAGGACCAAAAAGGTTTCATCAAAGGCAGGTCTATCCTGGAAACCATTATGGATATTTGGGAAGGTATTCAATTTGCAAATGAGTCTAATCAAGATGTGGTTTTCCTCAAGATCGACTTTGACAAAGCCTACGACAGGCTAGAATGGGACTATATTCTGCAGTCGCTCCAAGACCTCGGGTGTAGTCAGAAATTCATCAAGATGATCGCGACCCTTCTCGGAAACGCAACGACCCAAATTAACGTTAACGGCAAACTTTCGAAGGCGATCCAACTTAGAAGATCTATTAGACAAGGGTGCCCTCTGGCCCCCCTTCTCTTTGCCATCACCACTGAGGGACTGAGCAGACTTGTGGCACATCATGTGGAGGCTGGCAATATCAAAGGCCTCCGGCTGCCTCACGACCACAGTCAAATCATCATGAGACTATTTGCCGATAAAGTTACGCGTTCGTTCACAATGATAATACCAGCCTGGAGACTTTCTGGAGGTGTCTTGCTACCTTTTGTGAAGCCTCTGGATCCAAAATCAACCACTCTAAGACCGCCTTTAGGGCTATTGTGGGACATCATCCTGGCCTTCTCATTGATCATGGCTGTCAAATCATTCCGCAGGGCCAAATCTTTCGACTTCTCGGAATCCCCTTGGGGTTTGGCGTCTCTATGGAGCAGCGATGGAACTGGGTGTTGGCCAAACTCGAAAACAAGCTTAACTATTGGAGAGGTATGCAAATCAATCTCGCTGGGCGTGCGATGGTTATCAACATGTTCCTCCTCTCTTCTACCATCTATTTCCTTTCTTGTTGGAGACCGAATGAGCAAGGCCTGTCCAAACTGAATAGTATTTGTAGAAACTTTCTTTGGACGGGCGATCATAACAGAAGGGGGGTGCCTAAAATCAAATGGGCCATCTGCACTAGCCCTAGAGATAGCGGGGGGCTTGGTATCCTGGACATTGGGTGTATGGCTAACAAACTGGCAGCCAAATGGATGATTAAGGCTTGGTGCAATAGGGAGGCCTCGTGGGCCAAGCTGATCTTCAGAAACAAGAATGAGTTGGCTCTCATGGGGTTCCCAAACTGGAAGAATCTTGACATCATGACCCTGCTATTCTCCCCGATCCCCGTCTTCCCGAAAGGCTCCAATCTCGTGTGCTCCCTTTGGAAGGGCTGGAATAAAGTCAAAAGCTTCACAAGAATTAGTGAGGACTGGAAGTGGGCGGCCGGAATCAGACAAAAGGACTCTATCTGGTTTCCGATACATGGCATCCGGAGTGTGGAGTCGTGGAACATTCAAAATGCCAAGAAGTTATGGAACAAAGGATTCAAAAAATGGAAACACCTCTGGAAACATGACACCAACAGCTGGATCAACTTCGAGGATATTGACCCTTGCATAAACATCTCCTACGAAGAATGGAACACTTTGCAAAGCAGATGCCTCGCATGGGATCGTCACAAGACTCGCCTTCTCATGGGACACGACACACCGAACTCACTTGGTCTCAAATGGCACAATGGGAATAGCCTACTCAAAATCCCGAACATCAAAGAAACGGCTGACCACCAGATCAACCTCAACAAGAAGTGGTGCCTGTCTTGGACGCGGCTTCGGTGGGACATGAAATTCATGGGTATCTGGCACCCCCTTATAGAGATTAAGAAGTCTGTCCTCTTATGGCAAATTCTTCATCGAGGAATTTGGACCAACCATAAGGCTAGCAAACTTTGTGGGATCCGTCCTTGGTGCAAACGCTGCCACCGGGCTATCGAAGATGTCCCACACATCTTCCTTACTTGCCCCAACTCCTACAGAATCTGGCAGACGGTTGGAATGAAAATCAGACTTCAAAAACAGCTTAGTTGGAAACAAGTCCTTTTGGGAGAAGCGATCGGCTGCTCTGCGACACTCTGGAACGCCATCAGAGGGGAAGTCCTGTGGAAAATATGGCGGGAGCGGTGTGCTCTCAACTTCGGCGATCCCCCCAGGGAGTGGTCGATTGAGAAATCACTATTCCTCCTTGGCAAAAGGATTGTTAACAGTAAGAAATCCCCCCCCTTCAGGCACCATCAAGTCCTCCTTTTGATCAACAACAAGCTCAAACCCAAGTGGGCCCCGCATGAGGGCGATGAGAGGGTGATTAACCTTCTCTGTAATGCAACATAGGATTTATTCAAGCTTCCCCTGCTTTGTGGGATTTGGGGGGTCCCGTGGGCACTAGTCCCCTTCTATTGTACCTTTGTTTCTTAATTTAATTCAAGTCCGGGAGAATAGGCTATTGCCGAACTTCCTTTATATATAAAAAAAAAAGTGTAGATCATTGAAGATTCCATCTAGTGTTGCATCTGTTGAAGATTTGATTGATAGAGCCTCTCAAAGTCTTGAGATTTGTGTACACAAATGTAATGATTTTTTGAAGCTTCACTTCATCATGGTCAATGGAAGCAACTCTCACTCCGTAGTCAATACTTTGTCTGAGTGTGCGCAACCAAAAAATAATGGACCTTTGCTGGTCCACGGGGCTGTCGTCCTTGGAGCAAAAAAAGACCGATTTGCTTTTGTCCACGTAGCTCTAATCTTCAATGTGACGTTATCATTTATCTCACTTACTAAGCTTTCAATGTGACATTATCACTTATGTCGCTTACTAAGCTGGTCGGACAAGAAAGGGACGCATGCTAGTTGGCCATCCTAGTTGGAAGGACATAGGGATTCTCACGCTTTTGTTCTCCCCCCACTCGGTGTCCCCTAAAGGCTCTAGCCTCGTGTGTTCCTTATGGAAGAATTGGAACAAGGCCAAACAGTTCATCAAAATCAGTGATGAGTGGAAGTGGGCGGCTGGGATAAGACAAAATGAGTCTATTTAGTTCTCGATCAGCGGCATTAGGGGGTGGAGTCTTGGAACCTCCAAACTGCAAAGCGATTATGGAACAAGGGGTTGAAACAATGGAAACAACTCTGGAAACAAGAGACCAGCCCGTGGATTAGGTTTGAAGAATTGGATCCGAGACTTAGAGTTACTTTGAGGAATGGACTCTTCTTCAAAGCAGGTGTTTAGCATGGGACCGCTCAACCACCCGCCTTCTCTGCGGTCAGGATCTTCCTTGCCTGGAGGGCCTCAAATGGAGCAATGGTAAGATGCTATCGAGAACCCCCAACTTCAAAGAGGATTTAGATGTTCACCACACTCTTAACAAGAGATGGTGCCTTTCTTGGACCAAACTTCGGTGGGAACTAAAATTCATGTCTATTTGGCACCCCCTAATTGAGGTCAAAAAGTCCGTTCTCATGTGGCAGATCTTGCATAAAGGTATCTTTGTCTCGATAGAGATCTTATTTTAGCTATTTCTTGAGGTTTATGTGGATAGAACAATCTTTTCTACTCTTCATGCATCCTCAAGCAATCAACATCAGTTTTATGTATCTTTCAAATTGTTCTTGGACAGTTAGAAACTATGATTTAGAGAAAATAGCTTTCATGTGTGAGAGAGAGAAGGGAGAGACTTTGAGCGTTCATATCTTCCTACATGCATATCTTATAGATGCCAAGATTCATAGGCATTAAATAATAATTAAGATAATTTTATTTTTTTTTTTATATAAAGGAAGTTCGGCAATAGCCTACTCTCCCGGACTTGAATTAAATTAAGAAACAAAGGTACAAAAGAAGGGGACTAGTGCCCACGGGACCCCCCAAATCCCACAAAGCAGGGGAAGCTTGGTTGATTCCTAGGTTGCATTACAAAGAAGGTTGATCACCCTCTCGTCGCCCTCATGCGGGACCCACTTGGGTTTGAGCTTGTTGTTGATCAAAAGGAGGACTTGATGGTGCCTGAAGGGGGGGGATTTCTTACTCTTGACAATCCTTTTGCCAAGGAGGAAAAGAGATTTATCAATCGACCACTCCCTGGGGGGGTCGCCGAAGTTGAGAGCACACCGCTCCCGCCAAATTTTCCACAGGACTTCCCCTCTGATTGCGTTCCAGAGAGCCGCAGAGCATCCAATCGCTTCTCCCAAAAGGACTTGTTTCCAACTAAGCTGTTTCTGAATTCTGATTTTCAGTCGAACCGTCTGCCAGATTCTGTAGGAGTTGGGGCAAGTAAGGAAGATGTGTGGGACATCTTCGATTGCACGGTGGCAGCGTTTGCACCACGGAAGGATCCCACAAATTTTGCTTGCCTTATGGTTGGTCCAAATTCCTCGATGAAGAATTTGCCATAAGAGGACAGACTTCTTAGTCTCTATAAGAGGGTGCCAGATACCCATGAATTTCATGTCCCACCGAAGCCGCGTCCAAGACAGGCACCACTTCTTGTTGAGGCTGATCTGGAGGTCTGTCGTTTCTTTGATGTTTGGGATTTTGAGTAGGCTATTCCCATTGTGCCATTTGAGACCACGCGCGTTCGGAGTATCATGTCCCATGAGAAGGCGAGTTTTGTGACGATCCCAAGCGAGGCATCTGCTTTGCAAGGTGTTCCATTCTTCGTAGGAGATGTTTATGCGAGGGTCGATATCCTCGTAGTTGATCCAGCTGTTGGTGTCAAGTTTCCAGAGGTGTTTCCATTTTTTGAATCCTTTGTTCCATAACTTCTTGGCATTTTGAATGTTCCACGACTCCACCCTCCGGATGCCATGTATCGGAAACCAGATAGAGTCGTTTTGTCTGATTCCGGCCGCCCACTTCCAGTCTTCACTAATTCTTGTGAAGCTTTTGACTTTGTTCCAGCCCTTCCAAAGGGAGCACACGAGATTGGAGCCTTTCGGGAAGACGGGGATCGGGGAGAAAAGCAGAGTCATGATGTCTAGATTCTTCCAGTTCGGGTGCCCCATGAGGGCCAACTCATGCTTGTTTCTGAAGATCAGCTTGGCCCACGAGGCCTCCCTATTGCACCAAGCCTTGATCATCCATTTGGCTGCCAGTTTGTTGGCCATACACCCAATGTCTAGGATACCCAGCCCCCCGTTATCTCTAGGGCTGGTGCAGATGGCCCAATTGATTTTAGGCACCCCCCTTCTGTTATGATCGCCCGTCCAAAGAAAGTTTCTACAAATACTATTCAGTTTGGACAGGCCTTGCTCGTTCGGTCTCCAGCATGACAGGAAATAGATGGTAGAAGAGAGGAGGAACGTGTTGATAACCATCGCTCGTCCAGCGAGATTGATTTGCATACCTTTCCAATAGTTGAGCTTGTTTTCCAGTTTGGCCATCACCCAATTCCAACGCTGCTCCATAGAGACGCCAAACCCCAAGGGGATTCCAAGAAGGCGAAAGATTTGGCCCTGCGGAATGATTTGACAGCCATGATCAATGAGAAGGCCAGGGTGATGTCCCACTATAGCCCTGAAGGCGGTCTTGGAGTGGTTGATTTTGGATCCAGAGGCATCACAGAAGGTAGCAAGACACCTCCAGAAAGTCTCCAGGCTCGTATTATCATTGTGAACGAACGCGTTCATATCATCGGCAAAAAGTCTCATGATGATTTGACCGTGGTCGTGAGGCAGCCGGAGGCCTTTGATATTGCCAGCCTCCACATGATGTGCCACCAGTCTGCTCAGCCCCTCAGTGGCGACGGCAAAGAGAAGGGGGGCCAGAGGGCACCCTTGTCTAATAGACCTTTTAAGGTGGATTGCCTTCGAAAGTTTGCCGTTAACGTTAATTTGGGTCGTTGCGTTTCCGAGGAGGGTCGCGATCATCTTGGTGAATTTTTGACTACATCCGAGATCAAGAAGCGACTGCAGAATATAGTCCCATTCTAGCCTGTCGTAGGCTTTGTCAAAATCGATCTTGAGGAAGACCACATCTTGGTTAGACTCATTTGCAAATTGAATGCCTTCCCAAATATCCATAATGGTTTCCAGGATAGACCTGCCTTTGATGAAACCTTTTTGGTCCTCACTAAGCCAAGATCTCAGGTGGCACGAGAGTCTGTTGGCGATGACTTTGGCGATGATCTTGTATCCACTTTGGAGCATAGTAATAGGCCGCCAGTTCTCGATTCTGTTCTTTTCCCCCTTCTTGTGAATCAACTTGATAATTCCGTTGTTTAGGCAAGACGGAAGAGCACCAAACTTTAGCGCTTCTTGCCAGACCATCTGAAGAGGAGTGGCAACCACCAGCTTGAAGGATTTAAAGAACTCGTTAGTGAGTCCATCGGGTCCCGGGCTTTTACCGAGAGGGAGGGCGTCAATGACCTCAATGATTTCTGGTTCAGAGATCGGAGCATGAAGCAGGGAGGAGGTTGGGTGGAATCCTCCGGGGGGAAACCCTAGAGATGGCTGATATATTTCATGCATGAAATCACTAAATGTGCATAGAGATACATGCGGGTAAACATTTTTAGGGCTCATTTTACAAGGCATCATGGGATTTTTTTGTTGTTTTTACACAACAAACAGGAGGGAACTGGGTTGTATCAACGTCCAAAACAAAAAAATCCAAGAATTCACACAAGCAGCATTGCATGGCTACAAATTCAGGTTTCTTGTTTTGAGGATGATGGTGGTTGCTCCATGAGGCAAGCATTGTGACAATCTAAGTTCAAATTTGGGACATCACAATTGCTCCAAGTCATCCCTGATTTCTTAGTCATCATGTAGTGAGGCATCTCGATTCCCCTTGCCATGCAAGTGAGCCAACATCAACATTCTCAAGGCATCGCGATTTCTCATCAAGCAATGCATCATGATTGTTCATCAATCGAACATTGGGACATCACAGCTGCTCACACAGGCATTGCAAAGTGAGGCACGATAGGGAAAGGTATAATGATTGCTGCCTAAACACATAGAGAGGTATACACACACATACACACACACATATATATATATATATATATATATATATATATATATATATATATATATATATATATATATATATATAAGTTTATTTTTTGATGTATAGAGTACGCAATATATTTATGCTCATAGACATGGAGTATGTGTTCATGAGAATATCCATTGACCATAAAAATTATGCATGGATGTACGAGGATGAGTTCAAAATCAGTGATTGATTGAAGAAGTCCCAAAAGATGCTTTTATCTTTTAATTTGTTCTTGTGAGGATCATGTACCAAATACAATATTTCCATTGTCAAACAACACATACATGCACCTTCACGTCAATTCATTCATATCAACTCATCCACCTAGATATACTTACATGCACATGTACCAACTTCTTCTAACAACGCATACACGCAGCTTAACCTCAACTCATTCATGTAACGCATCCACTTGGACATAACTACATGCACTATAATATACTATCCATTTCCGCAAAAGCTTAATCAGTTTCAGATGATTCATTTGTCATTTTTTAACAAAACCCAGAACTCTTAAATTGTGAATAAGAAAACAAAGTAAACCACATACACAAATTACTTGATACTTTGCCTCTCTAATCTTTTCATAGCATTTATCAAAGAGATAGAAATTCAAAAAAAAAAACCATTTTTATTGAATTAAGTGAAATATTTTCATAGCATGATACTTGCACTAAAAAATAAAGAAAGAAATTAGTATTAATGATGTCTACTTACAAGAGACTCAATATGGATTTTGAAGTGTCCATAGGGTACAAGGGACCAAAGAAGGGTAAATAAGAGTAGAAGTAATATATTGTTGACCAACAACCCAATTTACAATATACAATGAGAGCTACATAGACATAACATCATAAAAAATCTAATAGAAAAGTAGAATAACATTCAAAAGGAGTATCTTCAATGCTTTGCAAGAATGTTTGGCCCATTCTTTCAATAGAAACACTATAGGAAACCACATGTTGGTTCCATAGTCTTCCAAATATAGGATATCAACTCTCCACATATGCCAAATTAGAGCAACATCTACCTTGTGACAAACGCCAAAGATCTAACCAAACATAATCTTCACTGTTCTTGATAATGTTTCGATAGAGTTGAACTTATACTTTCCATCACCAATACCAAATTTATTTTCTCTGATCTTTTCCAAAGATAAAAGTGGCTTAGTCTTGTGAAAAACACCAAGGATTTCTTGTATACCCAACTTACAAAGACTTATCTTCAAAGTGTTCTTGATAACCTTTTGATAAATTTGACCATACACTTTCCATCATCAATCTTGTGCAAAGACAAAAGCGGAAGGCACTACAACAATGAGTGCTTAATAATGCGCATAAATACCCATGACACATAAATCTATATCTCCATTCAAGTGTAGATCATTGAAGATTCCATCTAGTGTTGCATCTGTTGAAGATTTGAGTGATAGAGCCTCTCAAAGTCTTGAGATTTGTGTACACAGATCTAATGATTTTTTGAAGCTTCACTTCATCATGGTCAATGGAAGCAACTCTCACTCCGTAGTCAATACTTTGTCTGGGGAGAACATGTTTACAACCATAAATGAAGTCAAGAAAAGATTAAATGTAATAACGTGCGTCAACTCACCTCCATGGACTAGTTCAGACTAGAGATAAAAATCATGTTTCATATACTAAATAATAACATTGGTGTTAGAGCCATCCACTCCACATAAATTCTTGCCAAAATCATGCAAGCCATAAAAACAGCTCAATTTCTTTTTATTTTATCTAAAAGAAAACCAAGATGCAAAAGGACATTCTACTCCAAAAAAAACTTTGTGTATACATATGCATATCTGTGAGCGTATGTGTCTATGAATGTATGTAGGTATGTATGCATGTTTGTATGTATATGTGAATTTATGTGTGTGCATATATGTGTGTGTATGAATATTCTTATTTGTGTATGTGTATGTATGTATTACTTGTGTGGGTTTAGGTATAAATGAATGTGTGTGTTTATGTATGATTATATGTATGTGTAAGCATGGTCCTAAAAACTCTCCAAGAAGAAGGCTTCAAAGTAAGAGTCTTGAATGTTGTGTGTGTCATTCACCTCCCATACATTGTATCCTCTTGAATTCAAAATAGAAGTGCTCTCAAATGATCTAGTGCTTACATGTGGCCATCATACAACACATTCCCATTACCTTTCAAATACCTTAGGATATCCCCCCAGCTAGGGACCTTGGTTGTGACTAGTGCTTGTCCCACACACACATGTATACTCTCTGTAGACCGATCTCTAGCACTCTCTACTCTTTTAGAGATCATTTTCCTCAATGATGAATGAGGGAAAATACTTGCAAACCAGAGATTCGGATTCCCAAGTAGAGTATGTAAGCGATAATTATCTTCAGGCTACTAGATACTCTTGGATGACATGATATCTGAAACATTTCTGTCTCTGATCTACTATCGTATCTAGAGAATGAAATGTGTTGTCACTTTCATGCAAAAAAAAAAATACCCTCTATTAGATTATCCTCCTTGGAAATATACTTTCAAAGTTTACTAACATGAAACACTAGATGGACTCTGCAATCTGAAGGAAGCTCTAATCAATAAATAACATCACTAAGCTTCTTAACTATCTTTGAAGGTCCACAAAACCTTGATGAAAGTTTGGTACACTTCCCTATGGATAGTGGAGCAGATCTTCTTGGCACTTGAAGAAACACTCTATCTCCTTCTTCAAGACTTTAGGGGATCTTTTTCTATCAGTAGATTGTTTTGCCCTATCCAGTGCTTGCTTCACCTTGGCTTTAGCCATTCCAAATTTGCTTGGAGATTTGTTAGGAACTCTGGAAAGCTTCAAACTTCTCCCTAGGCAGAGCCTTCATGAAAAGGTCTGCTATGTTCTCCTGCGTGGGCACATATGCCAAGCTGATCTCCCCAGCAAAGAACCTCTCCCTGACATAGTGATAATGCACCTCAATGTGCTTAGTGCGAGCATGGAACACCCAGTTCCTCGCAACTACCAATGCGCTCTGATTGTCAGTGAAGATGGTGGTGGCAGAAGACTGGCCAACACCCAAATCAGCCATAAGGCGTCTGAGCCACACACACTCAACAGTCGCTGTGAAAGCTGCCCTATACTCAGCCTCACAACTGGAAGTGGCCACAGTAGGCTGCTTCTTGCTCAACCAAGATATACACTAGCTACCAAGCATGAAGCAAAAACCACTGGTGGACACACGAGTGTCATAGCAACTAGCCCAATCTGAGTCAAAAAAAGCATGCAAATCTGGCGGTAGTGATCCCCCCTTGGGATAAAACAACCCAAGTAGCCGAGTACCACTCAAGTAGCAAAAGATGTGCTTAACCGCCTTCCAATGCGTGACTCCTGGGCAATGCATAAACCTGCTCATTTGTGAGACAGCAAACAGAATATCTGGTCGAGTAATGCATAAGTAAATCAAGCATCCAACAACTTGCTGATAGAGAACAGCATCAAATGCATCTCCAGCATCATGAACACTCAATCGTAAACCTGTCTCCATAGGAGTGGCAATAGGCTTACAGTCTTCAAGGCCAAAATGCTGCAATAATGTGTCAATATATTTCGTTTGACACAAAGCCATTCCACCATCAACTTGCATAAACTGAATGCCCAAATAGTGATGCAAATGCCCCAAATTAGACGTCTCAAATGAGGCATGTAAATCAGCCTTGAAATCAGCAATATGTTTCTTAAAAGGACCAATGAGTAGCATGTCGTCAACATAGACAACAATGATCAGAAGCACATCATTAGCACACTTAACATATAAGGTGCTTTCAATTGGACTGTTCTCAAAACCATGTGCAACCACATAGGCATGTATCTTCTCATACGAAGCACGTGGTGCTTGCTTTAAACCATATAATGCCTTCTTTAACCTGCATACCTGGTTTTCATGCGCTTTCTGCACAAAGCCACGGGGCTGAAAAACATACACTTCTTCATGCAAGTCACCATTCAGAAATGTTGTTTTAATGTCCAACTGATGTACATTCCAACCATGATGGGCTGCAAGTGCACAAATGCTCCGAACAATAGTCATACGGCATGTAAGTGCAAAGGTCTCATCAAAATCAATGCCTCTTTCCTGTGCATAACCCTTTGCAACAAGCCTAGCCTTATACGTGTCAACTATACCATCAGGTTTAGGCTTCAGCTTGTATACCCACTTAGTGCCAATGGCCTTCTTGCCAGGAGGCAAGTCACATAAAGACCATGTACCATTCTTCATTATAGCATCATATTCAGATTGCATAGCAGTCATCCAATTTTCTGAATTCTGTGCTTCATCAAAAGAAACAGGCTCATTCTTATCACAGAGACTAGACGCAGCCATAGCATAGCAATCTGATGCAAAGGAGGCACTATGAGAGCCTGAACGAGTATGATATGACAAAGGTGCATCTAATTTGCTGTCACGCAAAGTCTACACCAGCCATTTTGGCATAGTTTTTGCCTGCTCAATATGAGCTCTCTCATCAATAAGTGCATCATGTAAATCTACATCAGAAATGGAATGATCTACATCATCATATGAAACCTGCAAAGGCTAAGAAGTTGCCTCATTAGGACCAGCACTAGACTCTCCACCTATAAAAAGAGGCATCAAAGTATCATACATATCTTTGGAGCTAACAGATCTCTCCTTAGTACATGAAAGCAATGGTTGAATAGCATCTTCCACAAAGACAATATCACGGCTAACCAGAATGCAATTAGTCTGTGGATGATACAGACGATAGCCTTTACTTTTAGAATTGTACCCAACAAAAATACATTTTAGTGCCTTATCATCCAATTTTCTGCAATGTTGTTCAAGCACTAGTGCATATGCCAAACAACCAAAAACACGCAGATGAGCAACAGATGGCTAGTAGTCATGCCAAGCCTCATATGGAGTGATAGACTGCAGAGCTTTAGTGGGACACCTGTTCAGTACATATGGTGCACACATGACAACCTCAAGCCAGAAACTATGTGGTAAAGCCTGACTTTTGACCATGCACCTCGCCATCTCCATGAGTGACCTGTCTTTTGTTCAGCAACTCCATTCTATTGAGGTGTATACGGCACTGTACACTAGTGTTTTATCCCACGTTCAGCCAGAAATACATTAAAATCAGAAGACATATATCCCCCCCCCCTCGATCAGAACGGAGGGTGCCCATTTTACATGCTGACAGATTTTCAGCCAAAACCAAAAACTGTTTGAAGCACATGAACACTTTGGACTTTGCCTTCAATGGATATACCCATGCATGCCTGGAAAAATCATCAATGAAAGTCACGAAGTAAAGGTAATTTCCAAAAGAGGGTGTATGCATAGGACCACAGACATCACTATGTACAAGCTGCAATTTCTGCGTAGCCCGAACTGAACCATCTTTTGGAAAGGAGGAACGCTGCATTTAGCCCAAAATACAGCCTTCACAAAGAGGTTTTCCAGGTGCCTCAAGTTTGGGCAAAGAGGACACCATTTCAGATTTCTGCAGGCGTAGCAAACTAGCAAAATTCAGATGACCAAAGCGTGCATGCCAAAGCTTTGCATCTGACATAGCCTGAGAATCATGAACTGCACATGCCGAATCATTCATAGTTCTTTCATAGTCTATGAGCTTATACAGCCCACGACTTAAAATGACAGAAGCAATAATAACATCGCCATTTGACAGATCATGAACTGTACATCTGTCATCAACAAATTTCACAACCAAGCCAATCTTGGCTAATGCAGAAACTGATAACAGATTCTTCCTGATCCCTGGCACAAATAAAGCATCTGACAAAGTGAAAGAACTACCATCAGCAGTAGTCAAAATGATCTTACCAACTCCCATAATAGGATAAGAGGAGTTGTTGGCACATGTAACAGTATTCCCTGTAGGGGCAGGCTCGAGTGACGAGAAGAAACTGTGCTGCGAGGTAATATGTTTGGTTCCCCACTGTCAAAGTACCAAACATCTGAGTCTACTGCAGATATGCACTGATCATGAGAAGATGGGTCAAAATTGCAAACAGTAGTGAATGCCCATTCTTCTTCTTGCACAAGATTAGTAGACTCCGTTTTTGGTGTAGAGGCTTCTACAACAACCATTCCAGCCTCTTTCTTCTTTGCCTCTTTTGCAGCCAGTTTTGGACAGTTCTTTATGATATGATCATTCCCTTTATAGTACTTACAAAACAATTTCTGGTTTTCTGATTTTTTCTCATCTTTGTCTTGGTTCTTCGAATGTGTAGCATTTGCAGATTTCTGCTTACTAGTAGAAGAACTCCATTTTCCTTTGCCCTTCTGACTATCTAGGAGAGCTTGATCTGCAACAGGCATAATGGACCTGTTCTGCCTTGACTGACCTTCCTGCAATAGAATAGAGACTAACTCCTCAAATGATAAGGTATTTGGATTGCCTTTCATCATTAACCGAAGAGTAGAAGCAAAACTCTGATATGAATCAGGAAGACCATTCAGAAGGGTCTACACAAGTGAGCTATCTGGTATAACCTCATCAGCAGAAATCAATTGTTCCTTCAAGTCTTTGATCTTTGTCAAGAAACTGTCCATGGAATCACCTTCATTCATGTGCTCACTCTCCAACTGTTTTCAGAGGTAAGCAACATGAGCCTCATTGCTAGCTTGGTACAATGTGGTAAGTGTATCCCAAGCATCTTTAACTATTCTACAAGGGCAAATGTGAGGAATAATGGCACGTTTGAGAGACAAAGCTATCAATGCATGTGCCTGGGCATCTTTGCCATCTCAACAAATCTACTCTGCAGTAGGTGCAGCTGAAACAGCAATGCGAATAGGAATCTGCGGAATATCATCTTGGACACCATCTTCATCAGCTCCAGCACCTCTATTTGTAGTACCTGTAGTCCGAGGTGTAACAAGACGTCTTTCAACACCCTGCACAATGTTCCACAATCCTTTTGCAACCAATACATGTCGCATCATATAAGCCCATAATGGGTAGTTGGTACCATCCAACTTATCCTCAACAACCAACATACGGAATACATCACAGCTTTCAGCCATGGCCGGTCACTAAAATACCTTGATGCAGAAAATTGACTCTATCTCAAAAAGTTGAACAGAACTACCCAGACGAGTTCTGCTAGACCTGTAGCAGACTTTGAGATGCTTAAACTGGCGAACAGAAACTGGTATATACCTTTGGCACAAAAAGACAAAATAGTCTGCACAAGCACTACGATAGTGCATTCGGAGGCCGAAACGAGCTCAGATCGCGAATCTCAGACTACAAACGGAGGAGTGTCGATGGTGCCCTAGATGAAGCGACGACCTGCTCTTATACCAATTGTTGGAGTTAGACGTCTGCGGAAGCACGCGAACAGCACAAGGAAGAAGAAGAAGCTTGGAGCACAAACACACAATATTGAATGTATTACTAGAGAATGTACAAAGATAAGTAGCCCATTAGGGCAATAGGTGTATATACAAGTCGGGGGAAAAAACCTCCTAAAGAGGGAAAAAAGTGCCCCGGCAGTCTTAGTATGTTCACACACACACTACCTAAATATATCAACAACTTTCATGCTCATGTACATACCTTCTATACACCAACAAGTCATGTACAAAATCCACAACACATTTTCCAATGGATGGACATAAAATATCATTCATTAACGTCATGAAAGTAGTAGGAGCATTAGTCAAAACAAATGGCATAACTAAATACTCATAATGCTCAAAATGAGTCCTAAAAATTCTTTTATATACATCCTTCTCCTTAACTCTAATATGATGGTGGCCACTTTTCAAATCTATTTTACTATATACAATTGCTCCACCTAGAGCATCAAGAAGATCAACTATCTTGCGCATGGGATACCTATGCTTGATGGTAATCTTATTGATTGTTGTGTAATCAACACACATCGTATAAGGTCCATCTTTCTTCTTCACTAGAAGAACTAGTGTTGCAAAGGGTGAGTAGATGGTTTTAATAAGCATTTTCTTCATATACTCATCCATGACCTTGTAGAATTCATTTTCCTCTTGCAATCTCATTCAAAATGGTGATCGAGTAGTTGAACTCACTCCTAATATGGATCCAATTCTATGCTTAATATTCCTACAAGGAGATAAATTTCAAGGTAAGTCTTTGAAGAACAAATCTTGGAATTCTGCTCTTACTTTATTAGAAGGTACTTGATCATTCCAACTGGAGTTTCCTTGACTATAAGAATCCATCACTACTCAAGGTGAATACACAAAATATATAAAATAATATACTTACAATCAATCTTGAGCAGCTTGGTTGTGGTCACCAATTGCGTCTTTTGGAGATCTGTCTCTCCATAGATTAGTAATCACCTTTACCCTGAGCTGGAAACTGTGTCTTCTGCTTCCCATCAGTCCAGGCATATGGATTGATGTTCATCTCTCCATATCTGTATGCCTCAAAAATGCCATGCAACTTTTTATCAATGTAATTAAACAAAAATAGTGGCATCCCTGGTCGGACATTCTTTACATAGCTGATATAAGAAGCTCGAAGTCCTGGACATGCACAAAAGCTAATGATCAAGCTACTGTTCGAGCCTGCAACCGTCAACATCTTCTTCTTTGTCCCCTGACATGGACCCACGTTATAAACCCACAACCTGTTTACTGACATTCAATGAGTTTCTCATGAAAAGAGATATAAGCTTATCTGTCTGCACATGATTTAACTCAAATAGGATTTTCTCCTATGAATAATTCATATAATTTGCTGCTAATGCTCCCTTGTATATGCTTCTCCTTTCTTGATGGACCCATGTTGTAAACCCACAACCTGTCTACTGACACTCAAGGAGTTTCTCATGAAAAGAGATATAAGTTTATTTGTTTGCACATAATTTAACTCAAATAGGATTTTCTCCTATGAATAATTCACATAATTTGCTGCTAATGCTCCCTTGTATATGCTTCTCCTTTGTTGATGGGCCCACGTTGTAAACGCACAACCTCTCTACTGACACTCAACGAGTTTCTCATGAAGAGAGATATAAGCTTATCTATTTGCACATGATTTAACTCAAATAGGATTTTCTCCTCTAAATAATTCACATAACTTGTTGCTAATGCTCCCTTGTATATGCTTCTCCTTTCTTGATGGACCCACCTTGTAAACCCACAACCTGTCTACTGACACTAAACAAGTTTCTCATGAAAAGAGATATAAATTTATATGTCTACACATGATTTAACTCAAATAGGATTTTCTCCTGTGAATATTTCACATAATTTGCTACCAATGCTCCCTTGTATATGCTTCTCCTTTGTTGATGGACCCACGTTGTAAACCCAAAACCTCTCTACTCACCCTCAATGAGTTTCTCATGAAAAGAGATATAAGCTTATCTTTTTGCACATGCTTTAACTCAAATAGGATTTTCTCCTATGAATAATTCACATAATTTGCTGCTAATGCTCCCTTGTATATGCTTCTCCTTTCTTGATGGACCCACATTGTAAACCCACAACCTGTCTACTAACACTTAACATGGACCCACATTGTAAACCCACCACCTGTCTACTGACACTCAACGAGTTTCTCATGAGAAGAGATATAAGCTTATCTGTCTGCACTTGATTTAACTCAAGTAGGATTTTCTCCTGTGAATAATTCATATAATTCGCTGCTAAGGCTCCCTTGTATATGCTTCTCCTTTGTTGATGGACCCATGTTGTAAAACCACAACCTGTCTACTCACACTCAATGAGTTTCTCATGAAAAGAGATATAAGCTTATCTGTCTGTACATGCTTTAACTCAAATAGGATTTTCTCCTGTGAATAATTCACATATTTTGCTGCTAATGCTCCCTTGTAAATGCTTCTCCTTTCTTGATGGACCCACGTTGTAAATCCACAACCTGTCTACTAACACTTAACATGGACCCACGTTGTAAACCCTCATTTTGTCTAGTGACACTCAACGAGTTTCTGATGAGAAGAGATATAAGCTTATCTTTCTGCACTTGATTTAACTCAAGTAGGATTTTCTCCTATGAATAATTCACATAATTTGCTGCTAAGGCTCCCTTGTATATGCTTCTCCTTTGTTGATGGACCCACATTGTAAACCCACAACATGTCTACTGACACTCAACAAGTTTCTCATGAAAAGAGATATAAGCTTATCTCACTGCACATGATTTAACTCAAATAGGATTTTCTCCTGTGAATAATTCACATAATTCGCTGCTAATGCTCCCTTGTATATGCTTCTCCTTTGTTGATGGACCCACATTGTAAACCCACAACCTGTCTACTAACACTCAATGAGTTTCTCAGGAAAAGAGATATAAGCTTATCTGTCTGCACATGAATTAACTCAAATAGGATTTTCTCCTATGAATAATTCACATATTTTGCTGCTAATGCTTCCTTGTATATGCTTCCTGTCAATGGTGCACACTGACATCTCACCCGTATGCATGGCTACATCTAAACAAAACCTCATTACGCCTCAGATAGTGACCTAATGTAATATCAAAGATTATTAAATCTAAGCAAAGAACTTGAGCTGGAAACTGTGTCTTCTGCTTCCCATCAGTCCAGGCATATGGATTGATGTTCATCTCTCCATAGTTGTCTGCCTCAAAAATACCATGCAACTTTTTATCAATGTAATTAATAAAAAATAGTGGCATCCCTGGTCGGACATCTTTGCATAGCTGATATGAGAAGCTCGAAGGCCTGGACATGCACAAGAGCTAATGATCAAGCTATTCTTCATGCATAAGGACATCCATAAAATAAAACCAAGCCCAGGATTCCAAATAAGCTATAGATTCAGCATTCTTATCTGCGTTCGCACGAAAGCCATACCAAAAACATGCACACACATGAACATGTAGTAATATGTGGAGGGAGAGGGGAGAGGGGGAGAGAGAGAGAGAGAGATAGAGAGAGAAATAAGGGCATAGAAGGAGATGGTGTCCATATGACCAAGACATGGAAAAACATACTATGGAAAGCACAGTGGAATCTCAAAATGAGAAATCCAAACCATGATATGATGCATTATGGTTTAAAGGGAGAGACGTATATATGTGATAGAAAGTAAGAGGATAGATAAAGTATACCAAACAAAAGTTGTGTGACGCATTCATTGTAAGTCGCATGGTCAGAGCCAAAAATCACAGCAGCAAGCTCCTCCGTCCGAAGGTTCAAGTATGGGAGCGGTGATGAAGGAGGACAACTATCCCAAGAGGAAGGAGAATGAAGGCCTTTGTATGTTTTGGTCTTACGTCCAGCTCCCATGACAGAAGCACTCTGCTGACAATGAGACTTATACGAGTAATTTTAAAGTCATGGGGGGTTACCAGTCTTCTCCAAATGCTCCTCAGACCAGAGTCATGGGGGGTTACCAGTCTTCTCCAAATGTTCCTCAGACCAGCATTCACGAGTTCACTATCAAGGATGCGGCTGACAATGATGTGGATAGCAATCTATGGAGCATGCGCAAGAGCAAGGCTAATTGGTTCACGATCTTGGGTGTTCTGTCGGGTATGATCGCCGTTGGGAAGTGGTTTTCTGATATTTGCAGATGGAAGAACCCTATCACCACAGTTCTTGTCCATTTCCTCTTCATCTACATGTTCCTGATCGGAGCTTGGCATTACAAATTTCACCCACGCCTACCACCCCATATGGATCCTCATCTCTCACACGCAGCGGCTATCGAACCTGATGAGCTAGATGAGGAGTTCGACACTAGATCCCATTAAAAACCCCTAGGATCCCATATGTCCAAGTTATGTCCAAGGATCCCATATGTCCTTAGATCCTAAAAACCCATGGACTAAGTGATCCCATATGTCATTAGTCCCCCATATTAAAAACAAAAGGGTCATCACACGGAGGGGGCTGTTGAGAGTTCCATGCTCCACCCTTTTGTCCAAAGCTAGTTTCATTCTCATGAAAGTTCACTTATCCCACATGCAAGGGAATTCTCCCAAACTCCATATAAGCAAGGCCTCCCTTCACTCCACACAAGTCATTCCACTGTAGCTCATTGCCAATAGTGTTCTTCCTCTCCTCATGGAGGCTCCATGCTCTTAGAGCATCTTATGTTAGTCATTTCCATTTCCATTTTAATTCATTCATAATGTTTTGTTATCTTTTGTTCCTTCCTCCTTAGCTTGTTACATTTGTGATTGTGGTAGAGTAGGACTAGTCCTTTTTTCATTTCAACAATTCCAAGGATTAATAAATGAAGAGAGTTATTGTACCTTTTGCTATTGTGCATGTCGATGATTCCAAAGGTGAATTAATGAAGAGAGTTATTGAATATCAAACATCATATTCATACTAGCTAATGACACCCAATATGATGTTTTGTTTTCAATATTTTTAAAAATTCTCTTTGGAGTTCTTCAAATATCATGACACCTATATCCATGTAAGCAACTACTCATGAATTATGAACAACTCTAGTAAATTGTGGATGATTGAAATCTTAACCAATAATATCACAATAAATATACCGATGCAAAGTTGCATGTATGTAGTGTTATTTTCTCCTTTCTTTCATTCCTAGATATATAGATGTTGGCAAACTTGAACTTCTGTAACATTTCAAGAACTAGAGTCAACAATTAGGAGAACCAAGAAGAACATTTCACTCAAAGTACTTAGGGTTGACTTCATATTATGCTTAGGATATTGAGCGACAATGAGAAACAATCATTTCAAATCATTCACAAGTGTTCTATTGATTGTTATTATTGTTTATATTAAGCATGTGTTTTAATACTTTAATTATATAATTCATTCATATGTGTGTACCTTAGTGTATATGTATGTGTGTGTATATATATGTATGTGCATGTGTATCTGTGTGTGTATATGTGTGTATGTCTAAGTGTATGTGCACATGTATCTGTGTGTGAATATGTGTGTGTATGTGTATGTGTATATGTGTGAAAGTGCATCTTCATCATGCATAAGTGTATAAGTGCATATCAATAATTGTGAGTATGCTATCTAATGAAAATAACACAATTCAAATGATATACAAAGAATAGAAATTGTACTTACAATAGTTAGCCATACTTTTTGCTTGGTTAGCTTCTTGAATAACCTGCAATAAAGAGAGAGAGAGAGAGAGAGAGAGAATTCAAAGAGAGAAAGATGTAGAAAGAGAGAAACAGAGACAGAGGGAGACAATAAGAGGGAGCTTAGGCAAAACAACAATTCTGCATATACTTGCTTTCGCTCGTAAGCGCGGCGCAATTGCGAACGTTGGAGAGCTCTTCGATCAGATGCGTGAAAATGCCGATCAAAGAGCCTCCAACGTTTTAATTTTTTTTCATCAACAGACCGTCGTGTAGGCGATGCTAGGCATAGAGTTGGTGTTGCATAAGCGAGAGCTTGAAGCGTCCCTTATGTGATGCCAAAAAGCATCGCTTATGCAATGTAAAAAATGTCGCTTATGTGATGCTTTTTAAAACTATCGTGTTAGCGACGCTCTATGCGAGCGTCGCAGACCCTGTTGCATCACAAGTCGCAAAAAACATCGTTCGGCTCATCGTTTAATCAACGGGCCACGCACGACGCTCATTATGATGCAGTTTGCAATTTTATAGCGATGAAATTGTGTCGCCGTAACCATCGCTATATGCCCGTATTCCTTGTAGTGAAACTACCTTCAATGGGTTGAGAGGAGACAAGTGGAAACCCCTCATTAGTAGCATCTTGTACAGATATCCTCTACCAACTCTTAAGTAGTTTATCCCACATCTAGTGGTAGAAGAGGTTGCCATAAGAGACAGATCCAAGAAGGATGGTTACTCACATGTCCTATATGCTAGCAAAGGCAAAGGCAAGAGTGGCAAGAACGGGAAAGGAGGAGAAAGCAAGTGGATGCAATCCAAGGAAGAAGATTTAGATTTAAGAGGACATAATAAGGCCTCATCTTCAAGGATAATTTCCAACAATGGCTATGAGAGTCCCTATGGTTGTCATCTTTGCAATAGGACTATAAGTTTCATTATAGTCCACACCATATATTTGTGCATATCCTTTTACAATAAGATTGGCTTTGTACCTAGATACACGTCCATTGACAAACCTTTTTGTTTTGTAGACCCATTTACATCCAATGATCTTCTAACTATTTGGTTTAGGAACAAGATCCCATGTCTCATTCTCCATTAATGCATCATATTCTTCTTGCATAGCTTTTTCCCAATTCTCCTTTCCTTTGGCTTCATCATATGTGGATGGATCTTCATCTGCTTTTATCATATAAGCATAATCTTTAGTAGTCAAGAATGAAGTATCATAGCTATACCTTGTAAGTTGCCATTTGTGCCTTCATGACCTTCTAAGTTCTCCACTTCTTGAAGTTTTTGGTTCATCACATTCTGGATCAAAAATTGGCCTTTCTTCTACTTCTTGTCCTTGATTACGCTCTTCTTCATCACATATTTGAACATTTGATTTACCTTTCTTATGAAAGAAGGTTTCTTCATCACCTCTATTAATGTTAAGTGTATTTGCATACCAAGTACCTTTCTCATCAAATGTAGCATCCTTAGACATAAGGAATTTCTTTGTGGATGGACTCCACATACTTTTCTACTTTAGGTTCTAATTTATGCCTCAAGTGAGATGGCACAAATGCATAAGCCAAACATTCAAATACTTTGCAATGATCCAAGGTAGATCTCTTACCCCACCAAGCTTCATATGGTGTCATACCCTGCAAAGCTTTACATGGTAGCCTATTGACCAAGTATGTAGCTGTATTTACAACCTCAGCACACAAATAATTGGGATAATTTTTCTCTTTTATCATTGATCTTGCAAACGCAACAAGAGTTCTATTTCTCCTCTCTGCTACACAATTTTGTTGAGGAGAGTACCTGCAAGTAACCTCTCTCTTTATACCTGAATTCCACAAATAATCACTAAATTCATTTGAAAAACACTCTCCCCCTCCATCTCATCTTAACCTCTTCAATTTTTGTCCTATAATTCTTTCTGCATATGCATGATAGTGTTTGAATGTATTAAATACTTCTGACTTGTCTTTGATCACATAAATAGTGATCCACTAGGTAGCATCATCAACATATATGAAATAATATCTTGAATCATTTATACCAAAGTCCTTTGAGGGACCCCACACATCTATATGTACCAATTCAAGCCTTTTTGAATACATAAAACCATGCTTATTATATGATTGCTTATGAGCCTTACCTAGCTGACCTGCTTCACATCTGTATGTCATGTGTTGATGTGCAACATTAGGTAATCCCAATTCAAGCCTTTTTGAATACATAAAACCATGCTTATTATATGATTGCTTATGAGCCTTACCTAGCTGACCTGCTTCACATCTGTATGTCATGTGTTGATGTGCAACATTAGGTAATCCAAGTAACCATTATTAATCATCTCTTTGATACCTCTTTCATTGAAGTGTCGAAGCCTTTTATGCCAAAGATCTAATTCAGACACCTTTTGCTCTCCATATATAAACATAGCATGTCCAACATTACCTTGTATCCTTAATGTGAAGAGCCTTCCTTCCTTCTTTCCTATAACAATTTTCTTATACCCTTGGTGAGGGTCTTCAACATAAACTACATCATTAGTGAACCTTACCTCATACCCTTTTTCCACAATCTGTCCTACACTAATCAAATTCTTTGGAATTGTAGGAGCATACAAAACCTTACTCAAGAGAGTACTTCCATCTTTGGCTTTGACTCAACCAATTGGCTTCACTTTGTGCTTTGTATTATCCCCTCTTTGATCTGTGTGATTAATTGCCTTCTGATCCAGATCAGTCATCAAAGCAATGTTTCCACTCAGATGATTGCTACATCCTGAGTCAATATAGAATACTCTCAAGTTTTCATGTGAAGCTTCACATGGTGCATTCATAATAAGAGTTGAATCTTCTTTTTGATCTGATGCATAATTGTAGTAGATGTTATTATAGGATTGATTTTGGAAGTTTCTTCCTCCACTTCTTCCAAAAAGATTCCTACCACCTCTACCTCTGAAATTCCCTCTCTGATATATTCCACCTCTTCCTCTTTGATTAAAATTTTGATTAAAATTTTGATTAAAATTACCATGCTTTGATTATTATGCCCACATTCATGAGATAGATGATTGCTCTTACCACATATCCAACAAGATCTGATATTATCTTTGTTATTTTTGCCTCTACCTCTACTTTTGCCACTTCCTCTTCCTCTCAAGAAGTTTGCTTGACTTGGAGAACCTTAATCTTCAAATGATTGTTGCTTTCCTTTGATAGCTTTATTCTTGTCTTTAGAATACATTGCATGACCTGCACTCTTATCAACATCTCCTTTGATAGCATTCTTAAAAGTTAGCATATGTCCTTATAACAATTGATTCAAATTAGGAGTGAAATGATCTAATGAAAGTTTTGTAGACAATATAAAAGGCTTCCACTTCTCATCTCCTCTTAGCCCTCAGAGAATTTGTCTTACCAACTTATCTTCTTCAATATCTTCATCAAGTGCACCTAAAGAATCAACAATTTCTTTCTTCTTTGTCACATAATCACATATTGATTGTGAAGTCTTCTTCTTGAATGTAGTAAACTCTACCCATAATGATGCTTTCCTTGATTTGGTTGTATTCTGAAAATGCTCTTCCAAAGCACTCCATATGTCACTTGCACTTTCAAGTCCTTTGATATGAGGAATCAAATAATCATTCACTGCCATGTAAATTATGCTCCTTGCTTCAGCATCCTTCTTCATCTAAATCTTTAAATCTGCAAGCTTCTCCCTAGTTGGAACACTAGGATCTTTAAACTCTGGCTTTTCTTCTTTTCCCGTGATGTATCCCATCAGATCTTTGCTCATAAGATGACCTTCCATCCTCATAGACCAAGCTGGATAGTTCTCTCTATCCAACTTCTCAATTTGGAGACTATCTCCCATCCTTTCTTCACCTGTACTATCAAATCTTTTTAGCTTCAAAATTTACTCCTTCTGATCCTTTTGATTGCTCTTGTGTGTTTCCCTTTAGCTTTTCCTTGACGCTTTGTTCTTTTGAATCTTCAAGATTTAAATTTTGTATATCTATAGTAGTCGAGGTCTTCCTTTTCTTCAAATCTGATGAATCGTGCTCTGATACCACTGATGGAGAGTGTTAATCTCCAAAATACAAGCTATCCTTGATGTTAGAATACCTCTATATCAAGAATAACTCAAAACCTCAACCAATTTTGGAAGACAAGTGTCAAACTATCAAGACTTTAGCTAATTGTGGTATATACCTTTGGCACAAAAAGACGAAATAGCCTACACAAGTGCTGCGATAGTGCATTCGGAGGCCGAAACGAGCTCCGATCGCGATTTTGGCACAACAAATCAAAGCCCTTTTGATCTCGAAAACATGCTGAGTATGCTCACCAAAATTTATGTGATTTTGAGACTGCAAACGGAGGAGTGTCGATGGCGCCCTAGATGAAGCGACGACCTGCTCTGATACCAATTGTTGGAGATAGACGTCTACGGAAGCACGCGAACAATACAAGGAAGGAGGAGAAGCTTGGAGCACAACACACAATACTGAATGTATTACTAGAGAATGTACAAAGATAAGTAGCCCATTAGGGCAATAGGCGTATATACAAGCCGTTGGAAAAAAACCTCCTAAAGAGGGAAAAAAGTGCCCCAATGGTCCTAGAGTGTTCACACACACCACTACCTAAATATATCAACAATGGAGACACATAAAGAATCCATGACCAAGCTTAGATTATATATGGATTTACTCTATTCCAACTCTATCCCATGATCTGTTTAGAATCTCCAAAAAATAATGTCACTTACATCCACTTGCAATAGGGCGTGCACACACACACATACACACACACACACACACACACACATATATATATATATATATATATATATATATATATATATATATATATATATATATATATATATATATATATATATATATATATATATATATTTTAAAAAAATCCTAAACATTGACTGATTCGTCTGAAACGTGGTTAGATCAATGGCTGAGGGATAGACAGTTCTAATATTATTTTATCATACTATCTAATAAAATTTAGGATTCGTCTATTTCCTTGCATAAGATGTTGTTGTTTTGTTCTTTTTTATCAAAATGTTTTCAATTGAAAAACTTTGGTTGTTATTTTATTTTTAGTTTTTTTTTGCGATTCAAAAGTTTTACGCCGTTTATTTTTTGACATGGTCGATTTTTTGCGATTGAAAAAATAAAATTGAACATCGCCCTAATATATTTATAATATGATTCTCTCAATTGAGTAACTTTTGATTGAAAAATTTTTGATCCATCGTTTTCATCTATTGAATACTTTACTCGATGAAAACGTTTTCCATCATAAAAAGTATTTGATCGAAATTCTTTGGATGAAAACCTTTATTCTAGAGTTTCTTCACTCTTTGGGTGTTCTTTTTTTCAACAACAATAGGGAACAACAGGTACTCATTCTATCCGACTCCAACCGTCGATTTAAAGCAATGGGATCTCTCTTTTTTTTTTTTTTTTTTTTTTTTGGTAAGGAGGTTTGGTCGAGGACTAAATTCTCTCGTTTGAATCAATAAACGAACAATTGTACACTGAATGGGATCTCATTTTAATCCAAGTCTTGCATAGAGAGGGGACATAATCCAAATGTTTGGAGACTACCAGAACACAAATAAAGAAAATAATCATCGGGTAAATATTATTCCACCTTGGTTCTCTGAAAAGGCTAAATTCTCATTATTTCTCAAGATAATCTATGTCAAATACTATATTATGATTCCACTTAATATCAAGCCATGCCCACCCACTTCCTATGCGGATAAAACAGCTTTCCACTTTGAAGATAAAACAGCTTTTCATCTTCCGTATTTGTTGTTATTCGTTGTCCAACAAGGAAGGAAATAAATGATAAAGGAAAACAAAAATGATAAATGTACAACAAGCAAGGGAATAAATGATAAATAAAAATAAAAATGATCAATGATCAATAAACGATAACGCATAAACTTTCTTTCCCTACCACGTTGACATACAAAAGATTTTATATATTTCATAAAAGACATTGGATTTAAGAGCACCACAATAACCATCCCAATTCAAAGGAACCATTCAAAAATTCAAAACCAGAATATATCCTACCATGAGAAGTATGCACTTGATTCTACACTTACATATACGACAAACAATCTCCACTTTCATCTCTCATATCCATCATCATCGTGTTCAAGTACGCATATGAGGAACTATATAGAGACTACAAGCTACAAAGATTTAGGTCCTACAAGGTCTAAAGATCACCAATTTAGATTCATCAATTCCATAAGAAGAATCCAATGAATCCTATGCCAAACAACATGGCTACTCTTTGTGGAACACATCTGTTGAGGAGGAGATAATGTCATGGAGACACATGAACAATCCTTGACCAATCCTACATTATATATGGATTTACTATATCCCATGATCTATTGAGAATTTGAAGAAAATAATGTTACATCATGTACGAAACATGCTAAAACCCTAACATCAAATTTCTACTTGCATGTTTCAAAAACTTGGAGGCCCTCTTGTGAGTTGATCACATTATCCATGACCTCATCAATTTGTAGCCACCCTTTAACAAATTCATAAGGAATGGTTAGCCATGGAGATCCTTACTCCTGAATGTCAGACTTGGGAACTCATGGAGTCATGATGTCCAAAAAAGTATTATCCAAGTTTTAATTCCATTTCTTCTCTTGCTCCTTGATCTACTCCAGTCTAGGATAGATGGATGACACTCCAAGAAATGAGCAGGTACTACCAAATGCTCCTTAGTGCAAGCCCTTTGTAGCTTCAGAGTTGATATTTGGGCCCTCTTAGCTTTCCAATGACACTATACAAGTGCCTATGTACTTTAGAAGTGGTGTAAGAAAAGATTGAATCAAAACAGACTAGTTCCAAATAGAAGGATCAATGAAAACCTTCTATTTTTTATCATACACATGCTGCTTGTTATACTCAGGGCTACCAGTGCATTAGGAATTAGAAAAACTGCTTTTAGAGGTATCTAATTAGCTTAGTAAGCTAATGGTTTCAAGTGGAGTCACTTGAAATGATGCATTATACAGAGGGCAATCACTTTAACAATTGAATCATTACCCCAAGTTTTTAGGACCTCTATAGAGTTTGACCAGTGAGTGCTTCGATGCAATTTTCTCCAGATTGGTTGAATGGATTTCCTTCAAAACTTTGTGATCATGTAGATAACTTGAACCTGATTCCAACAAGCTATAGAGCATTGAAAATGGTGGATAATTGACTGAGATATGAGCAGTACAAATTGACAGGTAGGGATGAATATAAGAGAAAGAACATAGATGAACAATATAGATGTATTGTATTAATGAACAATGTTGTACAATATCATAGGCTTGATAATCATAGCCTGATGATGGAGATTAGTGTGGGCTACAATGTATGCCTCACACTCTTACAAAATTACAATGAAGAACTCGGGAATCGATCACTCTTGTCCGCGACTTTTTCAAGTCACTTTATATATGTCCTTCATTCAAATTTGAATTTGAATTCAACTTTTGGCTCTGTTTAAAAGTAGTCCTTGAATCTAGGAAATATTCCCTCAATGAAGTAGTTACTTTTCTAACTAACAAGTCCATGAGTTTTTTGATAGGTGATTACAAATATTCTCTAAAGTCAAAAGAAATGACTTTTACAAATGGTAAAGATGAAAATTCTTCCTAGCAATGGTTTCCATGGAGCTTCATATGTTTATTAACTTCATGCCAAATGTGTGGGCTTGGACTTTGCACCAATAGCTCCCCCTCAAGCCAAAAATTTTGGCTTGGTCTTCATCTTCAATCTTCATGAATATCCTGCAATCCAATCATTGATTTGAACGTGCAAAGTTTTGAACCATCTAATGCTTTCATCAACAAGTCTGCACATTGCATATTAGTTGATACATATGCCAACTGAATATCCTTGCTCAATAGCTTCTCTCTCACTTAATGATAGCAAACCTCTATTTTCTTGGTCCTAGCAAGATTAATAGGATTAGCTGCAAGATGTAGTGAGCTGGTATTGTCTCCAAAAATAATTGGAGATGTAGTATGCAAACGTAATTCTGTATACAACAATTTGATCCATATGGACTCTTGAGAAGCATTAGCCAATCCTCTATTTTCTACCTCTCTAGAACATAAAGCAACATTAGGTTACTTCTTTGAAGACCATGATATAGGCTTATCACCCGCAAAGGATAGATATCCTGAGGTACTCCTCCTATCACCTTTGCATCCTGCCCAATCTGCATCTGAATAGATCTTGATGTCCAAGTCTGATGTATAAGGGAAATACAATCCATGATGTTGAGTACCCCTAAGGTACTTAAAGATTCTTTTGGTATCCTCCAAGTGAGGTGCCCTAGGCTTGTGCATAGACTGACTTAGAACACTTACTCTGTAAGCAATATCAATCCTTGTCAAAGTAGCATAGTTCAAGCTTCCCACTATGCTTTGGTAACCTGCAATGTTTTCAAGTACATCACCTTCATGAGCACTTAATTTTAGGTTTACCTCCATTGGAGTACTTGCAATTTTGGCATCCTGCAAATGAAACTTCTTCAACATATCTTGTATAAACTTTCTCTGAGTAATATAAATTCCAGAGTTAGAATAGACTAACTCAAGTCCAAGAAAATATTTAAGTGATCTAAGGTCATTAATTTTGAACTCCTTCATCATATGGTTCTTGATTTGTTTGATGCCATTAGCATCATTACCCATGAGTATGATATCATCAACATATACACATAGGTATATTGCCTCTGAATTCCTTATCTTGATGAACAGAGAAGTATCTGCTTTACTCATGACAAAACCTTGGTCCTTAAGGTAAGTAGTCAACCTATGGTTCCATGCCCTAGGTGCCTGCTTCAATCCATAAAGAGCTTTGTTCAATTTACATACATATGTTACCTTATTAAGGTCCTCATAGCCAAGAGGTTGGGACATGTACACCTCCTCTGAAATCCAACCATTTAGAAATGCACTTTTTACATCCAATTGATACATGTTCCAAGTCTTTGATGTAGCCACACTTACCAATACCCTGATGGTTGGCATTTTGGCCATAGGTGAGAAGGTTTCTTCATAATCAATTCCTTGGGTTTGTGCAAAACCCTTGGTCACAAGTCTAGATTTGTACTTTCTTATTGATCCATAAGAATTCCTTCTGATTTTATAGATCCATCTAGAACCAATTACCTTCATAGACTCCTTCTTTGGTACTAGTTCCCAAGTATCACTCTCCTTGAGTGCTTCAATTTCCTCATCCATAGATTCTTTCCATTCAGCCTTGGTCTCTGCCTCTTCAGATGATGCTGGTTCTTCAGTTGACAAGTCTTTTGCAAGGTAAACAAAGTGCTTAGTAAGTACGGAAGTGTCATACCCATATATGATTGGCTTCTTGCTCTCTCTTTGTGATCTTTTGATTGCTCGGTTGGATGATTCAGATATATCCACCAACTTCTTCATCTTGATTTTACCTTTGGATTTCCATGCCTTGAACTCTTCTAGGTTGATGATGTCCTCATCATCTTAGTTGATGTCTTCATTCTGAGTAGGCTCCTCCTTTGGGAGGCTTGGAAACTCCTCTTTGAAGTCATAAGGTAGCTTTACTTTCCTGCATTCACTATCAAACCTAGAGTCATTCTCATCAAAGAAAACATCTCTACTAACCATGAATCCTTTGTTTGAAGGATTGTAGAACCTGTATCCTTTGTGATTAAAATCATACCCAATGAAAATGCACTTCTCTGCCTTAGGGTCTAGCTTATCTCTTATCTGAGAAGGAATATGCACATAAGCTACACATCCAAAGATCCTGCAAAGATCAAGTGAAGGTCTTCTACCATGCCATGCTTCATATGGGATCATCCCATCAAGACATTTTGATGGCAACGTGTTTATAAGATAAGTGGCAGTAGATACACTCTATGCCCACAAGTAGTTAGGTAATTTTTTCTCATTTAACATTGACCTAGGTGTTTCAAGAAATTAATCTATTTCTCCTCTCTCCCACCCCATTTTGCTCAGGGGTATACCTTGTTTTGATTTCTCTTTTGATTCCTTTGTCCTGCAAGAATATATCAAACTCATTTGAGAACTTCTCACCTCCTCCATCTGACCTTAGTCTCTTTAGGTTTCTCCCTATTTGGTTTTCAACAAGTGCAAGATACCTTTTAAAGCAATTGAATTCTTCATCTTTGTGCTTCATAAAGTACAATACTGTCCACCTACTGTAATCATCAATGAAAGATACATAATACCTTGATCTAGAGATTGAGGGATCCTTAGTTGGTCCCATACATCTCTATGGACAAGCTCTAGGTAGTCCTCATGCATGTAGCCTTTCCTTGAGAAGGGTAACCTGTGAGATTTTCCAAACTCACAAGCACCACATTTATAAATCATGTGTTTCTTGGATACATTAGGTATCCCAAGCACACATTGGCCTCTACATATTTCAAGGTTCTTTCACCAACATGCCCTAATCTCTTATGCCAAATTTCAAGCTCTGATAATGTTTGATCTTTATAGCTTTTGATTCTCTCAATGAGTAACTTTTGATTCTCTCAATTGATTCTCTCAATTGATTCTCTCAATTGAGCAACTTTGATTGAAGACATTTTGATCCATCGTTTTAATCTATTGAATACTTTACTCGATGAAAATGTTTTCCATCATAACAAGTATTTGATCGAAATTCTCTAGATGAAAACCTCTATTCTAGAGTTTCTTCACTCTTTGGGTGTTCATTTTTTCAACAACAATAGGGAACAATAGGTACTCATTCTATCCGACTCCAACCGTCGATTTAAAGTGATGGGATCTCTTTTTTTTCGTAAGGAGGTTTGGTCGAGGTCTAAATTCTCTCGTTGTCATGGGGTTCATAGAAAGGAGGGAGAGATTTAGGTGAGTATCTTGATATAGTGAAGATTGGGTCTATACGAGTTTTATTCCTTCTTGTTTCGCTCGATGAATCCAATGGAAGCAACACTCAGCCCAAAGCATTAGCCCTAATCATAGAAATATTTCTTTAGCTGAAAAAGCATATCTTTATAGTTCGGTAAAAAAACAAGAATTTCTTACAACAATATGCTTTGCTTGTTGCCCATGTTCTTATTATAGCTCTCGCAAATTTATATACTTTTCTTCACTGTGGAGATCTTCACTTCCCACAAAGGAGGCGTTTATAATATTTAGTTTTTTACTTCCATATAGAAATTCGTCACAGGGAAACAGAATGCACAATAGACTATACTGCCAAGAGTAAATGTGCTTACATTGATTTTTAAGATGTTCGTGAAAATAGATTCACAAACCATTCCTTTACAACTATAAGAGTCTAGACGCTCTTTCCTAACTATGGTGGCAATCCATGTACCCATTTTTGTCTATATATCTATGTATACCTTGAAAAGACAAGATGCTCAGGTAACTACACGTATAACTCTGAAAAATATACTAACAATCCTGGTTCTATAAAACATCAACCAATAGCACGCACAGCTTGCAAGAATAAAAAAACTTACATCACAAAAGGAACGAGAGGGGAAATAAAGTCGTGGTGATCCTTAATCAAAAACATGCATATACATATATAACCACATTCATATACATATATACCCAAGAAACAAGTTTCTTCTATCAGGATCAATACTAAAAAAAAATTTATACTATTCATTTGCAATTTGTTGCCTTGCATGTATTAAGGTTATTGTATTAAGCAGATTTGCATCGTTCCTATGTTGAAATCATTACAAGCGTCCGCACAATGATAATATAGTTATCATAAAAAGAAGCATAACACGTATGGCTAGTGTTTCAAAAAGAAGCGAAGAAATCTTTTAGTACACAATACTAGCATTGAGTTCAAGGTTTCTGATAAAATAGTTTGTTCGGAAGCCGGAAGTTGAAACAATTGCACATATGCAGCTTTTGCGTATTGGACTTTTGACGTTCCTCATGATGAGACAATTCAGATCATAAGTAAATTGTTGAATTAACCAGTGTAGCATATAATCGAGGCAGATCGAATAACAACATCTTGGACTTCTCTAGTACACGGTATTTTGTTTCTTTGAAGCAGAAAAAGCAGTTCCGAGAAGTGTAAGAAAGTCACCTTTGCATGCCAATGAAATAAACAAGCAAACTAGGATTAAATGCATACGTCTAAGCTTCCCTTAGGTCTTTGAATAAACAACTAGTTAAAAGTATCACGGAAGGCCCTTTCAGTCCAAACATAAATGTTTTCTTACTGACCCATTCGTTCAAAAACATTTTTCATGAATTTTGGAACTGTCAATGTACTTAGCTTAATATAGGAGCTATCCCTTTTTTTTTACATCATTATGTCGGCACATTGTATGTGTATTACAGTAGAAGTCAATATAAGTTTGACCGCGTTCCAAGTCCTATGAGTCAAAAGTTTCCAAGGATGTTTTCATTGCCTGACGCAAATGGATTCAAAGAAAACTCGATAAACAAAAATGTCACCAAACATTCACTATATAAAAAAGGTGGATATCTCTGGTCATTATTATCTTTCCAAGCAACTTGTATTAATTCAGTAGTTTCTTTTCTCAACAGCATGCATTAACCAGATCAGTCGCCTACCTAATATTATTCTTCACAGCTATTATCAAACATTTCAACCTTCTGTTACTTCATGAACCAGATAAAAATCTGTCGACGTTCAGCATAAATAAATTTAGACCTTTTATCTAAATAAATATGTACGATAGACTGATGCAAAGATATTCTTTACCTAAATAAGGCGTATAACTATATATGTGAGCAATCACAACCTCACAATTTTGTGTGACAGTAGATTGGTCAGAAATTCGCTGACTAAACTTGGAGCTTAAGCATAGTTGGAGGTGGCAGGTTGACACCAGCATTTAACACAATACATTCAAGGTAAGATTAATCATCTGCAAGTGCATGCGAGCCATATAGGTAAACATTTTTGCAATTCAAATCCAAGCCATGATTTATATCGATATATACAAACTATAATCTTACGTTGAACTGCTTTATCTAATTAAGAAATCCAGCAGGATAACACAATCAATAAAGTATGAAAGTTATTACATACATGAAAGATAAGTAGAAACTATGAATCATATAGGTAGATAACAAACCCGTGGCTTAGAAGGAATTGGAGCATAATAGATTTGAGTCAGAGAATGCCAGTGCTATTGGCAGCAAGATACAAAATCATTGCGCATGATTAGCAATGGAGAGTCATTGGCATAGCTAGCAATAGTGGTGAGTAATCTGTGTTTGTAAGAGCAAGATCAACGCATTCGGGTCCCTTTACCCCAATGTTGTCTTTTGCCATCTCTCCCTTTTTGAATCGAGGCCTTTTGCTTTACGATAGTGCATGTCTAGACATGTCTACATATGCTTCAGCCCTTGTTTTTTTCTCTGCTTACAGCAGCGTCCCCTTATTCTTCTCCTCTACTAGTGCGACAGTCCCTGACTCAGATGCTACTGTCGGAGCTATAGCGGTAACAGGAATATCCTCATCCTTACCTCATATTTGTGGCCTCTCTGAGAGCCCATCTCTGTCATCTTCTTGCATGTCCTCCCACGAGCAACAGTTGCTAGCCAGCTTTTTTTTCTCTGATCTCGTTGCTGCAGAGGAGCCCTCTCCTCCACGGTGTATGTCCTTCTCTCTTGTGCTACTTTTGCATTGAGGGTCGTTGGAGACTATGCTCCGTATCGACAAAAACACCACAGAACTCCTTTGACAAGGCTTCGGTGAATTGCTATACGTTCTCTTTTAAGTTTGACAGGCTATCTAATCCTTGCTCATTTCACCGAGCCAAGAAGCCCCCCCCCCTGTTCACCTATCTCATCGAGAGAGTTCCCTCCTTCCTTTCTAGCGGCCCTCTGAAAACTAAAGTCCGCCCTCTTTCTGCCGCGTGCCTCCTTCTGGGATCCTTTTCAGAACCTGAATCGATTGATCTAAACACCTAAAAATATAAAACTTATTGGACACCAACATCTGTTCGTTTTCCTTCGGGCCACATTGGTATTACAATATAAGCAACAAAAAGCTCATGTGCCTTATGGGGAACGTACTGTAGCTGCATAGGACCCAAGGATTATAGATCGTCCCTCCGACTTTGTTCTCTCCCATAATGTGCATTTATGCTTGCACCACTTTTTCTTCAAGGACTCCGATGCTTTCTATTCAAGAATATATTTAGATACACTCCATACAACTTGTATGATAGCATGAATCTGAAACAAATCATGAAGTAGGAATCCCTCGAATATTTGTCGAGCTTATTCAAGTGGTTTGTAGGGCGGGACTTCAATTCTTTACCACATCCACCCCCTCTGAACATGTGCATCCTCTGGATGTGCCACCATCGATCTCAGTATCTGCAATTCTTCAAGAATCCAAATGTGAATGAAATCGAGTGCATGGAATTTTAAACAAATGTGCCTATGCACGGCCATGTAATGGGCCCTACATATGCATACTCTTGGTGCATAAAAAAAAAAGGGCATGGTGCAAATAAGAGAGGTATCAGGCACTTGACATCGAGGCTTTACACTCAGATTGAACTCACATTTTCATCATGGATATACAATTCAATACAAGTGCAATCACTCATGCAACTATGGGTTTTAAAAAATACTTGTGCTCTTTACATTTCATTTATGCATGTGTTAGGTGCATGAAGGGAAAACAAAATGGTGCAAAAAATTGAGGTTTTATGGTATCTAAGAAAGGAAGCTCACATCACTCACAACTCCTCTCTCTTACAGATGCAATCACTCTTTCTTACTCTGAACTATTCTCTCATATCAATCAAAACTTGATTTATTATTTTTATTTACAATGATATTTACCTATCTAATTCATGTGGAGATGAACATGCTTCTATTGGAATCAAAAGACGTACTTTCTACACATTTTTACATGCATATTTGGTATGCAATGCATCTCAAAATGGGTGCAAAAAAAATTTTGGTTAACAGGAGAACTAAAAAAAAAAAACAAGGCTTTCTGATCTTCACTTCACTTCGCATTTCTATCGCCTTCCTTCGATCTTCTCCTGCATTCAAACACTGAACATGTGATAAAAAATATCAAATCAAAATATATTCATATGTACACATGCAATCCATGACAATACTTCATGAATATCTATTTTCAATATGTTATGTACAAGCAATTCAAAAACCATTGCTCTTTTCACGATCCATTTGAATTCTTGATTCGCAATTGGCTCCAAGTCTTCACCTGTACTCATAAACTCAAAAACCACATCAGTAACATCATATTCAAAAAGACTACTTGACAAAAATTCATCTACTTGAATACTAGATGCACTTACTTCTTCTACTTGTTTATATTTTTATTTATTTATTTATTTATTTATTTGTTTATTTATTTATGTATTTATTTTATCTATTTATTTATTTAATTTATTTATGTTTGTTTTTGTTTGTTTATTTATTTATCTATTTATTTATTTATTTATATTTTTATTTATCTATTCATGTATTTACTTGTATTTATTTATTTATTTATTTATTTTTTTTTATATTTACTTTTCTCCATCTCATAAAATAAAAACATAATTATTAAGTATTTACATACTTATATTTAGAAAAGTCATTTTTGAATTTCTTGTAAACTCAAGAAATTCCTTTCCAATACATTTTCACAAATAAACGCTCTCCAAAGAAGCTATGTTTAAAAACAAGCCATCTTTGAATCGCATCAATCAGGGTTGCATTCATAAATACAGTAAATATATAAACAAGCCACCTTATTTGCTTGTCTACCTCTTGGTGGATTTTCTGGTCTTTGTAACTCTGAGAGAATCTGGACATCCATGTTTCAATTATCTGAGCATAATCTTTATTTATGATTCTTTCAAATTCATCATGTGCAGAGTTAGGAACACATGTAGATGAAGTTTGAAATTTACATATGTTTGGTTCATAATCAAAATTTCCTTGCAAGCATGTATTTTCTTTTATTTCATACTTGAGATCCATTATAGGAATTTTATCCCTTTCATTATCTTCTATCATGTTTCCATCTTCGTTAAAATGATGTTTTTGAATAGAATCATTTGAATTCCACTTCAACCGGAAGTGTTCGTCATACTCAGACATCAAAACACAGTCATCTTTATTCTCCATGGTAAAATCATTCCTTTCTAATTGAGTTCCAAAAATTATGAAGCCTGCTTCTTTCTCCAACCTTTCCAAGAATTCTCCATCATCATCACTTTCCAAATCCACTCGCTCTTCCTCATGGAGTGACTCAATACCATCAAAATTAAGAAATTCATGTTCGTCTGAATCACCGAACTCCCCCTTTATGTAAGAATCTTTATAGACTTTATATTCATCCTCAAAAACCTTTTTAGGGCTTTGGATGTCGTCCAATGTCAATTGAAATTTTTCATTCAAAATCTCACTATAGTGTTCTATTCCTACTTCAGTTCTCTCTTGCCTATTCTCTTTAGAGGATATGCTTAGACTACATTCTTCATCCATCTCGTCGATCATCGACTCTTGGTCAAGTGCATCCTCACGTACGAATCCTTCTATAGCTATAGTTGAATCAATTGATTCTTCATTCGATTCATAGTGGCTAAATCTAGCCTCTTCAGTGGAGTCATAAATTTCAATCTTTTCATACTCACCCTCACTCAGTACAGATTCTTCATTAGATTTGTCATGCATTTCTATGAGTGCTTCATTTGACATTTCATGCTCAATCTCATCCTGATAGGATCTCAACTCAGCATGATTGTAATTGGCATACATATCACTGTATGAATGAGCAATCGATGAATTATTTTCATCCTTCTCATGATCATTCTCATATCCATCTTCATGGAGTGTGGTGTCCTCTATATACATATCACTCTCTGAACTCCAATTAGTGGTTTATCCTCTATCGTATAAGTAGGATCATTGTCCTGCATCTCAGGACATATATCTAATGTAGTGTCACTCAGAAGAATATCAAAAACTTGATCTGTAATTGAGTTATCCTCATGACGAGCATCGCACTCGTCATGTTTGGCATGCATATCACTTTTTAGAGAAATACTTATTGTCATCTCCTTGATCCTAACACCATTTTTATGGACAATTTCTTTATGTTCATCTTGAGACATTGTAGACATCTTTGGCTTTTGGCTTAATGTATATCTTGGTTTAATATTTATATAATTACTTCCTATGAGATGCAAGGAGTTTGTTGGACCAGAAGAAGATTCATATTGATTTCTTGTTTAAGTATCTTGATTTTTTATTTGATTTGTTTTTGAATTAATTGGTATTTGGTTAGATTCTCCCAGCTCCTTTACTCCTTCCCTCATTAGGGTTTGTACTTTTGGAACACTTAAAGATGTATTTATTGCAAAGACATCTATTGTCCCATGACATTTTAAAGGTTTAGGGTTTGTATCAATTATTATTATTGGTTCTTCTTGACAAACCTCGATATGGTTATATATGTGGGTTTCAATCATACTTCTTTCTTTTTCGATTGGATTTTCTAAGTGTTTTTGAATTTGCACATTATTCTCAACATTTGGCATGTAGGAAATATGTGGATCGGCTATATCTGCATGAAGATCCAATTTCCAATCATTTTGAAATTTCTCAAACATATGCTGCTTTCTGACATATCTTATTACAACATCATGAACAAGTGTCCAATCCTCTGTGAGCCCGATTCGAAGTCTAGATCTTGTAGAAATGAAATTAGTTCCTCTCGGGCTCTAACATCTATTGCATGTAGGAATAAGAACACCCTTTCATGCATTAGATATCGTTGGTCATATTCGGACATATCCTCAAATTGCTTCTCGAACTCTTTTTTAACTTCTAGGATCGGTTGGTCTTTGGGCATATGAACCCACCTCAAGAAGGACTTACGAGTCACTTTGTCTATGTCCTCTATCATGAACTGCTTGAGGAGCATTGCTTTGTATTGTGACCATGTAGTATGGTTTATTCGCATACATAGGCAAAGTTTTCACATAATTCCATATTATCCTTCATCGGACTCAATCCGACACCTAGATATTTGGGCTCGAGTTCATACTCTTTACAGAATCTAGATATGTTCTTTCCATTGAAAAATCCACACCGCTTGGTTAATCGGCCATTAAGCGATTGGATGGCTTTTTGATGCTGATCCTCTTCTTGAAAGCGGATGAATTGGGCTATAAGGTCTTCCATTTAATTTTTGCTATGCTCTACGTCTATAACTTTAAATCTATTCACCCCCTCCTTTCACGTCGCGTTCACCAGGTATGTCGTGGGGTTCATAGAAAGGAGGGAGAGATTTAGGTGAGGATCATGATAGAGTGAAGATTGGGTCTATACAAGTTTTATTCCTTCTTGTTTCGCTCGATGAATCCAATGGAAGCAACACTCACCCCAAAGCATTAGCCCTAATCATAGAAATATTTCTTTAGTTGAAAAAGATTATATCTTTATAGTTAGGTAAAAAACAAGAATTTCTTACAACAGTATGCTCCACTTGTTGCCCATGTTCTTATTATAGCTCTCACAAATTTATATACTTTTCTTCACTATGGAGATCTTCACTTCCCACGTTTATAATATTTAGTTTTTTTACTTCCATGAAGAAATTCGTCACAGGGAAACAGAATGCACGATAGACTAAACTACCAAGAGTAAATGTGCTTACATTGATTATTAAGATGTTCATGAAAATAGATTCACAAACCATTCCATTACAACTATAAGAGACTAAACGCTCTTTCCTAACTATGGTGGCAATCCATGTACCCATTTTTGTCTATATATCTATGTATACCTTGAAAAGACAAGATGCTCAGCTAACTACACGTATAACTCTGAAAAATATACTAACAATCCTGGTTCTATAAAACATCAACCAATAGCATGCACAGCGTACAAGAAAAAAAAAAAACCTTACACCACAAAAAAAAAACCTTACACCACAAAACGAACGATAGGGGAAATAAAGTCGTGGTGATCCTTAATCAGAAACATGCATATACATATATAACCACATTCATATACATATATACCCAAGAAACAAGTTTCTTCTATCAGGATCAATACTAAAAAAAATTTTCTACTATTCATTTGCAATTTGTTGTCTTCCATGTATTAAGTTTATTGTATTAAGCAGATTTGCATCGTTCCTATGTTGAAATCATTACAAGCGTCCGCACAATGATAATACAGTTATCATAAAAAGAAGCATAACACGTATGGCTAGTGTTTCAAAAAGAAGGGAAGAAATCTAAGAAATCTTTTAGTACGCAATACTAGCATTGAGTTCAAGGTTTCTGATAAAGTAGTTTGGTCGGAAGCCGGAAGTTGAAACAATTGCACACATGCAGCTTTTGCGTACTGGACTTTTGACATTCCTCATGATGAGACAATTCAGATCATAAGTAAATTGTTGAATTAACCAGTGTAGCATATAATCTGAGTAGATCGAATAAAAAAATCTTGGACTTCTCTAGTACACGGTATCTTGTTTCTTTGAAGCAAAAAAAGCAGTTTCGAGAAGTGTAAGAAAGTCACCTTCGCATGCCAATGAAATGAACAAGCCAACTGGGATTCAATGCACATAGGAACATCTCTTCACTGCTAATCGAATTCAAAACACCTGTACTAATATCAAAAAGGCCTTCATAATTGCATGAATCATACGTCTAAGCTTCCCTTAGGTCCTTGAATAAGCAACTAATTAAAAGTATCATGGAAAACCCTTTCAGTCCAAACATAAATGTTTTCTTACTGACCCATTCGTTCAAAAACATTTTTCATGAATTCTGGAACTATCAATGTACTTAGCTTTATATGGGAGCTATCCCTTTTGTTTTTACATCATTATGTCGGCACACTGTATGTGTATTACGGCAGAAGTCAATATAAGTTTGACCGTGTTCGAAGTCCTATGAGTCAAAAGTTTCCAAGGATGTTTTCATTGCCTGACGCAAATGGATTCAAAGAAAACTCGATAAACAAAAATGTCACCAAACATTCACTATATAAAAAAGGTGGATATCTCTGGTCAATATTATCTTTCCAAGCAACTTGTATTAATTCAATAGTTTCTTTTTTCAACAGCATGCATTAACCAGATCAGTCGCCTACCTAATATTATTCTTCACAGCTATTATCAAACATTACAACGTTCTGTTACTCCATGAACCAGATAAAAATCTACCGACGTTCAGCATAAATAAATTTAGACCTTTTATCTAAATAAATATGTACGACAGACTGATGCAAACATATTCTTTACCTAAATAAGGCGTATAACTATATATGTAAGCAATCACAACCTAACAATTTTGTGTGACAGTAGATTGGTCAGAAATACGCTGACTAAACTTGGAGCTTGAGCACAGTTGGAGGTGGCAAGTTGACACCAGCATTTAACACAATACATTCAAGGTAAGTTTAATCATCTGCAAGTACATTCAAGCCATACAGGTAAACATTTTGGCAATTCAAATCCAAGCCATGATTTATATCATTATATACAAACTATAATCTTACGTTGAACTGCTTTATCTAATAAAGAAATCCAGCAGGATAACACAATCAATAAAGTATGAAAGTTATTACATACATGAAAGATAAGTAGAAACTATGAATCGTATAGGTAGATAACAAACCCGTGGCTTAGAAGGCATCGGAGCATAACAGATTTGAGTCAGAGAATGTCGGTGCTATTGGCAGCAAGATACGAAATCATTGTGCATGATTAGCAATGGAGAGTCATTGGAACAACGACCATAGCTAGCAATAGTGGTGAGTAATCTCTGTTTGTAAGAGCAAGGTCAACGCATTCGGGTCCCTTTACCCCAATGCTGTCTTCTACCATCTCTCCCTTTTTGAATTGAGGCCTTTTGCTTTACGATAGTGCATGTCCAGACATATCTACATATACTTCAGCCCTGCTTTTTTTCTCTGCTAATAGCAGCGTTTCACCAAGCCAAGAAGCCCCCCTCCCCCTATTCACCTATCTCACCGAGAGAGTTCCCTCCTTCCTTTCTAGCGGTCCTCTGAAAACTAAAGTCTGCCCTCTTTCTGCCGCATGCCTGCTTTTCCTTTCTAGAGCCTGAATCGATTGATCTAAACACCTGAAAATATAAAATTTCTTGGACACCAACATCTGTTCGATTTCCTTCGGGCCACATTGGTATTACAATATAAACAACAAGAAGCTCATGTGCCTTATGGGGAACGTACTGTAGCTGCATAGGACCAAAGGTATTATAGATCGTCCCTCCGACTTTGTTCTCTCCCATAATGTGCATTTATGCTTGCACCACTTTTTCTTCAAGGACACCGATGCTAGTCAACCAAAGAAAGAAGAGTTAGAAGCCTTGAAGCTGTGGAAGAAGAAAGATGCAACGGCAAGAGCTTATATCTACAATACCCTTATAGATCATCTACTACCACATATTAGAGGTCTGGAGAAAGCGGAAGACATATGGAGTGCATTGGAAGATCATTTCCAAAATACTACCAAAGGTAGGAAGGCTACCTTATGGTCAGAATTTACAACGTTCAAGAAAAAGCAAAGTCAAAGCATTAGTGATTATGTCACTAAGATGAAGGACTTGGCAGATAGTCTTGGATCTATTGATGAAGATGTCGAAGGTCATAGGTTAATAGCGCAATTGCTTGCAGGATTGAGAGGAGATGAAAGGTGGAAACCTTTCGTACTCTCAACTGAACTTTCATTAAATCATTTTGTACCAGATTTAAATCAGTTGCTTGGACTAATGTTAACGTTTGAGCAAGATTTAAACACAGATGGAGATAAAGGACATAGTTCTGCTATGTACGCAAAGACTAAGAAGAAAGGTGACAAAGGAAAAGAAAAAGATGAAGAAGAGATGACTAGTCAAGAAAATTATGAAAGAGAAAGAGGTAATGTCAAAAGTAAAAGCAGAAGTAATACAAAAAGAAGAGGTAATCAGAATAACAACAAGAAGTCTTGTTAGATGTGTGGATTAAGCAGTCATCTGGCTTATGATTGCTGGCATAATTCTCAAGGATCAATTCAGAATCAAAATAACAATAGCAGAGGCAGAAGCGGAAGATATCAAAGAGGTAGACAAAGCCAAAGAGGCAGATATGGTAGAGGTGGAGCAAGAAGTTGGGGACAGAATCAGTCTCACAACACTACCCACTACAACTATGCAAATGATACACAGAATGACAATTATACGACGTTGATGATGAATTCGATAAGTGTGTCAAAAAATGAAGAGCTCAAGGTATTCTATATTGACTCTGATTGTTCAAATCATTTGTCAGGTAATATAGAATTATTATTAGAACTAGAAGGAGGTATTTCAAATCATACAATACAAATAAGTGATAACACAAAACATAATGTGCAGTCTGTTGGAAAAGTAAAGTGTAAGAATGGAGCTAACCTGCTAACAAATGTTTTGTATGTTCCAACAATCCAAAAGAATCTGATCAGCGTGGGACATATAGTAGAAAAAGGTTTTCAAGTCAGGTTTACAAATGAAGGAGTATTTGTCGAAGATCCAGAGAATGGATACAATCAAATTGTCTATGGTAAAAAGGAAGGTAGACTTTTTACTCTTAAACTACAAGGGAATGTTGGTCAAGCTTTGATCACACATGGTGATAAAGCATTTACAGAATTAGACCTCTGGCATAAGAGGTTAGGACACTTTAATGAAAAAGGAATAAAAAATATGGTGGAAAAACAATTTGTACGAGGATTACCAAATATCAAAAGTCAACATATGATTCACAAATGTGAAGCCTATCAGATGGGAAAAGCACACAGGTTACCATTTCAGAAGAATGCTTACAAACACGATGGTCTGCTAGAACTCATACATACAGATGTATGGGGACCGACAAAAGAAGGATCTATTAGTGGTTCAAGGTATTACGTTTTTTTTATTGATGATGCAACAAGATGGATAACGCTTTATGTTTTGAAAGAGAAATCAGAAGTGTTTGGAGCTTTCAAGCATTTTCATGCATATGCTGAAAGACTTACAGGACAAAAACTCAAAAGACTAAGGTCTGATGGAGGAGGAGAATATTTTTCTCGATAATTCAATGATTATCTATGGAATGCAGGTATCAAAAGAGAAATAACTTGCAGGTATACACTACAAAAAAATGGAGTAGCTGAAAGGAGAAACCAAACTCTAGTTGAGTTTGCTAGAGCTATGTCAAAGGAGAAGAATTGTCCAAATTATCTTTGGGTTGAGGCCGTAAATACAGCCACATATCTAGTAAATAGATTACCATGTACAACTTTAAATGGGATGACCCCTTATGAAGCTTAGTGGGGTAAAAAACTAACACTTGATCATTGCAAAGTGTTTGGATCAGTTGCCTATGCTTATGTACCATCACAACTGAGACATAAGCTTGAACCAAAGGCCGAAAAATATGTGTTCATGGGATATGATGAAAAACAGATGGGTTACAGGTTATGGAATCCTTTAACTAAACAGTTTATTGTTTCCAGAGATGTGACATTTGATGAAGGAAAAAGTTGGTATACAGACATAGAGTATAATGATGAAATATCTGACGAAGATATAAGAAGAAAGGAAAAAGGTAAATCACATATGCAAGTAAATGGAGATGAAGATTATATGCAAGCAAGTACATCTAGGATCGGATCAACTATGAGAAATGAAAATGGACCGAGATTTGATGAAGAAGTGTATTCAGATACACATGAAGAGCATGAACCAAGAAGGTCAAATAGATTAAGGAAACAACCAACAGGGTATTCCTATGACACTTCTTATTTGACTAAGAAAAACTATGATTACTTAGTAAAGGAGGATGAAGAACCTCAAAACTATAGTGAAGCAAAAGATAAGAAACAATGGGAAGAAGCAATGAAGGAAGAGTTCAATGCGTTGGAGGAGAACAAGACTTGGGAACTTGTTCCAAAACCAAATGGTAAGAAAGTGATTGGAAATAAATGGGTTTACAAAGTTAAGAGACTTGCATATCAAAGAATAGCCAGATACAAAGCAAGACTGGTAGTCAAAGGCTATGCTCAGACGCATGGCATAGATTATGATGAAACATTTAGTCCGGTGGCAAAGATGTCAACCATAAGGATAGTGATTGCTATAGCAGCATCAAAAGGATGGAAGCTAAGCCAACTGGATATAAAGAATGCATTTTTAAATGGATATATATCAGATGAAGTCTACATGGAACAACCTGAAGGGTTTGTAAGTTCCAGTTACCCAAATCATGTTTGCAGATTAAGAAGAGCACTCTATGGATTGAAGCAAGCCCCAAGAGCTTGGAATTAGAGACTTGTAAAGTATCTCAATGACCTTGGATACCAAAGTTCAAAGGCAGATGCAAGTCTACTTATTAAGAGAACAGATGAAGGTATGATCTACATTTGTATTTATGTAGATGACATTATAATCACAGGTACCTCACATGAAGGAATCAAGGAGGTAAAGAGATTGCTTGAAAAAGAGTTCAAGATTAGTGATCTAGGAAAGTTATCATACTTTCTTGGAATGGAAGTTACATATACAAATCATGATGTATATGTTTCACAAGAAAGGTATCTCCTAAACTTATTGAAGAAGTTTAACATGGAGAATTGCAGAGAAGCTTCAACACCGCTTGAAGTCAATCATAAACTCAGCAAATATGATGGTGCAGAGTTTAAAGATATGAGGAAGTATCAGTCTTTAGTGGGAAGCTTGATTTATGCTACAGTAACAAGACCTAATCTAAGTTATGCAGTAGGAGTTCTCTCACAGTTTATGCATTGTCCGTAGGATCAGCATTGGGTTTCAGGACAAAGAGTTCTTAGATATATCAAAAAAACTATAAAAGAAGGACTATATTATCATTTTACATCAGATATAAAGCTGAGAGCATACAGTGACTCAGACTGGGCACAAAGTCAAGATGACAGAAGGTCAACGCATGGGTATATGATATACCTAGGAGATAAGCTCGTAAGCTGGTGTTCAAAGGAGCAACATACAGTGGCTTTATCGTCGATTGAAGCTGAATATAAAGGACTTCTGGAAGCAGCTAAAGAAGTGATATGGATGCAAACCTTTTTCAAAAGCATGGGTATTGATCAAGGTATACCTATCATACATGGAGATGATATGAGTTCGTTGTATCTTGCAGCAAATCCAGTATTTCATGCAAGAACAAAGCACATAGAGATTCAATATCATTTCCTGAGGGAAAAGGTAATGGAGAAGGAGATTGAAATAGTATACACTCCTACAAAAGATCAGATTGCAAATATTCTGACAAAGAGCTTGGATGGAGTAAAGACAAGCAGATTCAAATTATATATGAAAGATCAGAAGATGCAAATTAGTGATTGAGGGGGAGCTGTTGGAGATTCACTCACTAATTAGACATAAAGACCTGAAGATGGATGAAAGATAAAGAAAGACGAAAGAAAAGCACAAACAAAGCATTCAGAAAAACAAGCCTGAGTGAAGGGACAAATTCATGACTGTAACATAGTTTGTAGAAACTTCCAGAATCACGAGTTTTGAATCTCGAAACAAACTTGTATATATATATGAGTTAGGAGACAAATAGAAGTAAGGCCATAATAGAGATGTGAAAGGAGCTCAAGAGGAGCTAGAGATAGCCGGAGAGAGAGGCTAGAAAGTGCACGTATGTAGAGATGAATAATAGAATTTGAATAGTCGGGTATTCATTTGTAAGAGAGATGGTAAGGAAGAACTACTCAGTATAGGAGAGTTTTCCATGACTATGAGCAAAGGAAGGCCAAGTAATTTTGTACACATCCTCTCTAATAGAAACCACATGTTTATGTGGAAGAATTTGAGTGCATTCTTTGTATGTGAAGAAATCTAAGTGATTTCATGTTACTATGAAAGTTAGTTAACAGTTACAGTTTTCTCAGTACACATTTTACGGTATTTCTACAAGTTAGATCTCACTATATAGTGTAAAGTTTTTCATGAGAGATAGCTTATCTTGAAGCTAGTAGTCTCAACTACAAATCGATCAAAAGATTTTTGTGAAAGGGGACATGTACGCATAGTACTATGTCTGACAACAAAGGCATCCAGCGCTAGTGAAATTTTTCTTCAAACTTCAGATAAAGTTCATTTACCGAAGGAAGCTCAGGTATTACTTCCTTACTTCATCTACAAACATTTGAAGTAACTACAATCAGAATTATAGTTGATTCCGATAACATTCCGGTGCAATTACGGTACGATTACGGTGACAGCTCGGTAACAGTCTGATGAAGCTCCGATGATATTCCAGTGAGTTTCAAAACACAGTTTTGGCATAGCTAAGTGACGGAAGAATATCTTACAGTAAGCAAACAAAGAATTGTAAAGATTGAAGTAAATCGGATCAGAATTGGAGCCAGTAGGAAGGCAAAGGTTTTTGTAAAGTGAATTTTTGAAGTTCACTAAATACAGTTATAAAGTTTTCATTTTTCAAAAGGTTTCTAAGCTATTGATGAATATATAGGTGTTCTAACATCAATTTAGCTTAGTTCTTGTGAGGTGGCAAATTCCGCAGGCTTAGTGTCAAGCTCTTGCCGTGTCAACATCTTAGCTCCTCTCTTGTAGGTTTTCCTTTGCTTCTAGATATGGGCATCTCCTCATCTCCTGAGATGTATCCATAGAGGCTTCTTCCTTGTAAGTATGTCTTCATCCTCACAGACCATGCTTGATAGTTCTTCCTATCCAATTTATCATTTAAATAAGGAAAACCATCTCCCATTTTACCTTAGCTTTGCTTTGATACCACTGTTGGGATAAATGGACAGACACTCCAAGAAATGAGTAGGTACTACCAAATCCTGCTTAGTACCAGCCCTTTGTAGCTTCAGAGTTGATATGTGGTCCTTCTTAGCTTTCCAATAACACTATACAAGTTGCTATGTACTTTGGAAGTGATGTAAGAAAAGATTGAATCAAAATAGACTATTTCCAAATAGAAGGATCAATGAAAACCTTCTATTTTTTTATTATACACCTGTTGTTTGTTATACTCAGAGCTACCACTGTAGTAGGAATTAGAAAAATTCCTTTTAGAGGTACTAATTAGCTTACTAATCTAAGGATTTCAAGTGGAATCACTTGAAATGATGCACTATACACAGAGCAATCAATTTAACAATTGAATCATTACCCCCAATTTTTTAGGACCTCTACAGAGTTTGACCAGTGAATGCTTTGATGCACTTTTCTCCAAATTGGATGAATGGATTTCCTTCAAAGTTTCTTAGCATGTAGATAATTTGGAGCTGATTCCAACAAGCTATAAATCATTGAAAATGGTGGAGAAATGACTGAGATATGAGCAGCACAAGTTGACAGTTAGGAATGACTATAACAAAGAGATCATAGATGAACATTGTAGATGTATTGTATTAATGACCAATGTTGTACAATATCATAGGATTCATAATGATAGCGTGATTATGGAGAGTAGTGTAGGCTACAATGTATGCCTCACACTCTTACAAATGACAATGAAGAACTCGAGAATTGATCCCTCTTGTCCGTGACTTTTTAAAGTCACCTTATATAAGTGCTTCATTCAAATTTGAATTTGAATTCAACTTTTGGCTCTCTCTAAAAGTAGTCCTTCAATCTAGGAAATATTCCCTCAATGAGGTAGTTACTTTTCTAACTAACAAGTCCACGAGTTTTTTGGTAGGTGATTACAAATATTCTCTCAAGTCCAAAGAAATGACTTTTACAAATGGTAAAGATGAAAAAACCTTCCTAGCAATGGTTTCCATGGAGCTTCATATAGACTTTGCACAAACAGCTCCCTCTCAAGCCAAACATTTTGGCTTGGTCTTCATCTTCAATCTTCATAAATATCCTGTAATCCAATCATTAATTTAAACTTGCAAAGTTTTGCACCATCTAATGCTTTAGTCAACAAGTCTGCACATTGCATATTAGTTGATAGATATGCCAACTGAATATCCTTGCTCAATAGCGTCTCTCTCACATAATGATAGTGGACCTCTATATGCTTGGTCCTAGCATGATAATAGGATTAGCTGCAAGATGTAGTGAGCTCGTATTGTCTCCAAAAATCATTGGAGATGTAGTATGCAAACCTAATTTTGTATACAACAATGTGATCCATATGGCCTCTTGAGTAGCATTGGCCAATCCTCTATACTCTGCCTCTGTAGAAGATAAAGCAACAGTACTAGGCTTATGACTTGCAAAGGATAGATATCATGAGGTACTCGTCCTATCATCTTTACATCCTGCCCAATCTGCATCTCGATATATCTTGATGTCCAAGTCTCATGTATAAGGAAAATACAATCCATGATGTTGAGTACCCTTAAGGTACTTCAAGATCCTTTTGGGAGCCTCCAAGTGAGGTGCCCTAGGCTTCTGCATAAACTGGCTTACAACACTTACTCCATAAGCAATATCAATCCTTGTCAAAGTAGCATAGTTCAAGATTCCCACTATGCTTTGATAACCTACAATGTTCTCAAGTACATCACCTTCATGAGCACTTAATTTTAGGTTTACCCCCATTGGAGTACTTGCAATTTTGGCATGCTACTAAGGAAACTTCTTCAACATATCCTGTATATACTTTCTCTAAGTAATATAAATTCCAAAGTTAGTATAGACTAACTCAAGTCCAAGAAAATATTTAAGTGATCCAAGGTCATTAATTTTCAAGTCCTTCATCATCTCGTTCTTGATCTGTTTGATGCCATTAGCATCATTACCAGTGAGTATGATATCATCAACATATACACATAGGTATATTACCTTTGAATTACTTCTCTTGATGAACAAAGAAGTATCTGCTTTACTCATGATAAAATCTTGGTCCTGAAGGTATGTAGTCAACCTACGGTTCCATGCCCTAGTTTCGTGCTTCAATCCATAAAGAGCTTGTTCAATTTACATACATATGTTACCTTGTTAGGGTCCTCATACCCAGGAGGTTGAGACATGTACACCTCCTCTAAAATCCAGCCATTTAGAAATGCATTTAATACATCCAACTATTACATGTTCCAATTCTTTGATGCAGCCACACTTACCAATACCTTGATGGTTGGCATTTTGGCTAGAGGTGAGAAGGTTTCTTCATAATCAATTCCTTGGGTTTGTGTAAAACCCTTTGCCACAAGTCTAGCTTTGTACTTGCTTATTGATCCATCATAATTCCTTTTGATTTTATAGATCCATCTAGAACCAATTAGCTTCATAGACTATTTCTTTGGTACTAGTTCCGAAGTATCACTCTCCGTGAGTGCTTCAATTTCCTCATCCATAGCTTCTTTCCATTCTGCCTTGGTCTTTGCCTCTTGATATGATGTTGGTTCTTCAATTGACAAGTCTTTTGCAAGGTAAACAAAGTGCTTACTAACTAGAGAAGTGTCATACCCATATCTGATTGGCTTCTTGCTCTCTCTTTGTGATCTTTAGATTGCTTGGTTGGATGATTCAGGTATATCATCCAACTTGTTCATCTTGATTTTACCTTTAGATTTCCATGCCTTAGATTCTTCTAGGTTGATGATGTCCTCATCAACTGAGTTGATGTCTTCATTCTAAGTAGGCTCCTTCTTAGTGAGGCTTGGAAACTCGTCTTCCAAGTCATAAGGTAGCTTTACTTTCGTGCATTCACTATCAAACCAAGAGTCATTCTCATCAAAGACAACATCTCTACTGACCATGAATCCTTTGTTTGAAGGATTGTAGAACCTGTATCCATTCTGATTTAAATCATACCCAATGAACATGCACCTCTCTACCTTAGGTTCTAGCTTACGTCTTATCTGAGAAGGAATATGCACATAAGCTAGACATCCAAAGATCATGCAATGATCAAGTGAAGGTCTTCTACCATGCCATGCTTCATATGGGGTCATCCCATCAAGAGATTTTGATGGCAACCTGTTTACAAGATACATGGCAGTAGATACACTCTTTGCCCACAAGTAGTTAGGTAATTTGTTCTCATTTAACATTGACCTAGATGTTTCAACAATTAATCTATTTCTCCTCTCTACCGCCCCATTTTCCTTAGGGTTATACCTTGTCGTGGTTTCTCTTTTGATTCCTTTGTCTTGCAAGAATATATCAAACTCATTTGAGAAGTACTCAACTCCTCCATCTCACCTTAGTCTCTTTACTTTTCTCCCTGTTTGGTTTTCAACAAGTGCAAGATACTTCTTAAAGCAACCGAATACTTCATCTTTGTGCTTCATAAAGTACAATACTCTCCACCTGTTGTAATCATCGATGAAAGATACACAATACCTTGATCCAGAGTGTGAGGGATCCTTACTTGGTCCCCATACATCTATATGGACAAGCTCTAGGTAGTCCAAATGCATGTAGCCTTTCCTTGAGAAGGGTAACCTGTGAGATTTTCCAAACTGATAAGCACCACATTTATAGATCATGTGTTGCTTGGATACATTAGGTATCCCAAGCACACATTGTTCTCTACATATTTGTTTCAAGGTTCTTTCACCAACATGCCCTAATCTCTTATGCCAAATTTCAAGCTTTGATAATGTTTGATCTTTATAACTATAAAGTGCAATCTTCTTTGTATCCTCAAGTTTAAAAGTGAATAATCTACCTGTCTTTTTATCCTTCGGAAATTCTCTTGAACCCATGCTCGGGATCCTCCACAAATGCTCCATATTGGTTGAATCTAACCTGCAAACCCTTTTTCACAATGTGTCCAACATTCATCAAATTCTTGGTAATTGTTGGTACATATAGAACTGTACTCAACATATTCTTGTTTGCATCAGAGGTCTTAACATTCCCTACTTTAATCACTAAGTGCTTGGTGTCATCACCTGTTTGTACTTAATGCTTACCCTTTGGTTTCTCAAGGTCAGAGAGAAGAGCTACATTGCCTACCATATGGTTTGAGAATCCTGAGTCAATGTACAAGAGATGATCATCATTTATACCTGGTTTCGAATTCATGTTCATAATCAGAAGAGAATCTTCTTGCTCCTCTATGTAGTTGTGGTAATCTTTTCTGGATTTGTATCCTCCTTGGTAGTTTCTATTGTAGTTGTTGTTGTAGTTGTTGTTGTATCCTTGGTGGTGATTGAATCTTCCTCTTGATTGTGTATATCCACCTCTTTGATATCCTGTACCTCTCTGATTCTTGAAGTTCCTGAAACACTCATCTGTGGTATCATTTGATAATCCATAAATATTGCATGGTGAGGAGTTATAAGGTCTCCTCCTACCTTGCTTACCTCCTCTACCGCTTCCTCTTGAGGTTGTATCTCTCCCTGCATAGTTGGATTGAGAGGTAGTTCCTTCATCTTCAACCTTCTTGTTCTTCCCTTTCTCTTTGGACTTACTTTTATCACTGTATAGGGCAGAAGAGCTAGTACGTCTTGATGAATCTCCATTCTTGTTGAGCTTGGCTTCATGGGTAAATATTTGTTGATATATTTAGGTAGTGATGTGTGTGAACACTCTAGGACCGTCGGGGCACTTTTTTCCCTCTTTAGGAGGTTTTTTTCCCCCGGCTTGTATATACGCCTATTGCCCTAATGGGCTACTTATCTTTGTACATTCTCTAGTAATACAGCCAGTCTTGTGTGTTGTGCTCCAAGCTTCTTCTTCTTCCTTGTGTTGTTCGCGTGCTTCCGCAGACGTCTAACTCCAACAATTGGTATCAGAGCAGGTCGCTTCTTCTAGGGCACCGTCGACACTCCTCCGTTTGCAGTCTCAGATTCGCACAAAATTTGGTGAGCATACTCAGGGTGTTTCCGAGATCAAAACAGCTTTGCTATGTGGTGCCGAAATCGCGATCTGAGCTCGTTTCGGCCTCCGAACGCACTATCGCAGTGCTTGTGCAGGCTATTTCGTCCTTTTGTGCCAAAGGTATATACCAGTTTCTGTTCGCCAGTTTAAGCGTCTCTAAGTCTGCTACAGGTCTAGCAGAACTCGTCTGGGCAGTTCTGTTCAACTTTTTGAGATACAGTCAATTTTCTGCATCAAGGTATTTTAGTCACCGGCCATGGCTGAAAGCAGTGATGTATTCCGTATGTTGGCTGTTGAGGATAAGTTGGATGGTACCAACTACCCATTATGGGCTTATATGATGTGACATGTACTGGTTGCAAAAGGACAGGTAACGACAGGTACTGCAAATACAGGTGTTGGAGCTGATGAAGATGGTGTCTAAGATGATATTCTGCAGATTCCTGTTCGTGCTGCTGTTTCTGTTGCACCTACTACAGAGCAGATTCGTTGGGATGGCAGAGATGCCCAGGCATATGCATTGATAGCTTTGTCTTTCAAACGTGCCATTATTCCTCACATTCGCTCTTGCAGAACAGCAAAGGATGCTTGGGATACACTTACCACTTTGTACCAGGCTAGGAATGAGGCTCGTGTTGCTTACCTCCAAAAACAGTTGGAGAGTGAGCACATGAATGAAGGTGATTCGATGGACAGTTTTCTTACAAAGATCAAAGACCTGAAGGAACAATTGATTTCTGCTGATGAGGTTATACCAGATAGCTCACTTGTGCAGACCGTTCTCAATGGCCTTCCTGATTCATATCAGAGTTTTGCCTCTACTCTTCGATTGATGATGAAAGGCAATCCGAATGCCTTGTCATTTGAGGAATTAGTCTCCGTTCTGTTGCAGGAAGATCAGTCCAGGCAGAACAGGTCCATTATGCGTGTTGCAGATCAAGCTTTCCTGGCTAGTCAGAAGGGCAAAGGAAAATGGAGCTCTTCTACTAGTAAGCAGAAATCTGCAAATGCTGCACAATCGAAGAACCAGGATAAAGATGAGAAGAAATCAGAAAAGCAGAAATTGTTCTGCAAGTACTGTAAAGGAAATGATCATATTATAAAGAACTGTCCAAAACTGGCTGCTAAAGAGGCAAAGAAGAAAGAGGCTGGAATGGTTGTTGCAGAGGCCTCTACACCAAAAACAGAGTCTGCAAATCTTGTGCAGGAAGAAGAATGGGCGTTTACTACTGTCTACAGTTTTGACCCATCTTCTCATGATCAGTGCATGTCTGCAGTAGACTCAGATGTTTGGTACTTTGACAGTGGGGCAACCAAACATATTACCTCGCAGCGCAATTTCTTCTCTTCACTCGAGCCTGCCCCTACAGGGAATACTGTCACATGCGCCAATAACTCCTCTTATCCTGTTATGGGAGTTGGTAAGATCATTCTGACTACTGCTGATGGTAGTTCTTTCACTTTGTCAGATGCTTTATTTGTGCCAGGGATCAAAAAGAACCTGTTATCAGTTTCTGCATTAGCCAAGATTGGCTTGGTTGTGAAATTTGTTGATGATAGGTGTAGAGTCCATGATCTCTCAAATGGCGATGTGATTATTGCTTTTGGCATTTTATGTCGTGGGCTGTATAAGCTTATAGACTATGAAAAATCTGTGAATGATTCGGCATGTGCAGTTCATGATTCTCAGGCTATGTCAGATGCAAAGCTTTGGCATGCACGCTTTGGTCATATGAATTTTGCTAGTTTGTTACGCCTGCAGAAATCTGAAATGGTGTCCTCTTTGCCCAAACTTGAGGCACCTGGAAAACATGTTTGTGAAGGCTGTATTTTGGGCAAAATGCAGCATTCTTCCTTTCCAAAAGATGGTTCAGTTCGGGCTATGCAGAAATTGCAGCTTGTACATAGTGATGTTTGTGGTCCTATGTAGACACCCTCTTTTGGAAATTACCTTTACTTCGTGACTTTCATTGATGATTTTTCCAGGCATGCATGGGTATATCCACTCAAAGCAAAGTCCGAAGTGTTCATGTGCTTCAAACAGTTTTTGGTTTTGGCTGAAAATCAGTCAGCATGTAAAATGGGCACCCTCCGTTCTGATCGAGGGGGGGAATATATGTCTTCAGATTTTAATGCATTTCTGGCTAAACGTGGGATAAAACACCAGTGTACAGTGCCGTATACACCTCAACAGAATGGAGTTGCTGAACGAAAGAACAGGTCACTCATGGAGATGGTGAGGTGCATGGTCAAAAGTCAGGCTTTACCACATAGTTTCTGGCTTGAGGCTGTCATGTGTGCAGCATATGTACTGAACAGGTGTCCCACAAAAGCGTTGCAGTCTATCACTCCATATGAGGCTTGGCATGACCGCAAGCCATCTGTTGCTCATCTGCATGTTTTTGGTTGTTTGGCATATGCATTAGTGCCTGAACAACATCACAGAAAAATGGATGATAAGGCAGTAAAATGTATTTTTGTTGGGTACAGTTCTGAAAGTAAAGGCTATCGTCTGTATCATCCACAGACTAAACACATTCTGGTTAGCCGTGATGTTGTCTTTGTGGAAGATGCTATTCAGCCATTGCTTTCATGTACTAAGGAGACATTTGTTAGCTCCAAAGACATGTATGATACTTTGATGCCTCTTTTTATAGGTGGACAGGCTAACGCTGGTCCTAATGAGGCAACTTCTCAGCCTTTGCAGGTTTCATATGATGATGCAGATCATTCCATTTTTTATGTAGATTTACATGATGCACTTGTTGATGACAGAGCTGATATTGAACAGGCAAAAACTATGCCAAAATGGCTGGTGCAGACTTTGCGTGACAGCAAATTAGATGCACCTTTGTCATATCGTACTCATTCAGGCTCTCATAGTACCTCCTTTGCATCAGATTGCTATGCTATGGCTGCATCTAGTCTCTGTGATGAGAATGAGCCTGTTTCTTTTGATGAAGCACAAAATTCAGAAAATTGGATGGCTGCTATGCAATCTGAATATGATGCTATAATGAAGAATGGTACATGGTCTTTATGTGAGTTGCCTCCTGGCAAGAAGGCCATTGGCACTAAGTGGGTATACAAGCTGAAGCGTAAACCTGATGGTACAGTTGACAGGTATAAGGCTAGGCTTGTTGTAAAGGGTTATGCGCAGGAAAGAGGCATTGATTTTGATGAGACCTTTGCACCTACATGCCGTATGACTACTGTTCGGAGCATTTGTGCACTTGCAGCCCATCATGGTTGGAATGTACATCAGTTGGACATTAAAACAACATTTCTGAATGGTGACTTGCATGAAGAAGTGTATGTTTTTCAGCCCCGTGGCTTTGTGCAGAAAGGGCATGAAAACCAGGTGTGCAGGTTAAAGAAGGCGTTATATGGTTTAAAGCAAGCACCATGTGCTTGGTATGAGAAAATACATGCCTATCTGATTGCACATGGTTTTGAGAACAGTCCAATTGAAAGCACCTTATATGTTAAGCGTGCTAATGATGTGCTTTTGATCATTGTTGTCTATGTAGACGACATGCTGCTCACTGGTCCTCTTGAGAAGCATATTGCTGATTTCAAGGCTGATTTGCATGCCTCATTTGAGATGTCTGATTTGGGGCATTTGCATCACTATTTGGGCATTCAGTTTATGCAAGTTGATGGTGGAATGACTTTGTGTCAAACGAAATATATTGACACATTATTGCAGCGTTTTGGCCTTGAAGACTGTAAGCCTATTGCCACTCCTATGGAGACAGGTTTACGATTGAGTCTTCATGATGCTGGAGATGCATTTGATGCTGTTCTCTATCAGCAGGCTGTTGGATGCTTGGTTTACTTATGCATTACTCGGCCAGATATTCAGTTTGTTGTCTCACAGATGAGCAGGTTTATGCATTGCCCAGGAGTCACGCATTGGAAAGCGGTTAAGCGCATCTTTCGCTACTTGAGTGGTACTCGGCTACTTGGGTTGTTTTATCCCAAGGGGGGATCACTACCGCCAGATTTGCATGCTTTTTCTGACTCAGATTGGGCTGGTTGCTATGACACTCGTGTGTCCACCAGTGGTTTTTGCTTCATGCTTGGTAGCTCATGTATATCTTGGTTGAGCAAGAAGCAGCCTACTGTGGCCACTTCCAGTTGTGAGGCTGAGTATAGGGCAGCTTTCACAGCGACTGTTGAGTGTGTGTGGCTCAGACACCTTATGGCTGATTTGGGTGTTGGCCAGTCTTCTGCCACCACCATCTTCACTGACAGTCAGAGCGCATTGGCAGTTGCGAGGAACCCTGTGTTCCATGCTCGCACTAAGCACATTGAGGTGCATTATCACTATGTCAGGGAGAGGTTCTCTGCTAGGGAGATCAGCTTGGCATATGTGCCCACGCAGGAGAACATTGTAGACCTTTTCACGAAGGCTCTGCCTAGGGAGAAGTTTGAAGCTTTCCGCAAAGCTTTGGGCTTCCTTTTGTGGAGTGATTTCCACATAGCTCGGCACTTCCTTATACATGAGTGCCAGCTCCTTGTTCACCGCATCACTCCCAGGGGGTATTTGTTGATATATTTAGGTAGTGATGTGTGTGAACACTCTAGGACCACCGGGGCACTTTTTTCCCTCTTTAGGAGGTTTTTTTCCCCCGGCTTGTATATACGCCTATTGCCCTAATGGGCTACTTATCTTTGTACATTCTCTAGTAATACAGTCAGTCTTGTGTGTTGTGCTCCAAGCTTCTTCTTCTTCCTTGTGCTGTTCGCGTGCTTCCGCAGACGTCTAACTCCAACAATATTTGCCCCATGAGTGTGGTAAGGTCTCGAAATTGCATGTCCATTTACAAGCCATGGCAATTGTGAAGCTCTCCCATTTGTCATCTACTTTAATACCATTTATTACTTGTCTTACAATCTATTCCTCTTCAATTTCTTCTCCTGTGCTTGTCAATTGATCTGTTACGTCTTTGACTTTGGTCACATACTCTGAGATGCCTTCCTTAGGTTGCTTTCTTTGAGTGGTAAACTCAATCGACAATTGGTTCTTCCTAGCCCTTGTGTTGGAAGAGAAATAAGATAATGTTTCCCAAGTCTCTTGGTATATCTTACAGTTCCTAATATGTGGAAGAAGAAAATCAGAGATTGAGTTAAGTAAATAGGACCTTGTTAATGCATCCCTGGCACACCATGTGTTGAGTCTTTCATGGTCCTCTCTTGTAGGTTGTCCTTTGCTTATGAATATGGGCATCTCCTCATCTCCGAAGATGTATCCATAGAGGCTCCTTCCTTGTAAGTATGTCTTCATCCTCAAGAACCATGCTTGATAGTTGTTCCTATCCAATTTATCAATGAAAGAAGGAAAGAAATCTCGCATGGAGAATTATATGTAGGAACATTTATATGTGAAGAAGTGATGAGTGTCTTCTAAAACAGGTGCAATCTCGATGGTCAAAGAATTGGTTACTTTTCAATGCACAGTGTAAAGTTCTGCACAAATGAGGAGTCAAAATCTAATTTGGAAGGTATGGCTAAAATCATTTGCTTAAACAGGTTCTAGTTTGGGGGAACTATGTGTTAGAAGTTGTAGGTGTTAAAGTCGACTCTACAAGAGGACAGTTTCAGACATAGGTAGATTGTTTGGTTTGTTTCTTAAGATCTACTGAATATTTTCAGATGTTTTAACTTGGAGAAGGTGCAAATCTTTACACGACACCTTGTACAAAGTTTCATCAGAAACATTGCACTTTTGATGAGCCAATGAGTGAGTTATGTGTAGTAGACTTGTCTATGTAGTGACTTTCTCTCTATTCGCCAGTATGAGCATCTCGAAGTCTGCTACAGGTCTAGCGGACTTCGTTTGGCATTTCTGTTCAACTTTTTGAGATACAATCAATTTTCTGCATCAAGATATTTTAGTCACCAACCATGGTTGAAAGCAATGATGTATTCCATATGTTGGTTGTTGAGGATAAGTTGGATGGTACCAACTACCCATTGTGGGCTTATATGATGGGACATGTATTGGTTGCAAAAGGACTGTGGAACATTGTGCAGGGTGTTGAAAAACATCCTATCACACTTGCAACTGTGACAACTACAAGTATTGAAGCTGATGCAGAAGGTGTCGAAGATGATGATATTATGCATATTCATGTTCAAGCTGCGGTTTCTACTGCACCTACTGCAGAGCAGATTCGCTGGGATGGCAAAGATGCCTAGGCACATGCATTGATAGCTTTGTCTGTCAAACGTGTCATTATTCCTCACATTTGCTCTTGCAGAACAACTAAGGATGCTTCGGATACACTTACCACATTGTACCAAGCTAGGAATGAGGCTCGTGTTGCTTACCTCGGAAAACACTTGGAGAGTGAGCACATGAATGAAGGTGATTCTATGGACAGCTTCCTAATGAAGATCAAAGATTTGAAGGAACAATTGATTTCTGCTAATGAGGTTATACCAGATAGCTCACTTGTGCAGACCGTTCTGAATGGTCTTCCTAATTCATATCAGAGTTTTGCTTCTACTCTTTGGTTGATGATGAAAGGCAATCCGAATGCCTTATCATTTGAGGAGTTAGTCTTTAATCTGTTGCAGGAAGATCAGTCTAGTCAGAACAGATCCATTATGCGAGTTGCAGATCAAGCTTTCCTGGCTAGTTAGAAGGGCAAGAAAAATGGAGCTCTTCAACTAGTAAGCAGAAATCTGGTAATTCTGCTAATTCTGCATATTCAAAGAAGGAAGATAAAGATGACAAGAAATCAGAAAAGTAAAAATTGTTTTGTAAGTACTGTAAAGGGAATGATCATACCTTAAAGAACTGTCCAAAACTGGCTGCTAAAGAGGCAAAGAAGAAAGAGGCTGGAATGGTTGTTGCAGAGGGCTTCTAGACCAAAAACAGAGTCTGCTAACCTTGTGCAGGAAGAAGAATGGGCGTTTACTACTGTTTGCAGTTTTGACCCATCTTCTCATGAGCAGTGCATGTCTGCAATAGACTCAGATGTTTGGTATTTTGACAGTGGGGCGACCAAACATATTACCTCGCAGCGGAGTTTCTTCTCTTCACGCGAGCCTTCCCCTCCAGGGAATATTGTTACATGTGCCAACAACTCCTCTTATCCTGTTATGGGAGTTGGTAAGATCATTTTGACTATTTTTTATGGTAGTTCTTTGACTTTGTCAGATGCTTTATTTGTGCCAGTGATCAAGAAGAACCTGTTATCAGTTTTTGCATTAGCCAAGATTGGCTTGGTTGTGAAATTTGTTGATGACAGGTGTACGGTTCATGATCTTTCAAATGGCGATGTGATTATTGCTTCTGGCATTTTATGTTGTGGGCTATATAAGATCATAGACTATTAAAGATCTTTAAATGATTTGGCATGTGCAGTAAATGATTCTCAGGCTATGTCAGATGCAAAGCTTTGGCATGCATGCTTTGTTCATCTAAATTTTGCTGGTTTGCTATGCTTGCAGAAATCTGAAATGGTGTCCTCTTTACCCAAACTTGAGGCACGTGGAAAACATGTTTGTGATGGCTGTATTCTGGGCAAAATGCAGCGTTCATCCTTTCTAGAAGATGTTTTAGTGTTCATGTGCTTCAAGCAGTTTTTGGTTTTGGCTGAAAATCTGTCAGCATGTACAATGGGCACCCTCCGTTTTGATTGAGGGGGGGAATATATGTCTTCTGACTTTAATGCATTTCTGGTTGAACGTGGGATAAAACACCAGTGTACAGTGCCATATACGCCTCAACAAAATGGAGTTGTTGAACGAAAGAACAGGTCACTCATGGAGATGGCGAGATGTATGGTCAAGAGTCAGGCTTTACCACATAGTTTCTGACTTGAGGCTGTCATGTGTGCAGCATATGTACTTAACAGGTGTCCCACTAAAGCCCTCTAGTCTATCACTCCATATCAGGCTTGGCATGATCGCAAGACATCTGTTGCTCATCTGCGTGTTTTTGGTTGTTTGGCATATGCATTAGTGCCTTAACAACATCGTAGAAAATCGGATGATAAAGCAATAAAATTTATTTTTGTTGGGTAGAGTTCTGAAAGTAAAGGCTATCGTCTATATCATCCACAGACTAAACACATTCTGGTTAGCCGTGATGTTGTTTTTGTGGAAGATCCTATTCAGCCATTGCTTTCATGTACCAAGGAGACATCTATTAGCTCCAAAGACATGTATGATACTTTGCTGCCTCTTTTTACAGGTGGACAGTCTAGTGCAGGTTTCATGTGATGATGCAGATCATTCCATTTTTTATGCAGATTTACATGATGCACTAGTTGATGAGAGAGCTGATATTGAACAGGCAAAAACTATGCCAAAATGGCTGGTGCAGAATTTTCATGATAGCAAATTAGATGCACCTCTGTCATATCGTACTCGTTTAGGCTCTCATAGTGCCTCTTTTGCATCAGATTGCTATGCTATGGCTGCATCTAGTCTCTGTGATGAGAATGAGCCTATTTCGTTTGATGAAGCACAAAATTCAGAAAATTGGATGGCTGCTATGCAATCTGAATATGATGCAATAATGAAAAATGGTACTTGGTCTTTATGTGACTTGCGTCCTGGCAAGAAGGCCATTGTCACTAAGTGGGTATACAAGCTGAAGCGTAAACCTGATGGTACAGTTGACAGGTATAAGGCTAGGCTTGTTGGAAAGGGTTATGCGCAGGAAAGAGGCATTGATTTTGATGAGACCTTTGCACCTACATGCCGTATGACTACTGTTCGGAGCATTTGTGCACTTGCAGCCCATCATGGTTGGAATGTACATCAGTTGGACATTAAAACTGCATTTCTAAATGGTGACTTGCATGAAGAAGTGTATGTTTTTCAGCCCCGTGGCTTTGTGCAGAAAGGGCATGAAAACCAGGTGTGCAGGTTAAAGAAGGCATTATATGGTTTAAAGCAAGCACCACGTGCTTGGTATGAGAAGATACATGCCTATCTGATTGCACATGGTTTTGAGAACAGTCCAACTGACCTCATATGCTAAGCGTGCTAATGATGTGCTTCTGATCATTGTTGTCTATGTTGACGACATGCTGCTCACTGGTCCTATTGAGAACCATATTGCTGATTTTAAGACTGATTTGCATGCCTCATTTGAGATGTCTGATTGTATATCTTGGTTGAGCAAGAAGCAGCCTACTGTGGCCACTTCCAGTTGTGAAGCTGAGTATAGGGTAGTTTTCACAGCTACTGTTGAGTGTGTGTGGCTTAGACGCCTTATGGATGATTTGGGTGTTGGTCAGGATTCTGCCACCACCATCTTCAGTGACAGTGAGAGCGCATTGGCAGTTGCGAGGAACCTTGTGTTCCATGATCGCACTAAGCACATTGAGGTGCATTATCACTATGTCATGAGAGGTTCTCTGTTGGGGAGATCAACTTGGCATATGTGTCGAGGCAGGAGAACATTGCAGACCTTTTCATGAAGGCTCTGTCCAGGGAGAAGTTTGAAGCTTTCTGCAAAGCTTTGGGCTTACTTCCTTTTGTGGAGTGATTTCCACATAGCTTGGCACTTCCTTATACATGAGTGCCAGCTACTAGTTCACCGCATCACTCCCAGGGGGGATTTGTTGATATATTTAGGTAGTGATGTGTGTGAACACTCTAGGACCGCCGGGGCACTTTTTTCCCTCTTTAGGAGGGTTTTTTCCCCCGGCTTGTATATATGCCTATTGCCCTAATGGGCTACTTATCTTTGTACATTCTCTAGTAATACATTCAGTATTGTGTGTTGTGCTCCAAGCTTCTTCTCCTTTCTTGTGTTGTTCGCGTGCTTCCACAGACATCTATCTCCAACGTCCATGACATTACCTCCTCATCAAGGGACGTGTTCCACAAGGAGTATCCATGTTGTTTGGATTTTTCTTGTGGACTTTAAGAGCCTTGGTGATCTTGAAAGTTTTTATAACTTCTCATATGTGTACTTGAAAGTGGAGTGTTTGTAGTATATCTAAGTGTAAAATCAAGTGCATGCTTCTCATGGTAGGATATGTTGTTTTTTTTACTCATTGAATATTTCCTTTGAATTGAGATGGTGATTGTGGTGCTCTTGAATCCAATGTCTTTAGGAAATATATAAAGTCTTTTGCATGTCAACGTGGTAGGGAAAGTGATGGTGATCAACACCTTTTTAGTTTCCCTTACCATTTATTTCCTTGCTTACAACGAATAACAACAAATATGGAAGATGGACCTCAACATGAGGGGTATGTCTCTAATTAAAGTGGAAATTTGTTGTTAAATGGATGAAGAAATCATGGAATCATAGATTATCTTGAGAAATAATGAAAATTTTCTCCGATAATTGTCTTTTTTTCTCGTGTTCTGCTAATTTCCAAGTCTTCGGATTCCGCCCCCTTTCCATGGAAGGCTTGGAATAAAATGAGATCCCGTTCTCTCTCTCTCTCTCTCTCTCTCTCTCTATATATATATATATATATATATATATATATATATATATATATATATATATATATATATATATATATATATATATATATATATATATATGCTATTGCAAGTGGATGTACGTGACTAGTAGCGCAAGAAACGTCGAATTTCGTTGTGCATTGTATAATTCGTATAGATCCAAATGAATTTTTTATTTATTATTTGGAACGGTCCACATGGAGTAATCATTGAGGTCTCTTAAGAGCGCACTGTTTGTAAGAAAAACCGAAAGAGTGATAAGTCCACTTGAAAGAATCCCATCGAAAAGATATTTAAAACCATGTTTTATAATAAGATGACGTCTAGACTAGAATGTTAAAATAAAGCCATGGAAATCCGCAATAAATGATCCAAATTAAAAATTCAATGCTTTTCCAAAATGCTCATTTTTAATAGAAACAAAGAAGATAAATAGAAGAGATTTAGATAGAATTACAAAGAAGCTCTAACAACTTTTCATCTCCTTCATGGGACCTACGTTTTTTTTTGTGCTTTTGTTTTCACTAACACTCAACAACACTTTATGGGGTGAGAAGGAGGAGGAGGGATTCTTCTAAATCATTCTAGGAATTTCTCATTCAACCATTTTTATGAGGCTTACCAAAGTTGTTCACACATCTTTCTTTCCAAATTTTATAGAGCACTTTACCTCTAATAATGACTCAAAGATGAGGAGAAATCAATCCCGCACAGCGAACGTGATCTTGCAAATCTTGAATCTACAAGAGGGTTTTCCACACTAGAAAGTTGCTCAGATAGGGAAAAAGAAAATATCAATGAAGCCTTTCCCACTATTATTGGAACACTTCCTCAATAGGGAATCACCACAAATTTTATCAGCTTTGACATTGGTCCAAGTCCGCATGTCAAGAGTTTTCCACATAAGGAATGCTTTTATTATTCTCAAAAATAGGGTTCCATAGTTTCAAGGACTTGAATTCCCATCTACGCTAAGACTAATTCAAGCATCATTTCTTGTTAAGATAAAAATAATAGTCCAACAAGCTTGGAGCCCTTAGGTGTCACTAGGAAAGTAGAGATCAAGACATAAAGTGAAGTGCTCTCCACCTAGCAAGAATGGGGAGAGCAAGGCTATTATTACTTTTGAAGATCAACTTGCTTAGGAGGCACTTTCATTACTCCAAGCTTTATTCATCCATCTTTTCACCAAATTTTTGGTGATAGCTTTAACATCTAGGATTCATAAACCTCAAAGTCTTTGTCATTAGAACATATTTCCATTTCATTTTTGGCACATCTCTTTTTTGGACCTCACATCGAGGAAAATTCTATACATTCACGCCCACTTCCCAACTGCCTTGTTCGTTAACCTTGAAGAAGGTAGAAAATAAATTTAGAGGAGATGAGGAAATATTAATCACCATTGCACATCTATCCACATTTAGTTGCATACACTTCTAGTAACAAAGTATGTTCTCAATCAATGGCAGCATGCGAATCATCATAAAGAAAGATGCTACTTGTAGATTTCGGTGGGAAGGTACAAAATTCTATCATCATTTATTGTGATAATCTTAGTAGCATACAATTAACAAGACATCCTATTTTTCATGCTAGAAGAAAGAATATCGAGTAACATTATCATTTCATCAGGGAGAAGGAACTAGTAGGTGATATTGGTATTCTTTATGTGAGGACGGATGAGCATATTGCTAATAGTTTTGCTAAAACACTTGGACCAAAGAAGCTAAAGAAGTTTCAGAAGATACTTGGATCAAAGGACATGATGTTGAGCTCATGAGGGAGTGTTGAGAAGTCAAGCTCAACATGTGATGAGCGAGGATGACACGTACCACTTTTCATTTCTTTGACATGTATAGTGGTTATAGGGATGTATGTGAGGGGTGCTTTTGTAAGCTTTACTAGATTCTTCTAACAAGAGTGATGTCACATTTCTTTCTTTCCAGCTCACTCATTTGCAGACATTATGATTTTTGTTATGTACTATTCTTTCTATATTGTACTCATTTCATTGGTGCACTAGTTGCATTGTTGTATTAGATCATTCTTGTATATTCTCTTTATGTAATCGAAGAAGAATTCTTTCTTGTCTGAGTCTTTGTGTGCTCCTATCTTTGTGTGTGAGAGTGTGTGAGAGATTTTTTCCTTATCTCCTTTCTTTGTGTGTGAGAGTGTGTGAGAGATTTTTTCCTTATCTCCTTTCTGTAACATATGGGAGGGTAGTTTTTTAGTATATTTCAAAGTTGTTGATTTTCACATCTTTGAAGAATCTTATGATTAACGAGCATGAATTTAATGCAAGTACTTGAGGAGCTTTCGCACGACCCAAAATGGGAAAAGTGTTTTTTAGCATCTCATTGTGTTTCATTTTGCAAACAAAAAGGAAGGAGAACTATTAGTCGAAACAAGATTATAGTGCAGCTAAACTAAAGCATGGTGAATGGCATCTTACTCAATAGGTGGAAGACAAGATGGGTGGCCATGAAACGCAAGTTTAGGGTGCATGTTTGTTTTTGGAATGCATAAAAAGGTTGTGATTTCTGCATCAACGAAGACATGTAAAAGGCGGTCTGCTGGGATAATTTGAGGATGGTTTCTTGCGGGAAAGTTCTCACCAGCAAGGTGGACAAGGATGTCGGGGGGGTTCGAAGGGCAAGTAGCAACTCAGGTTGAGGATCTTGCGGTGAACGAGATGATTATAATCTAGAGACAACAACTTTGTTCATGTGGGCATAGAAGAAAAGTCATGTGCCTTTGACTTTGCCTGCTTTTGCTTTTAACACAAAAGGCTTTTTCACTTAGCGATAGACGTGTCGAAGATTTTGATATGATAGGAATCACTTGTTCATGAGACGTGGAAAAAACCTTCGATTTATGGGTCTATTGAAGGTGGTGAATTTAATACAAAAAGAGAGAACATGGCATACACATTATCAACAGAATCGAGGAGAGGCAGTAAACATTGATAGAAGATGGTAAATTGAGCAGAACATGAATATATGAGCAACTTGAACAATAGAACAGTAACGATGAAGCTTGACGGTAAAGATAAGTACTTTTCAAAGTTATGCTTGATTTTAATGTTTGTTTGCATTAGCTACTATTCATTGCCTATGTTCATAATTGAGTATGGGAGAGGACTACCTATGTTCCTTGTGCACATATTAACATAGTGTATTCAGATTTCAATATGCAATAATACATAGTTTGGAGAAGAAAATCAAGCACCTTGGGAACTTGCATGCTTGTATGCAATAAAAAGGAATGATGTATATGCATTTTCTCTTTTCTGAAAACATGGTTTCAATGCACAAACTATGGTTCAAGGTTTCCTTTTTGCAGAAGTACATGTTTCTTTCCCATCAGAAGAACTTTTTAGATATACAATAGTAGGTGTATTGGCATGATGATGCAGGGAATAGAAGCACACACAAAAAGGATCATAAACGCATGAGGTACATAAAAGCTAAGTATTTTGGGATTAAAAGATGTATCATCAATGCCATGCAACTAAATTATGGAAATTCATGTATTTACATTATTAGATTAACTTTTTATTTCCCTACATGATGAAAATACTAAAGTGAAAATGGTCTTAAAGAAAATGCCTTGCTTTTATTCTCTCTCTAAAATTTCTAATTTTGCAAGGTTCACAAGTGATACTTGGAGGCAGATTTGGACCTATGTTATCTCTTGCACTATTGTGTAGATCAAAAGTTGAGCACTTTTGTGTCTTACATGTTGAAGCTAATTCCTCACTATTTTTGAGTTACATGGCTTGGATTATTTAAGCATGTGTGTTGCCATGCACACCTACGGATGTCTTCTTATATGTCTTTTTGTTAGTTTTCTTCTATTTTTGGAAAGGCATTGCTAAAAAAAGCACTCGACTACTAAAAATGCATCCTTTTGCAAAAATTTTGCATGCAACATGGGGACAACCAACCTTTTCTATATTTGGTGGGTCATGCACTTCCTTGGGGATGATAAAATTTGTTTTAAAGGAGATTTGCTACGTCAAGCAAAAAGAGACTAAAAATCAGAGAATCACCTTGTGATTGAGACTGAGATTGAGAGTGAGAGTGTGATTGAGACTGCAAGTGTGAATGAGATTGTGATAGCTCAAGGGTCAGGAGGTCGAGGCTTCATCAATAAGCTATTTTTCAAAGCTATTGTATTGATTGATTCAAGCCTATAATATCAAAACTTCTCTTCCTTTGAGTCATATCTTGTCTACTCTTCTGCATTAGATTTTCTCTTATCTTGTGAAAGTTCTATCTATCTATCTATTTATCTATCTCTTTCAGTATGCTTGAGTATCAAAAACTTGTGATTGAGGATAGCATATGATTGAGGAAACGCTACATAAATTGAGCAAACCAAAAGTACATGAGCAACTTGAAGAAAATGACAATAAGGATGAATCTTGAAGAGAAAGATAAGTACTTTTCAAATTTATATTTGATTTTAATGTTTGTTTACCTTAGCTGATATTATATTTGTCTATGTTCATAATTGAGTATGCGAGAGGACTACTTATGGTCGTAGCGCACATATTAACATAATGTATTCAGCTTTGAATAGGCAACCATACAAAGTTTGGAGAAGAAATCCATGCACCTTGAGAACTTGCATGCTTGTATGCACTAAGAAGGAGTGATGATGTATTTGCATTTTCACTTTTCTAAAACATGGTTTCAATGCACAAGCTAAGCTTCAAGGTTTCCTTTTTGTAGAAGCAACTCTAAGGAGATGGAATAACCTCAAAGTATCCTGTTAGAGCCTTGGTTTTGCCAAGCTTCCTTAACAAAATGCAGGTATATCAATGGTAGACCATGGAGGTCTAAATAAATCTAACACTCTATCCCCCTTCTAGAGATCACTATCCTTAGTGATCAAGGAAGGAAAGTGTTTGTGAATGAGAGCTTCTTATTCCCAAGTAGCATGTGTGAGTGGATGATTAGTATCATGCTACTAAATACTCTGGTATGGAGGGGTTTCACAACAACCACTACATTTTATGAAGAACTCGAAATGGAACATCTGGTTGAGATGCTCTATCTCCTAAGCCACTATACCATCCACATAATTGTCATCTAGAGAAATATATGGTCTAAACTTGCTAACATGAATATTTGGGTCAACTTTAGCAATGTGATTTGTATATGATATCACCAATCTTTTTTATTATTTTCGAAGGTCCACAAAATGTAGGGGATAACTTGTATTTTCAACCCATTCTCAGTGATGAACAAAGTGCAAACCCTTAAAAGCACACGTTCGCCCTCTTGAAACATTTGTGGTGTGAAATGTAGTGGTTTCATGAGATTCTATGGCAGTTGATTATACTAGTGATGGTGATATCACTTTCTCCTATGGTTCATCTCAAGATTCCTCTTGTTCATTGGAGAGCACACATATGGCTTGGCTCCTTGACGCATTAGCCAGTTTTCATGTTACTCCACATCCTGAGTGTTTTTATAGATTCTCATATGAGAGTCGTGGATGTGTGCACTTGTCTGATGGTATGACATATGACATTGAGGGTGCAGGAGATGTATGCCCTATGCTACCTAGTGGAGCATCACTTATACTCAGACATGTACGTTATGTGCCTTCATTGCCTACGAGCTTGATTTCAGTTAGCCAATTGCAAGAGAGCATATGTTATGCATTCCTTGGTGAGCATCATTTTCAGTTGCAGTTGGGACAGCTTATGCTTGTGAGAGGTGCTAGGATTGGGCACACGTATCCATTGCAGGTACTTCATGTGAGAGACAGTCTCCTCTCAGTGGGAGTTCATCCTTATGTGCGATGTGAGACTTGTCATGTCTCATTTTTTCTACCTACAGATAGGTCTATTGACATTCATGATGCACTTGTATGGGAGGATTCAGATGCTTAGATGGATGCACATGTAGAGCATACTTTGGATGCTCATGATGCTTATATACAGCACGATTTTATTGATCATGTGGATGCTCTTATGGAGCACACTTTGGATGATCATTTGGATGCTTTAGAGGATGATGTGGGTGCTCATGTAGAGCATTATGATGATACTTAGTTAGAGTATGATCATCACTTTGACCTTGGTGTTGATGTTGTGAAGTTAGCTCATGTGGAGCATGATCATACACTTGGTGTGGTAGAGCAGGATAGCTCTCATGATACACAGCATGTGATAGAGCACTTTAGCTCTCGGGATGCACAGCTTGACACATCCTTGGTTGAGAGGATGGCTGATTTGGATGCTAAGGAGTGAGCAGTTATGCAGTCATTCTTGGATTCGCTCATGCCAGATGTTGACACAGATATGTCAAGACATGTTAGTCTTGATGATGGTGCTTTGGATGCTTGGATATAGGCATTGCTGACATGCCTAGGTTAGCCAGGATAGCACATGTTTTGTCAGCATTCCAAATTCTGATGTACGAGTTGTTATGGTAGAGACCAGACATTGCAGTTGCTAGTGGAGCATTTGTGCTTGGAGTTGTGAGTCATTCGATGATTGACACAGGCATAGAGCAAGTGGGAGCTTTGCAGGAACTTCATCATTTCTTGCATTAATCAGATGTGTGCTCGACTCTTATTGATATGAGACTATAGCAGTTTGAGGTGCATGTATACACCTTGTTCGAAGCAGTTGGTGCAGGCTAATCGATATGGTTTGAAATCCGGACTCTTTCTATACATTAGTGCTTAGTCCTACATCATTCTTTGTATATGTTACAACTTATGGTCACATTGACCATTAAGTGGGAGATTGTTGGGGATGTAAGGGTCATGTGACCGTACCCCCATATTCATGTATATACATCATATATAGCGCATTTCCTCGAGAGATAACATTATGTGGGCTCCCACGCATATGTGCACATATTTCCTCTTCTCTCTCTCCCTCCATCTCCTTCTTGCTCCTCTTGTTTTGCACACCAAAGCCCTTCATGTATATGTATATGTATATGTATATGTACATGCATGCATGTATGTATATGTATATGTATATGTATATGTATATGTATATGTATATGTATATGTATATGTATATGTATATGTATATGTATATGTATATGTATATGTATATGTATATGTATATGTATATGTATATGTATATGTATATGTATATGTATATGTATATGTATATGTATATGTATATGTATATGTATATGAATCTGTATATGTATATGTATATGAATCTGTATATGTATCTGTATATGTATCTGTATATGTATATGTATATGTATCTGTATATGTATATGTATATGTATATGTATATGTATATGTATATGTATATGTATATGTATATGTATATGTATATGTATATGTATATGTATATGTATATGTATATGTATATGTATATGTATATGTATATGTATATGTATATGTATATGTATATGTATATGTATATGTATATGCATATGTATATGTATATGTATATGTATATGTATATGTATATGTATATGTATATGTATATGTATATGTATATGTATATGTATATGTATATGTATATGCATATGCATTACACTACAACATATGAGGGGCATATCAACGTTGCCTATACCGACGGTCACTCTCGGTGTCAGTATAAACGTTGGAAAAGTCCACTTAAAGATACCGACAGTCAAGTGACCGTCGGTATGACCATTTAAAACGGATCGTCGGTGTGTGTCGCGACGGCCGGTATAGGCATCGGTATGGGCATCGATATAAGCGTCGGTAAATTACTTGAAGTTACCGACGCCCATACCGACGCCCATACCGACGCCCATACCGACGCGCATACCGATGCCCATACCGAGGTTGAGTTTTAAACATACCGGAAACCCGAGAGCAAAATTGAACATTTTTGCGTGTGTTTGAGCACTGGTTGTCTTCTGTCAAACTTGCGCGCGTGAACCGAATTGGGACCTACATTGTCTTGTGCACACACACACAGAGATCTTCCCCTCTCCACACATACACACACACTCTCTGCTTACATCTCACATCTTGGTAAGTGGTGCGCGTACTCTTAGCCTTTGTCTTTCTCTATGCTTTAGGTATTATAATTTCTCTTCTCTTTGATTTTGCAGAAGTTATTTGACGTCGATTCTTTGGAATTCGACGATAGATGACATACATTACGCTTTGACAACAACGATCCAAAAGAGGTACATACTTGTAAGTAATTTTTTTATTCTCTATTGATAGAGAGAGAAAGAGAGAGAGATGAGAGAGATAGAGAGAGAAAGAGAGAGAAAAGAGAGAGAGAGAGAGAGAGAGAGATAGAGATAGAGATATAGAGAGATAAAGAGAGAGAGAGAGAGAGTGAAAGATAATGACAGATGAAAGAGTGGAAGATAGAGATAGGAAGATAGAGCATACATACACACACACACACATCTACACATGCATACATATACACATACATTTACACACATGCATGCTTACATATACACACATGCATGCATACACACACATACAAATATACACACATGCATACATACACACACACATGCATACACATATACAGACACACACATGTATACACATATGCATACATACACATACACACACACATGCATACACACATACATACACACATATACACACATACATACACACACATACATACACACACATACATACACACATATACACACATGCATGCATACATACACACACATATACACACATGCATGCATACACACATATACACACATGCATACATACACACACACATGTATACACACATACATACACACACACCTACACATATGCATACACACATATATATACACACATATACACATGCATGCATACATAAACACACATACAAATATACGCACATGCATGCATACATACACACACATACACATATACACACATGCATACATACACACACACATGTACACACATGCATACACACACACACATATGTACACACATGCATACATACACACACATACAAATATACACACATGCATGCATACATACACACACATACACATATACACACATGCATACATACACACACACATACACATATACACACATGCATACATACACACACACATGTACACACATGCATACACACACACACACATATGTACACACATGCATACATACACACACATATGTACACACATGCATACATACACACACACATGTACACACATGCATACATACACACATATACACACATGCATGCATACATACACACACATATACACACATGCATGCATACCTCACATGCACACACACACATACATACACACATGCATGCACACACACATGAATGCATACACACACATGCATATATACACACACATACGCATATACTCACACATGCATACATAGACACACATACACATATACACACATGCATACATTCACACGCACACATACATACACACATGCACACATATACACATGCATACAGAAATATACATATTTTAGGTCTATATATTTTAGATTTGGGTATTAGGGTTTAGGCATACATATAATTTAATTACATTTATACTAAGAAAAAATATAGAAAAAAATATGAATATATAAATAAACATATATATAAAATAGGATTAGGGGTTTAGGTTTTTTTAGGTGTTTAAGTATTTAGGTTTTAGTATTTCAGGTTTAAGACTTTAGGTTTTAGTATTTCAGGTTTAACTCTTTCTAATAAGGGTTTTAGAGTTTTAACATCTACATAACATATATACACACATACACATACACACATAGTACATATATACATGTATATACACATGCATACAGAAATATACATATTTTAGGTCTAGATATTTAAGATTAGGTCTAGCTATTTAAGATTAGGGTTTTAGGGCTTTAGTATTTCAGGTTTAAGTCTTTTGGTTTTAGTATTTCAGGTTTAACTCTTTCTAATTAGGGTTTTAGGGTTTTAACACCTACATAACATATATACACACATACACAGACACATATAATACATATATACATGTATAGAAATATACATATTTTAGGTCTAGATATTTAAGATTAGGGTTTTAGGGTTTACGCATATAAAGAGAAAATATAGAAAAAATTAAGGAGAAAATCTGAATATATAAATAAATATACATATAAAATAGGATTATTATATAGATAAATAAATTTAAAAAGAACTAGTTTTTAAAATAATTTAATTAAATATATATAATTAAATATACGTAATTAAATATATAAAAATAGGATTAATTAAGAAAAAAATCTGAATATATAAATAAATATATATATGAAATAGGATAATTATATAGATAAATAAATATGATAAGAACTAGTGATTTAAATAAATAAATTAAATATATATGATAAATATATAAAAATAGGTTTAATTTTAATCATTTTAATCAGAGTAAATATATATACACATACACATACACACATACACTTATACACCTATCTATATACACATATATATACACATACACATATATATACACATACACATATATATACACATACACATATATATACACATGCATACACATATATACATGTTTGAGGTCTAGGTCTTTTTTATTAGGGTTTTAAGGTTTTAACACCTACATAACATATATACACACATACACATACACATATAATGCATATATATATGTATATACACATGCATACAAAATAATACATATTTAAGGTCTAGATTTTTAAGATTAGGGTTTTAGGGTTTAGGCATATAAAGAGAAAATATAGAAAAAATTAAGGAAAAAATATGAATATATAAATAAATATACATATAAAATAGGATAACTATATAGATAAATAAATATAGAAAAACAAGTGTTTTAAATAATTTAATTATTTATATATAATTAAATATATAAAAATAGGATTAATAAAGAATAGGATTAAATATATATAATTAAATGTATATGTATATGTATATGTATATGTATATGTATATGTATATGTATATGTATATGTATATGTATATGTATATATATATATATATATATATATATATATATATATATATATATATATATGTATATATATATATATATATATATATATATATATATATATATATATATATATATATATATATGTGTGTGTGTGTGTGTGTGTGTGTGTGTGTGTGTGTGTATGTATGTATATGTAATTGTAATTGTAATTGTAATTGTAATTGTAATTGTATATGTATATGTATATGTGTATTTATATGTATATGTAAATGTATATGTATATTTATATGTCTATGTATGTATGTACATATGTACGTATGTATGTATTCATGTATGCATGTATGTATGTATGTATGTATGTATGTATGTATGTATGTATGTATGTATGTATGTATGTATGCATGTATGTAATAGTATGTATGTATGTATGCATGCATATATGTATATATATATATATATATGTATATGTATATATATATATATATATATATATATATATATATATATATATATATATATATATATATATATATATATATATATATATATATATATGTATGTGTCTGTGTGTGTGTGTGCACACACATATATATGTGTATTATTGGAGATTCACTCACTAATTAGACATCAAGATCTGAAGATGGATGAAGGATAAAGAAAGATGAAGAGAAGCAGAAACAAAGCATTCAAAAAATCAAGCCTTAGTGAAAGGACAAATTCACGACTGTAATATAGTTCATAGAAACTTCCAGAATTACGAGTTTTGAATCTCGAAACAAATATGTATATATATGAGTTAGAAGATCATAAGAAATAGAGAGGTGAAAGGAGCTCAAGAGGAGCTAGAGATAGCCGGAGAAAGAGAGGCTTAGAAAGTGTGTGTATGTAGAGATGAATAATAGAACCTGAACAGTCGGGCAATTCATCTGAGAGAGATGGTAAGGAACAACTACTCAACATAGGAGTGTTTTCCATGGCTATGAGTAAAGTAAGGCCACGCCATTTTTGTACACATCTTCTCTAATAGAAAACACATATTTATATGGAAAGATTTGAGCGCATTCTTCTTGTGTGAAGAAATCTAAGTGATTTCATGTTACTATGAAAGTTAGTTAACAATTACAATTTTCGTAGTATACATTTTACGATACTTCTACAAGATAGATCTTACAATACAGTGTAAATTTTTTCATAAGTGATAGCTCATTTTGAAGCTACTAGTCTCAACTACAAACTGATCAAAAGAGTTTTCTGAAACGGGACATGTACGCACAGTATTGTGTCTGATAGTAAAGACGTCTGAAACTGATGAAGTTTTCCTCAAACTTCTGATAGAGTCTATTCACTGAAGGAAGCTCAGGTATTACTTTCTTACTACATCTACAATCATTTGAAGTAATCACAATCAGAATTGCAGTTGATTCGGATAACAGTCCGGTAACATTAGGGTGAAGTTACGGTGACATTCTGGTAACAGTCCAGTGAAGTTCTAGAGATATTTTGGTGAGTCTAAAACACAGTTTTGATACAGTTAAGTGGAGGAAAGAATATCTAATAGTAAGCAAACAAAGAATTGTAAAGATTGAAGTAAGTCAGATCAGAATTGAAGCCTGAAGGAAAGGCAAAGTTTTTTGTAGAGTGAATTGTCAGATTTCACTAAATACAGTTATAAAGTTTCCAGTTTCAAAAAGGTTGCTAAGCTATTGATGGTTATAGAGGTTTTCTAATATCACTACTTCTTGTGGTGTGGCAAATTCCACAGCTTAAATTCAAGATCTTGCCGCATCAACAAGTGGTATCAGAGCAGAAAGGTCCTCAAGAGTAAAAGGAAGTACAGATACAAGAGAAGTTGAAGAATTTTTGTTGGAAAGGTGAAAGATGAGATCATCAACAGCAAACGAAATCAAAGAATCATTCCGAAGTCATTCTCAAAGATAAAGGTTTATGAAAGGTAAAAACTTTTAAAGTTCTACTCACACACAACAACAGAAACAAGAAGATCATGGCAAATCATATCTCTATTGACAAGTTGGATAGAGATAATTATCTCGCATGGGTAATGCGAATGGAAGCCTTACTTATGAGTAAGGACTTAATGATATACGTGACAGGAGAAGAAAAGAAGCCTACTATTGGAGATGACAATCAACCAAAGAAAGAAGAATTAGGGGCCTTGAAGCTATGGTAGAAGAAAGATGCAACAGCAAGAGCTTATAGTTCATAGAAACTTCCACAATTAAGAGTTTTGAATCTCGAAACAAATATGTATATATATGAGTTAGAAGATCATAAGAAATAGAGAGGTGAAAGGAGCTCAAGAGGAGCTAGAGATAGCCGGAGAAAGAGAGGCTTAGAAAGTGCGTGTATGTAGAGATGAATAATAGAACCTGAACAGTCGGGCAGTTCATCTGAGAGAGATGGTAAGGAACAACTACTCAGCATAGGAGTGTTTTCCATGGCTATGAGTAAAGTAAGGCCACGCCATTTTTGTACACATCTTCTCTAATAGAAAACACAAATTTATATGGAAAGATTTGAGCGCATTCTTCTTGTGTGAAGTGTTGGCATACAAGTCAGATGAAGAGCATACTAGCGCAACGGAGGAGTCATGCACAATACGGCAACAAGGCCAAATCATTTTTTCCATGGACCATTTACAACTCAAGTGATTTTAATCACTACACAAACATTGTAAATTCCGTTTTTGGTAGAATAGACTCCATTTTGTGCAAGCCGAGGAGTCCTCGAGCTTGAGGAGTATTAGAACTAGCTACATATCAATTTTCATAATTTTTAGACTCTGTTTGAGCCCTCAAATAGGTTCTAGAACCTAATTTTTAACTAGGCCGGACACTAGGTCTGGACAAGACCAAAGCTAGTTAGAAAACTATAAAAAGAGCTAGAGAACTCATTTTTGAGGTTAGATTGTTTGTGAATTGAGCTTATGTAAGCGACGTTTTGACTAATGCAAAGAACTCCATTGTTCCTCTCCTTGTTCTTGCCTTGTGTGCGCGTGTGTGTGTATGTGTGTGCATGCTTGTGTGCTTCTCACTCACACACTTGTGCCTTCACTTGCTCATAGTCTTCATACTAGTCCTCACGTCTCCACGGATTGACAATTATGAGGTGAATCTTCTCACGTTGGTACTCACCACTGTGCTAGAGTGACACCAAATTTGGCGCCGTTGCCGGGGAGAGAGCTTCGAGGACGAGCGTGTGTTGGTAAGACGTCGAGTTGAGACATTGGAGTTATAGGTAATATCCTTCCTTCTCTTTATTTTTCTTCATTTTTTCCTTACTTTCGCATCACCATCATCGGTGACCATCATCATCCCCACCATCTCCCACCTCCATCTCCATCTCCACAAAAAATTTCAGTTTTTTGGTCATATTACACTCCCCACCTCATTTCCCTCATTTCATTGTGAGAGAGAGCGAGAGAGAGCTTGCATGCTATCTGTTTTTGGTGTGTTTTTGAGCTTTTGTTGTAGGAACTAGCTGTACCACCTTCTCCAGCAGTGTGCGCAGGTACGACAGACTCTGCACAGGTCCCGGGACGACGACCTCTGTCTGTCGCGACAGACAGAAAAACATAATATTTTGTGAATGCGTGTTTGGCACGGTAACCTACACCATTAGAGCACTCCAAATCACTAGAAGTTTCTCAAAAATTTGCGTTTTTTCAGTCTATCGCGACAGACAGAGATCCACGATAGACACCTGTCTATCGCGACAGACAGAGACCCACAATAGACCCCGTCTATCGCGACAGACACCGTCTATCGCGACAGACCAAATCACGACAGACGACAGACAGCGTCTATCGCGACAGACCACTCTATCGCGACAGACACCGTCTATCGCGACAGACCACTCTATCGCGACAGACACCGTCTATCGCGACAGACCACTCTATCGCGACAGACACCGTCTATCGCGACAGACCACTCTATCGCGACAGACACGGTCTATCACGACAGACACCGTCTATCGCGACAGACATCGTCTATCGCGACAGACACCGTCTATCGCGACAGACCACTCTATCGCGACAGACACCGTCTATCGCGACAGACAGCCCCCCACGATAGTTTGTGTCTATCGCGACAGACACCGTCTATCGCGATAGACAGACATTTTCGACAAAAATTAAGGGGTAATTTTTTTGGAAATTTAGGCTAAATTTTGGGCATATTTGCACTCTCAAATACTCACACACTTGCAAAGGCCTTAGAAAAATGCATTAAAACTCCTGACAGGTTCTGTTTGTCTGATTAACCCCCTAAACCCTGAACGGTCATAACTTTTTCATACGAAATCCATTTCTTGAGCTCTAGGGCTTGTCGGAAAGCTCGTGGCATATACTACACGCCCTCAACTGTTCTTTATAAGAATAATGCGTTGATTTTCAGATAGGATATTTGGAAGTTGACACACTGAGGGGTAGGAACACCAAGGGAGCTCTAGAGGAAATTTTTAGCAATACAAAAGGGGGAACAAGGGTCATTAAAAAAGTGTCTGAAATAAATTGTCTGTCAATTGAAGGATCAACTTGAAGCTAAACTTGGGATTCTTACAGGATCATCGAGAGCTCTTGGAGAAAGCAAAGTAAGTGCCAAGGCGAACAAGCTCGGGAACATGCTTCCTGGGTAGACCAGCATCGCCAGGAGGAGCGACTTGAGGTTGGAACATCACTTAACCCCCTCAGTCTATTCTTAGCATAGGCTAAGTGCGAGTAGTTGTTCTGATTGACTAGGGGTACGATAGGAACACTCAAGTTTGAAGAGCCCTTAATTTCTCAAGTGCAAGGGTAGGAAAAATTGTAGTCAAGGGATAACTTAAAGGAAAAAGAACTTAAGCTAAGCGGACGCAAAACATCAAGTATGACCCACGAAAGTGCTCCCGATGACGCTTAACCAAAAACAAGAAAACACATCCAAAGGAACTTAAAAGGAACAAGTGACTGGTACCAAAGAATCAGCAACGTACAAAGGGCATATGAACCTTAGGTCAGGTAGACACCTAGGGAGAGACAGACAAAGTCTTAGATCTTCAGAGGCTAGTGTCAATCATACTGCGAGGTCTTGGGCCCAGCAGTTGAGCCATCATTCGTATTACCCTAGTTCTGAGACTAGCGAGTCTGAGATGTCCCACGGTATGGAGAGACCTACAGGAAGTTCGGGGGTGCCATATTTACATAGGGTGGAAGGCCCTTACAAGATGCAACTCGAGTACCTTAGGACCAACCGATTAGGTGCTAGCATCTATGAGGACGGCCTAGGAAGGTCTGTGGTACAGATTAAGAATCCTGATCAATCCATTGGACTAGAGCACCCAGCTGTCAAGTTTGAAAACGGAGCATACTTGGACAAAGAAGGAACCATATACGTAGTCACCAGTCACCCAGATAGGACGGACGAATTCGGAAATGTGATCCTAGAAGCGGACTTAGGCGACCTAGAGCAAGGAAACATAGGTACAGAACCTAGAACCCCTCGAGGCAAATCGGTTCTCACTAGGATTATCACACGAGAGTGGATTCCCCAAGACAACAAGAGCATAGATCTGCTTCTGAACCGAGAGACTGACGAAGCCTTTTGGAGGTATAAATCTGATCGGCCAATTGATATAGGAACAATCATGATCTATGAGTTTAAGGATCCTGATAGCCCAGGCAGAGTGACCTACTTGGATCACGCTTCAGAGAGGATCTTTGTGATGACAGAACATGATAGACATGCTTACACTTGGAAGGGTGAATTCGTTTTTCCCCAACCAAGATCGAATATATCCTATGGTCGCCTTGGAGCTGGAACATCCCAAGCTCATGGAATTCAAAGAGACAGAAGTAGAGATAGGCCAGAAGTAAGCTTTGCCAACATAGGGGGCAGAGAAAGAACAAGAATGGAAACAAATAGAGTAGAACCTGAGATACTTAGAGCTCATAGGAATCAAAGAAATGCGGATGAGTTCCCTCTACCACGACCTAGAGAGCACACAAGGACTTTGAGACCAACTCAGCTAGTTAAGTCCATGAAGAAATACTTCGATGGCACTGGAGATCCATACGATCATGTGGCTGAGTTTAGGCAAGTCTTGAGAGCTGAACAAGTGGAGGATCTATTCACGCAGTACAATGCCTTTGGTCTAACCCTTAGGAACACCGCCCTGACATGGTTTCAGCCACTAAATGAGAGACAGTTCAGGAGCATAGACCAACTCCTAGAGGCTTTCATTATTGAATTCTCTAAGAGTGGCATAAGACATAATACCTCCTCATTGATTCACAGCTTTAAGCAAACCCCTCAAGAAACCGTGAGACTTGTAGGAAGAAGATTTAGACAATATCTTGAAAGATGCCCTGTTTCGGAGCTCCCCACACCAGCTAAGCAAGTGGCTTTATTCTTGGATGGATTGCTAAGTACCAAATTGAGATCATATGTGTACTTGAAGGATCCCCGGACTATAGAAGAATGTGTACGCATGTGCATCGATATTGAGGATAACCTAGGGGAGGAGTTAGAGCTATCCAAAATCTACAAAGATTCTGATAGTACCTCTAGCCTCTCTTCCTCACAATCCACATCAATTGAGGAACTTGCGGAAAAAGTAGCTCAAAAACTAGGTGTCTCTAGTAAACAAATTCCTAGATTTGCCCCAGTAAAGAGGTGCTATACTTGCGGTGGTGACCATATGGCAAACACATGTCCCATCACGGCTCAACCCCAAGTGAACCCTAGCAGCTAATATTGCACCATAGAGCGAAGGTACACAAATCACTCAGCACAGGACTGCCCATACAATAAGCAAGCGGTTAGGCAAACCTACCCTCAGCCATACCCTCAACAAGGCAGATACCAGAGTCAATATTCACCACAAGAGTATATTAGGCCTCAGCAAAATTACCAACCGCAATATTAGGCCCAACTGAGACCCCAGCCAGTGCTAGCACAGCAACCACCTGCTCCTACTAGTGTGATTCCGGTCAAGTATGCTGCTGCAGAAGAAAACCTGAATAGAGCGATAGTCCCAGTAACACCATTAATCTCAGAAAGTGATCCCAGTGACCATAGCTTTGATTCTACACATGTTGATAGTCCCCAGGCTTACTACATGCAGTCTCCTGAACATGGTAAGTCTTACTACAGTGAGGAACCGAGTGAACCTATTTGGGAGCCTGAATATGCTAATGTCATGTACACAAACCCCAACTCTAGACCTCAACCTAGGCAGATACGACCCCCTTTTCCTAGAGGACCTTGCTTCAGATGCCAGGGTGATCACCTCATACGTGATTGCCCCATGCCTGCACCTACACAACCCCAATCAGTGACGATCCAAGGCTTTTGCCAGGAGTGCGGAAAGGAACATCTCTTACGAGATTGTCCCAAGAACCCCAGCAATATGCCAAAAATCTTTCCGATTAATGTTATTGGGTTAGTGGTCAATTCCACAGGAAGTGTCACTTCCACTGCACCAGTGCAGGTAATCACTAGAGCTCAAACATTGCAGCATAACCAAGGGGTAAGCCAGGAAAAGAGCCCAGACGCTAGCGATACTGAGAGCCAAAATAAGAAGAGAACAAGAGCTTGGAGAGATAGTCGTGAACATATGAAAAGGCAATGGGCAAAGAAGATGAGTGAACTTGAGGAAAGTCTACGAGAAACCAAGGCCAAAATCATAGAGATCACATCTCAACCGCACTCTCACACATTCCCACCGCTACCATCCCCATCACCCTCCATCCCTCCACCCTCTAATACACCCCAAGTAACCCACCCACCACTTCGAGCAGGATCAGTATTAGCTGATCCCACTCCTGAAGACATAGACATGATGCTTAAAGCATATCAGGCCAGAATCCAAGAAGGGCCAAATGTAACGGATCATGACAAGTGCTACCCTAGAGCTGACCTAGAGATAGAAAGAACCTAGCTTTGCGCGAAAATGGTCGCATTGGCTCAGACTATGTTTGAAGCCAGTCGCCTTTTCAATTACTCGGGCTCAGCCAAGACGCAATTACACTTGGATGGACTTCTAGAGAAGTTAGAGGGCATAATTGCAAGATCTTCCAAGGAAGAAAAAAATCAAGAAAGAGATAAAGCAAGCAGAAACATGACCCATCCCCCACCGAAAGCTTATGTGCCCAATTCCACTGAACCAGACAACCCCCCCTCCCTAGAAAGAATAGAGAATCTAATTGCACAATCACAAAAGGAACCCGCCCCTCAACACCATGACAAGGCTAGTGAAAGAGCAGATCTTCCTACCCAGAAAGCCTATGTGCCTGAGGCCTACGTGCCTAACTCTACGGAGCCAGACACCTCTTCTTCTATGAATCAATACACACCAGAATTCTTGCGAGAGATTCAAGAAGAGAAATGGGCTAAAGAGAGTGAAGTTCCTCCTCCTATTGAACTTGTGGATAACACACACGATCAATTCCCACAAGACCTTCCTTCCATTTATGGAGAGCAGGAGAGTGCCCAATCTCAAGAAAGATTAGACTTCGAGTCTAATTCTTTACAAGAACTACCCCATTTCACAGGCCCATGGGAAGCAAAGTCCACCTGTATGAGAGCACCTACAGTCATGGTAAGAAACGAAGATTCAGTCATACCTAGGAACACAGAGGTAGTGAAGAACACCAAAGTGCAGTGCAATCTCACTTTGGAAGAGCTGCTTAAGGTTAGACCAGAAGTGTGGAAACATGTAGCCAATCAAGTGCCCGAGATAGCAAAACCTCGCTCCCAGGTAGGATCCCAGAGAACAGTGCCAAAAATACCCTTAGACAAGATAGGAGACATGAGTGAGGGCGAAGAGGGAAACACATATCTCCCCATCACTCATCAGGGATACACAACCAAGGCCATCTTGGACTCAGGTGCAGGAGTTGCAATTGTTACCACTTCCTTATGGAAACGATGGGGCAAGCCAGCTCTCAGGCCAACGAGAATGAAATTGCAGATGGCTGACGGGCACATAGAAAGACCCTTAGGACTACTCGAGGGGATAACTCTCACTACTTGTGGTGTAGAGTTTGAGCACACATTTGCTATCTGTGACTTTAGCAAAAATCAAGCCTATGAGATGATTTTGGGAAGACCATTTATGCGGTAGTTGCAAGTGGTACAGGATTGGGGAACCAATTCCTTGTATTTGCAGCACTTAGGTGTTACAACCAACGTCAATCTCAAGGATTACTCTCATAGAGATGTCCCTCCTATCCAATGGAACCCCATCCATAGAGCCAAAGATGATACGGAATCGGTGCATTCCCTAGGATCAGGATCCTCATGGATGCATGAAGACACTCACTTATGGATGTGTAAGGTAGCAGTAGAAGAAGAGAAGAGAGAAAAAGCTAGGGAGATAGGTGCAAAAGAAACCCATAGATCAATCCAAGACCCAGCCTATGCACCTGTAGTTTTTCCAGACAAAGAATTCGAACCTCACGGCTGGGCAGAAATTCTAGCAACCATGGATGTAGCCATCAATGAAGAACAATGGACACCTCACTGTGATGAGGATGGCTATGACATTTCAGTCTTCTCCATAGAGCCGATCATGGGAGAGGCAGTTTTAGAAGAGTGTGAACCTAGCCCTGATGCATTTGAGGATGCGAGTGACTCCGATCTAGAGTCAATCATTATGGACCCACCTTTTGCATCAGATGAAGAATACTTCTATGAAGTAGAATTTCAACCCTAGAAGCACGGAGAGCTTACAAAGGATGTAAGGCTAGCCACACATGTAACCCATAAGGAAGAAGGAAAGAAAAGAAAGAAGAGAGAAGTCACACCAGAAGAGGAAGAATCTTTGTTTGAGGTCCCAGAAAATTTTAAGAAATATGAGATAGATGACAGGAGAGTCATGATCAGAATGCCTAAACGAGAGGCACAATCAGGAGAGGCCTATGATAACAAAGAAACCACAAAGAAAATTGTGGTAGCCATGGAAGAGGGAGAAGAGAGATGCACTTACATAGGACATGACCTGACGGAAGAAGAAGAGCAAGAATTGATAGCCTTGCTAAGAGAATATAGGGATGTATTCGCTTGGAGTTACAAGGATTTGAAGGGTGTTGATCCAGACATCTGCTCACACACTATCCCCATGACCTCGGATGCCAAACCTTCTAAGCAAAAGCCATATACATACAATGATAATTACGCTGCCAAGATCAAAAAAGAGATAGATAGACTGGTTGAAGCTGGATTTATCTATGAAATTGAGCACACTGAATGGGTATCCCCCATTGTTGTGGTGCCCAAAAAGAATGGTAAATTACGTGTATGCATTAACTTGAAGAAGGTTAATGCAGCCACAATTCGAGATAACTATCCGCTTCCTATCACAGAGCATCTCTTAGAAAGAGTAGCAGGCAAGGAAGTGTACAACTTCCTCGATGGATTTTCGGGCTACAATCAAGTAGCCATAGCTCCAGAAGATCAGCATAAGACAGCTTTTGCCACAGAGTGTGGTATATTTGCCTTTCGTGTAATGCCATTTGGGCTTACCAATGCTCCTGCAACCTTCCAGAGACTAATGTGCCATGTATTTAAGGAGTTCCTAAGGAAGAATCTAGAAGTCTATGTTGATGATCTTTGTGCTCATTCCAACATTAGACAAACCCATATTCCTGAACTCAGACAAATCTTTTACAAATGTAGAGAATATCAAGTCTCCCTGAACCCAAAAAAGTGCGTTTTTATGGTCAGGCAAGGCAAGATTCTAGGACACATAGTGTCAAAGAATGGCATATCCACTGATGAAGAGAAAGTGAGAGCCATAGCCGAGTTACCTAGGCCAAAGAATGTCAAGGAAGTACAGGCTTTCATGGGGCATTGTGGGTACTACCGCCGGTTCATTCACATGTATGCTATCATTGCAAAGCCCATGTACGGACTTCTGACTAACTTTGAGTGGACTGATGAATGTGAGAATTCCTTCAATGAGCTTAAACGGCGATTATGTTCAGCACCGATCTTGACCACTCCAAACTGGAATAAGCCATTCCATGTTCACGTGGATGCATCCAATTATGCAATTGGGTGTGTGCTTGCTCAACCTACTGGTGAAGGTAATATGGATCTTCCAATTGCCTATGCCAGTAGACAATTGAATGCAGCGGAACGAAATTACACCACTACTGAGAGAGAAGGCTTAGGCATGGTATATGTAGTTAAGAAATTTAGACACTATTTGCTTGCAAATAAGTTTAAATTTTTTACTGATCATCAGGCATTGCTATACCTCGTAAACAAGCCATGCAATACAGGAAGATTAGTAAGATGGTTTCTCTTGCTAATGGAATATGATTTTGAGGTTGTGGTAAGGAAAGGGAAGACTCATTTAAGAGCAGATCACCTTTCTAGGCTCACATCGGGAGAAGCCCCACAAGGAGTGTCAGATGACCTTCCTGATGCTTACTTGTTTAATTTGGAAGTGGTGCCGCAGTGGGCTAAGCCATTGGTACCAGTGTTGACATACGGACCTAACCACCCAGTAATAAACACACAGGATAGAGAGGTAGTAAAATCCCAAAAGTATCACATCATGGCAGGAAGTATGTACAAGCACACAGATCAAGGGATCTTGGCTTGTTGTGTGGAAGAGGATGAGTACGCTAAATGGTTGCAATTAGCACATGTAGGTGCGTTAGAGCAACACTACTCAAAGCAACGAACCTTACAGACACTAAGGAGACTCGGAGTGCATTGGCCGACTATGGAAGCTGATGTCCAAAAGTTGTGCAAGGATTGCCCAATCTGCTGCACTAAACCACCTGTGGAACATGCCACTCTTTATCAAGTGTCCATAGTGCCAGATTGGAGTGAACCTCTAGTATCCTTCTTAAGGACGAGAACATTCCCTCCAGACATGACTCTGGCTAGGCAAAGGAGTTTAGAACAAGAAGCCCAGGATTATTCACTCATTGGTGACAATCTATACAAGTGTGGTAAATGAAGTATTTCGATGGCGATGCACCACACTGCACTCTCCTTCTCGAGAGCTCCACGACGATATGTTCGGAGTAGAAAACCGAGCTCCTGACGCCACACACAGTACTCCGCACACAGGTTGTAGAATACGCAGAAACCGCAGTACACAGGGAGCACGAAGATAGACTTCTTAGGTCTTACAAATGCGGTCGAACTTACAGTCTGTGACTGACCAGGCCACTATATGTTTTATTAAAGAACATATACAAAGAAGTGTCCGGTGGCCATTTGGCCTTTCACATGGACACTAACGGTAACAATCTCCCACTAAAGGCCAATATGGCCAGAGTAACTATGGGAGAAAAAAGAAAGAATGATAAAGAATACCTGAGTGTAAGTATACAAACTATACCTCCCACCTGATGGGCATGTTACACAGTATACAAGTGACTGCGTAAGATCAAGAATCAAGTAACCCCCATCAAGTGACAACAGTGTCGAAAGCTATCCTGTGGTAGAGCTTTAGTCAAAGCATCTGCAACATTATCTCGAGTGTGAACCTTCTCAAGAATAATGCTCTCAGTGGCTAAGCAATCTCTAATGAAGTGATACCTCACCTCAATGTGCTTGGTCTTTGCATGATAGACCGGATTCTTAGCCAAAGCAATGGCACTCTGACTATCACTGAGCAAGTGAGGTACATGCTGAGGCAAACCCATATCACAAGCAAGACGAGAAAGCCACAATGCTTCCTTACATGCCTCACTTGCTGCAACATACTCTGCTTCTGTGGTGGAAACAGCTGTACATTCTTGAAGACGAGATCTCCAAGAGATAGCACCTCCAGCAAAATGAAAAATGTACCCTGATGTAGACTTACGATTGTCTACACAACCAGCATAGTCAGAATCTGTGTAACCAATAATGGATGCTTTCCCTCTACCTAAGCATAGACACTTGTCCTTAGTGCCACTCAGATATCTCAAAATCATTTTGACCGCTTCCCAATGTTTCTTGCCAGGATTAGACATATATCTGCTCACAACTCCCACTGCAAATGCAATGTCTGGTCTCGTAGCTACCATAGCATACATGAGACTACCAACAGTAGACTGATAGGGAATTTTGGTCATGAATTCCTTTTCCTCATCTGATTTGGGGCAGTCATCCTTGCTCAATTTCACATATGTGGGTAAAGGTGTACTCAATGCCTTTCCACCCTGCATATTGAATCGATGAAGTACTTTGGATATGTACTCACTTTGAGACAAGTATATGCATTTTTTACTCCTATCACGAGTAATGCGCATGCCAAGAATATGTTTGGCATCCCCCAAATCCTTCATATCAAATGTCTGACTCAACTTCTTTTTGAGAATTGACAAATCATAAGAGGACTTCCCAGCAATCAACATATCATCGACGTAAAGTATCAAGCATATCAAGCTGCCATCAGAACATCTCTTTGTGTAGAGACAATGATCCTCATTGCTCCGAGAATAGCCTTGGGACTTCATAAAAGCATCAAACTTTTGGTACCATTGTCTAGGAGACTGTTTAAGTCCATACAAGCTCTTCTTGAGCTTACAAACTAGACTTTCCTTGCTAGGAACTACATAACCCTCTGGTTGTTCCATATAGATCTCATCTGTAAGATCTCCATGCAAGAAAGCTGTTTTCACATCCATTTGGACTAGCTCTAAGTCCTCCATTGCAACGAATCCAAGCAACATGCGCAAAGTAGTCATCTTGACCACTCGAGAGAAGATTTCCTCAAAATCAACACCATGTTGTTGCTTAAAACCCTTTGCAACAAGTCGTGCTTTATATTTTGGAGAAGCACTATCTGATGTGAATTTCAGCTTATATACCCATTTACATGGTAAAGCTTTCCTGCCCTTTGGCAAAGGTACTAAGTCCCAAGTATCGTTCTTGTGAATAGAATCCAACTCACTCTTCATGGCACGCTCCCACTTGACATGATCCTCTGTCTGCATAGCCTCTTTGTAGCAAGAGGGCTCACCGGCATCTGTTAGCATAACAAAATCTAAACCTGGAACATATCTATCAGGTGGATATGAGACACGTGCAGAACGTCTCAATGGTTGCTGAACAGGAACATGTGTAGACTGATCTGAATGGACATTCTCTTGAACATCCCTATGTGTAGCATTTTTATGCATGCTAACCGGAGGACTAGTATCCTCAAACACCACTCTTCTCACTTCAACCTCCTTAATCGGCTGTTTATGCATCTTAGACTCATTAAAAATGACATCACTACTTCTGATCACTGACCGTGTTTCAGGATCCCATAAGCGATATCCAAATTGTCCTTCTCGACCATATCCAAGAAAAATGCATTTCTTTGACTTATGGTCCAACTTCTGTCTAAGATTCTTGGGTATATGAACATATGCTTCACACCCAAAAACTCGAAGATGATCATAATATGGTGGTTTCCCTGTCCATAACTCTTGTGCCACTTTCAGACCTTTGGCAGTACTAGGTGAAAGGTTAATCACATGAACTGCAGTCAATACTGCTTCTGCCCAAAAACCTTGTGAGAGGTTCGCATGATGCAACATAGAGACTACTCTATCTTGAATAGTTCTATTCATCCTCTCAGCTACACCATTCTGTACTGGGGTATAAGGAGCTGTAAACTCTCTATGAATCCCTCTACACTGACAGAAAAGGCTGAATTCATGTGATGTATACTCACCCCCATTATCTGAACGTAAAGCCTTAAGCTTAGTTCCTTTTTCAGTCTCAACTGAAGCAAGCCATTTTTTGAAAGTAGGGAATACATCATCCTTCGATTTGATAGGATATACCCAGACTTTTCTAGTAGCATCATCTATGAAAGTGACAAAGTAAAGAGAACCACCTAAGGACCTAGTGGGCATAGGACCACACACATCTGTATGAACAAGATCTAAAGGCTGAATTGAAGAGTCAATGTGCGTTTTATGCACATTTCTGGTTTGCTTTCCATATTGACAATGCTCACAAAATGAAAAATCAGAGAAAGATAACACAGGTAAGTAGCCAGAACGAGAAAGATTTTCCATTCCACTACGAGATATATGGCCCAAACGACCATGCCAAATATAAGCCATAGGCTGTTCAGTAACAGCTAACAAGTGTTCTTTCTGTGATACAAATAAAGGGTAAAGTGAGCCAACTTTCCTTCCTTTTGCAATAACCATATTGCCCTTTGATATACGAAAGGACTGAGCATAGAAGACCACCTTGTAACCAAGGTCATCAAGTTGACCAACTGACATCAAACTGCGTGATAACTGAGGTACATGGCGTACATTATGCATAGTAAATTTTGAACCGTCAATGAACTGCACAACCACATCTCCAATCCCCACAACATCACACTGGTAAGAGTCACCAAGTCTCACGGTACCAAGAGACTTTGTTGCATAATTAGAGAACCATTCTCTATGTGGTGTCACATGGAAAGAAGCACCAGAATCTAGCAGCCAGGTGTGGGAAAGAGAATCAGCCATAAGTGCCTCAGATGGCACAGTACTATCAAGTGTCAACACATCAGCATCATCAGAAATAGCATTAATTTCTTCAATCTTCACAGTCGAAGTAGATGGTGCAGGTAACTGTTTAACATGCCCATCAACATTCTGTCCTTTACCTTTAGCATTCTTTAATGCATAACAGTCTTTCTTCATGTGTCCTTTCTTATGACAATAATGGCATTCAATATCCCTCTTCCTTGATTTACTTCTGCTCTTATTCCGTTGACCATTCTTTTCCTTGTTCTTGCTCCTGCCACGTTGTTGATTCTTTCCTTGGTAAGAATCACGAACATTATATGCATCTCCACTCTGAGTGCCAACCATAGATTTTCTACGAATCTCCTCACTCAAGAGTGCTCCACATATGTCATCATAGACGAGTTTACCACCTGGTGCACTATTGCTAATAGCTGTGCAAAATGTATCCCATGATGATGGCAGGGTGCATAACAGCAATACTGCTTTCATTTCATTGTCCATATCCATTTTCTGAGCCTGTAACTGGGAGAATATGGCATCAAACTCATTTAGATGAGCAGCAACAATGTCTGTGTCCTTCATACTAAGGTCGTATAATTTTCTCATCAGATATACTTTATTTGATGCCGTCTCTTTTTCATATGTATTGCATAACTTCTTCCAAAGCTCCTCTGCACTTTCACAGTCTAATATTGTAAAGTAAACATTATCTGCTAGGTGCAAGCGAATGGTAGACCTAGCCATTTCATCTAACTCATCCCAATCATCTTCATCCATGTCAGCAGGCTTCTTTGAAATCCCATTTACTGGCTTCCATTGCCTTCTTTGAATCAGCACATCTTTAATCTGATTCTTCCATAGAGCAAAGTTTGTGCCATCAAATTTTCGGATCTCAAAATGGTCTTTGCCCTGCAAGTTATAGCTCCTCCTCGGAACGCTAGCACTAGACCCTGATCCACCGGATGTGCCTGAGACCTCTGATGCCATGATCGTAGAGAACTGAATAGAATGATAATGGAGCTAGAAGAGTCCAAACACCAACAAATAAGTGTATCAAGGAGTAAATCGACCACTATATAGTTGACTAAACCAGAAATCTGGAAAAATTTTGCCAGAGTATCCTCTGCAAAATTAGCATATGACTAGTGTCAAAGTATCATAAAACTGCAAGTACTAACATGTCTACCTGCATAGTGAATCACTGACTCCACTGCATATAATCAGTTACCCAATAGAAGCCAACTACGCTTATCGAGCACCTATGAACAACTATCATACATCTCCTATGGCGAGGCTGGGTAAGTCTTCCACCTGCATCACCAAAGAGACCCCGACATCTGGGTGTCTCCCAGTTAAGAAAACCTCACCACGACCCTCTTTATCAAATGTAAAAAGCTTTATGCAAAGAACGTAACCGCTATATCAATGCCCACATGGACGTACATTAGCGGTATCCACAGAAGCGTACATGGTGTGTATGTGCTCAATATATGCAGTAAAATGACACTGAAAGGCTGAATACATAGCCCAAAAAACTAGCCAATAACACCTGCAAGTGTCTGTCAACTCTGATGTTTTAGGCTTTAAAAACCTGCATAAATTTGCAGCGACTGCTCCCACCAAAACTGAAAACCCCTCGAGAAACCTGTAGTTTTACGAGTGTGGCTGAAAATACAGCCCCAAAGGTTGATATTTATTGTCTGAGAAGTACAAGGAACACTCTTCTTGATGTTCTTGGACCTGTGTGAAGAGAACTACGTGCGAAAGTACTCCGAAATGGCTCCAAAAAACACCCCAAAATTGCTTCAGAAATAGGCTTTAAAAGCAAAAATGAAGCTTTGAGGGACCAAAACTTGTTCAAGGTAATGTCAACCTTAGTCTTTCCCCTTCTTCAAACACCACAAGAGTGTAGCTTAGTGGCAAGAGATTGCCACGGTTAAGCGAGCTCTGGGGGGAACAGTACTGGGATGGGTGACCTCCCGGGAAGTACCGGGAACCTCTATATTCCTTGATCGTTGAGGTCCTCCCTCGCGCGCAGCCAACGGCGCCAAGGGTGACTTCGGTGACTCGGATGACAAGGTATGCCAAGGTCTATGCCTTGGTCGTCGCCTTAGTCATAAGCCTTGGGGGGGGGGGTGCGAGCTTCGCTCGCACAAAAGGAACAAATCTTTTGCCTCGAACTGCTCTGATACCAGTGAAGTATTTCGATGGCGATGCACCACACTGCACTCTCCTTCTCGAGAGCTCCACGACGATATGTTCGGAGTAGAAAACCGAGCTCCTGACGCCACACACAGTACTCCGCACAGAGGTTGTAGAATACGCAGAAACCGCAGTACACAGGGAGCACGAAGACAGACTTCTTAGGTCTTACAAATGCAGTCGAACTTACAGTCTGTGACTGACCAGGCCACTATATGTTTTATTAAAGAACATATACAAAGAAGTGTCCGGTGGCCATTTGGCCTTTCACATGGACACTAACGGTAACAGTAAAGATGGTTACCTGAGACTATGTGTCCATGAGAGTGAATATCTCAAAATCTTGGATACTGCTCACCAAGGTGTATCAGGGGGACACTTTGGACCAGATCGGGTAATCAAGGCAATACTATTTGCAGGCTTTTGGTGGCCAACCCTTCACATGGATGCACATACCTATGTGAAACGGTGTGATGTTTGTCAGAGAACTCAGTACCCTATACGCAAGGATGAGATGCCACTGAAGCCTATGATGGGCGGACGTGCGTTCTCTAAATGGGGAATAGACTTTGTTGGTCCTATTAACCCCCCAGCTAAGGGTTCACATGCTGAATATATCATCGTGGCCACAGACTATCTAACCAAGTGGGTAGAAGCGAAAGCTACTACAAAAAATGATGCTCAAACAACAGCAAAGTTCTTATTTGAAAACGTATTCACGAGGTACGGATTGCCAATAGAGTTGATGAGTGATAGAGGCACACACTTCTTGAATGAAGTCATAGAAAACCTTCTCCAAGAATTCTTGGTGATACATAAGAAATCGGCCCCCTATCATCCACAAGCTAATGGCCAGGCTGAGAGCACTAATAAGATCTTATGCAATGTGCTGACTAAAATAGTGAACAATAAACGCTCTGATTGGGACAAACAGCTACACCATGCTGTTTGGGCATACCGGGTTGCCTATAAAACGGTACTCCAAGCCACCCCCTTTCAGATGGTATTTGGCCAAAATGTTGTGCTACCCCTGGACTTTTTGATACCTACATTGAAGGTAGCACAAGAGCATGACTGGACAGGCCATGAACTCTCCTCTTGAATCTTTGATCTTGAACGTCTAGGCGAAACACGATTGAGAGCTGCAGCAGGAATCTATGCAGCGAAGAAGAGGCAAAAGGCATATTTTGATACACATGTGAAGGATAAAGGCTTGAAAGCAGGCGACCTAGTCCTAGTCTACACATTGAAGCAGCATGCACGGAAATTAGAGAAAAGAGGTTACGGGCCAATGATTATCAATAGAATCTCCACAAGTGGCGCAGTTCAACTAGCCACTTTAGAGGGCGATATTCTACCAAGTTACATAAGTGGATGCAGAGTCAAGTTATATCAGGAACCCCTTACTGAAGAGATGCTAAATCGACTCAACACTGCCAAGAAACGTAAAGAAGAAGAGAAACGAATTAGAAGAGAAGCACAGGCAAAAGCTTTAGAACGCATCCGACGAATGAAATTGAGGAGACAAGGCAGAGACCCGCCTATGCTTGACACTCAAGAATTTGTAGGCTATCCTATGGCCATGTGCGAGACTTCAGGTGGGCATTCCCATAGAATAATCGACCGACGGCCTTTTGTAACCCTAGGAGTAGGACAAGGAAAGGGTGCAAAGATTGTAAGAGCTTTGATTGACTCAGGTGCATCCACTAGTGCTGTCAAGTTGTCTTACTGTCAAGAATTGAAATTAATTGTCGATCCTATAGAAGCATATCTCATAGGATTGGGAGGTGTGGAAACTCCTTGCATGGGCGAGGTGGATCTTCCCATCTCCATTCAAGACGAAGTGATGACAGTCAAAGTACTAGTGTGTCAAGATGAGGACCTCACGGAGCCTCTTGTCTTGGGTCAGGACTGGATCTATGATCATGCAGTCAACCTCAACCTAAGAAGTGGACTTCTTCAGGTATGGGTAGATCATAGCCGAATTCCAGTTGAATTGGAAAATGAGGCACTCAAGGAACTAGGCAAGGCACAAACTCCTGGTCCTTCCAGGGGCGCACATGAAGTTGACAATGCTATTTTTGTCCAAAACTGTATGATGCAGAAAGAGGCTAATCTCCACAACGGAGCCAGGGGGAGGACAGAACTCCCTTCTTTTCCAAAGACCAAAAGGTTGCAACAACCCACGGCAGATCAAATACAGAAGAAGTAGAACACTACCGATACTAAATGCCAAAAAAAGGAGCAAGGCAGATTGTTTCAGCCATGGAAGCAAGTATGGAGGCGAAAAGGCGAATACCCTGTTCAGTCCAGGCCGACCCCACGGCCAAAACCTCTTATTAGTAGTCAACAACATGACACTAATGAGAAGTCCTTCATTAATTCTTCTGCGAAGGTGAAGTCTATTTGGGTACCCACGAAGTCAATGAAGGCCAGCCCACAATCACGACAAATCTGGGTGCCTAAGGCTTGCTTGCGGGCTCAAATAGCTACACCAAGGCCGCAACCGGTACAACATGTTTCACTCACTCGAACATCTGAGGCCCAGTCTTACGCATCACGCACGGACACATATTCTTCCATGAGCACTAGTAGAATCACTTGTAAATGGGTCCCTAAAAAGCCTCATCTTCAAGCAGATACCCCTATCAAACTCTTCAGAGTCCCCACAAAATCAAGATCAAAGCCCATCCACTGCATTTGGCAACCTAAAACTTGTAATAAACCCCCGGACCCCAGTGGTAAATCCATGCCCACCTACTAACTACGTCACTCTCACACTACATCATTCCACTTAGTTCTTAGGTCCAACCAATTCCTAACTACACACACAAGCACCGAGCACTTATTAACCTACTAATCTCTCCCGAACCTCATGATAATGTTGTAATGGGGACAAAAACGGTTCTAACTTGTCCTTTACAATGTTAACACATGTTTCTATATTCTCACAGAATCAGAAGGCAAGAAGTAACATGGCAGAAGCGACAGGTCCGAGCTCACAAGTAGGAATACTTACTGCAGGAATCGATGTGGATAGTCTACCTGTGGATGTGCCACCAACCGAACGACCTGTGGAGCTGCAACACCTTCAGAAGATCCCGGTACCGGATCCACCCACAGGGATCACAGAAAGAGTCCATGCCAATTCTCATTGGTTCAATGGCATGCGAGGTCCATTAGGAGAGGCCAAGTATATATGGGAGTCTAAGTGTGAGTATGACAGATCATGGGTTCGATTCCAATTTTTCTCCAAGGAGTTTGAGACTCTACAGAACACCGAGGATCTCCAGACCATATGCCAACGTGCAGGGCTAGCAGAATACTTTGAAGCACCACTACCTAAACCGGATCTCCTCCGATGCTATTATTTGGTCTCCACATTACAAGCTAATGAAGAAAAGGACAAACCAGGATCATTTGTTCTTCCTTCCTTGCTGGGCAACAACGAGTTAAAGAGGTTTGAACTTACTGTGGAGTTGGTGAGCGCTGCTTTGAATATGCACGGCACACATGTACCTTCTGAGAAGGATGCTCTCGTTCCTACTAACATGAAGGATAGGAAACTATTGAAGCTTAAAGACATGGCAGCACTCACACCAAACGTGTCCATCCTTCTCCGTATGTGCATGCAACATTTTGCTTTCCCCGGCCAAGACCGCTTCACACAACCACACAAAAGAATCTGGTTCGCTCTCTACTTAGCGGAGGCAGGTGCGTTACCAATTAAGCTGCTGGTATGGATTATAGATCAATTGTATGAAGCAAATAAAAGGTCTTCTAGGAAATTAGTGGTGAACGGTTGCTGTGCAATCACACGCATTATTTATCGGTGCCTAGCATACGATGTTCCCATTGAATGTGCCTTAACTTGGGCACAATTACAAATGTTTAAGAAGCTCAAGACGTCCACACATCAATCCAAGCGCATGAGGGGTGCAATCCCTTGTGTCCAGACAAGGGAAGTTCTGACTACTCCTGAAGTATCGCCACGAAGGGAGACCACTGTACCTCCCTTTACCATTAGGATACCCAGGTCTGGATCTGAAACTACAACACAAGCTACCCCTTCAGCTCCTCCTGCTCCATCTGAATTTGAATTTGCTACAACTGGAGATGCTGAAGGAATGGATCCTCAGGACTTCGAAGCATTCTTACAAAGTACACAACTCTCTGATGTAGAGTATTATTCAGATGCAGAAGAACAAGGCACATCTTCACAAAGAAGAAGAAAATCTACAGACGATCGCCATGTACATTGGAGTGACGCCCAGCAAGGTCAACAACAAGGACACCTAGAAGAAGAAGGAGCATATGAAGAGGAGGCCACTGAAGCCCCAGCCTATACAGCAGAACTCCGAAGGCTGTATCAAATTATGGAACGAGTGCGATCGCAACAACTGCTCACCGAACAGAGCAGTAGAGTACTCATGACTCAGCTATTGGAAGAAGCAGGAGTTGACTCAGAATATAGTGAAGGTCTCTTATTGATGGCAGAAACATATGGGGTAGTAGAAGCAGTGCGGACCGCCATTAGGAGGTCTCCAGTTCAATATGATCCATGAAGATTCCAGACACGACCACGCTCAGGTAAGAATATCCAGATCCCCATTACAACGGCAGAAGGGCCAATTATTACATCCGAACCCATCAGGACAACCTCCCAAGCAACAGAAACTCCTAGCCAAGAGCACCCAGTCACCCATGAGGAATCCACCGAGCCACTACCACCCACACCCCCACCATCGCCTCCTAGAGTAGAAACCGTGGAAATCACCTCGACCACTCAACCCACCGAACCAACCTTCATCTTCCGTACTCCCATCTCTAGTTCAACCCTATTTTCCACCTCTGATAACCCAATCTATGAAGCAACCCCCATCACTACACAATCCACCAAATCGCTCATAGAGCCTGCCCTAGGACAACCATCCCCCATGCCCTCAGCCATAGGTCATCCTGACCCTAGATCCATATTCATGGGTTTCCCTGCTACCACGCAACCCTTCATGCCCTCCTCAACTCTACAACCTCAACCCCCAACCTCCATCTCTTCACTTCTCCAATCCCTCCATAACTTCCTTGCTAGAACTTTTCAACCCAGGTCTCAACCATTCCCTTTATTTTCAGCTCCCCACCCTACTTCTCATCTATTCACCACTTTCACACACACACCACCTACCATTCCAATGTATATGGTAGACCCCACACTCACACCCACTCCTGAAAGTATGGACATTTCACCACCCATGGCACCTCCCCCTCCCCCCACGCTTCCACCTCCCCCCATTCCCCCTCCACCAATTTCACCCATACACACGTCTTCAATAGACACATCATTCACTCTTCCCCTTCCCCAATTCCCTTCCCATGCATCGTCCATTGTAAACACCACCCCCTCATCTATAGGAAATGCATTGGACACCATGCTAACTTGTATATCAAACTTAAGGACAGATTACAATCAGCTCCAGTAACAGAATGAACGCCTACAAGAGTACTCGGAGACACTACAACATCGCCTTGCTGCACTAGAGGAGGAAAACGCTCGCCTCCACACACAATTCCAAACTCTCCAAGAGGCTCATAGCATATTGGAGGTACAGTTACAGAACACAGATCAGGAAGCAATACAAGTGGTAGAAGGTCACCTACGGACACAGCTGGAACGCAATTCAAAGCTTCAGCGAAATATGGCCCTACTCAAGCGACATCTTGTTGCCGCTCATGAAGAGAATCGACGCCTGCAATTACAAAATCAAGAGAACCTAGAAGCAGCTATCGAAAGCACACGTGGGGCACCCATCAGCCCATCAAAGTTTCAAGCAGTGACCCTCGACAATATCAAGATCATATTGGAAGACTATGCCATGCTGCTTGAAGCACATGACCTGCTATCAGAGGAACTGGGTCAACTGAAGCAGAAACACCAAAAAGAAACAACAGCAGCCTCTCAAACCACCTCCTCCGCGGCTTCACTTCTCACGGACTCAGAGGCCTTAAAAGATCTCCAGAAACAGGTCACCGAATTGCAAGCACGTCTACTACAATATGAGAGACCACCTTCCCCTCCAGAGGCTCCCACCGACGAAGAAGTAGTACAAATTCCTGTGGAACAGACATTTGAAGAAGAATACGACCCACAACCCTTCCCAGGAGGCCAACAAACGGACGAAGCTCAGGACACATTCGAAGCACCACGGCCTCCATGGCTACGTCAAGTGGAGGAAATCGGGAGTTCTCACGAAGAGCACACAGTGGTGCAAAATCAAGCCATGAGGGTCATAGAGGAAACTGTGCTACAATCTGCTTACTTCAAGAACCTGTCATCGAGACGCCTTATCCTCTCATCTAAACTCCAATACAGGCCTTATTATATTATCCTGGCTGATTATAATGCAGAAATACAGAGAGTCACGGGTCAGATTCCTACCTTTGCTACCCAATTTCAACCGAAGACCTTCCTCCAGAGGCGCAAAAAGGCAAAATTCGTCAACCCACCTGGCGGCAGAAACTTCTAGAGACATATCCAGAAATGCTACGCACATGGAACAACGCGCCTTTACATCTCCTATACAATCCATGCTACGGTCCAGTTCCACGCCGCAGGTCTTGGAAGGCATTCAATATCAAAGTGCAGAACAACGCGCAATGCAAGGAATGGCTAAACTACCCGTACATTGCGGCACCACAGGGACCACCATCGGTAGCATACATGATGGGAACAATTCGCCATTGGATGCCGCGATTGAAGCCCATGCCAGATGTAGCAGCTCAAATGATGCTTAAAATTTTAGATATGATGCAGGTAGTCCTGAAAACTTTTAGAAATGCAGCCGCACCACAGGTACGTCTCCCGGGGTTTACCAATGGAAATTATGATTGGGTGTATGACATGAGCACCACCCCCAGTATTCGTGTGGCTTACGCCTGGCATGCACGCATCAAATACCTCCCTGCATGTTACAAACAGACCTTCGAAGAAATGTTCAGATCAGGTTTCTGGGAGTATGGGAGTATCACTCGGAGATCTTCGCACCGAAGCCAACACACCTGCTCCACCTCTTTGCTTGTGAACAAGCAATGTACTCTGAGTACTACACCACCCCGCAACCAGAGGTCCCGGGCGCAATAAATTGGGATGCATTGGAAGCTGATCTAGCAAGAGGCTTAAGGATAGGAGAACACGAACTTGCCACCAATGTCATCCAATACTATATCGACCACCCGATAGAACAGAGGTCTGTCAGGGGCGACAGACGCTAGGAAGGGGGGCGTGTTTGCATACAAGTCAGATGAAGAGCATACTAGCGCAACGGAGGAGTCATGCACAATACGGCAACAAGGCCAAATCATTTTTTCCATGGACCATTTACAACTCAAGTGATTTTAATCACTACACAAACATTGTAAATTCCGTTTTTGGTAGAATAGACTCCATTTTGTGCAAGCCGAGGAGTCCTCGAGCTTGAGGAGTATTAGAACTAGCTACATATCAATTTTCATAATTTTTAGACTCTGTTTGAGCCCTCAAATAGGTTCTAGAACCTAATTTTTAACTAGGCCGGACACTAGGTCTGGACAAGACCAAAGCTAGTTAGAAAACTATAAAAAGAGCTAGAGAGCTCATTTTTGAAAAGTTAGATTGTTTGTGAATTGAGCTTATGTAAGAGACATTTTGACTAATGCAAAGAACTCCATTGTTCCTCTCCTTGTTCTTGCCTTGTGTGCGCTTGTGTGTGTATGTGTGTGCATGCTTGTGTGCTTCTCACTCACACACTTGTGCCTTCACTTGCTCATAGTCTTCATACTAGTCCTCACGTCTCCACGGATTGACAATTATGAGGTGAATCTTCTCACGTTGGTACTCACCATTGTGCTAGAGTGACATGAAGAAATCTAAGTGATTTCATGTTACTGTGAAAGTTAGTTTACAGTTACAATTTTCGCAGTATATATTTTACGGTACTTCTACAAGCTAGATCTTACAGTACAGTGTAAAGTTTTTCATAAATGATAGCTCACTTTGAAGCTACTAGTCTCAACTACAAACTGATCAAAAGAGTTTTGTGAAACAGGACATGTACGCACAGTACTGTGTCTGATAGTAAAGACATCCGAAACTGATGAAGTTTACCTCAAACTTTTGATAGAGTCTATTCACTGAAGGAAGCTCAGGTATTACTTTATTACTACATCTACAATCATTTGAAGTAATCACAATCAGAATTGTAGTTGATTCTGATAACAGTCCGGTAACATTAGGGTGAAGTTACGGTGACAGTCTGGTAACAGTCCAGTGAAGTTTCGATGATATTTTGGTGATTCTAAAACACAGTTTTGATACAGTTAAGTGGAGGAAAGAATATCTAATAGTAAGCAAACAAAGAATTGTAAAGATTGAAGTAAGCCAGATCAGAATTGAAGCCTGAAGGAAAGGCAAAGTTTTCTGTAGAGTGAATTGACAGATTTTACTAAATACAGTTATAAAGTTTTCAGTTTCAGAAAGGTTGCTAAGCTATTGATAGTTATAGAGTTGTTCTAATATCACTCTAGCTTAGTTCTTGTGGTGTGGCAAATTCCATAGCTTAAATTCAAGCTCTTGCCGCATCAACAAGTGGTATCAGAGCAGAAAGGTTCTCAAGAGTAAAAGGAAGTATAGATACAAGAGAAGTTGAAGAATTTTTGTTGGAAAGGTGAAAGATGAGATAATCAACAGCAAACGGAATCAAAGAAGCATTCCGAAGTCATTCTCAAAGATAAAGGTTTATGAAAGGTAAAAACTTTTAAAGTTTTACTCACAGACAGCAACAGAAACAAGAAGATCATGGAAGATCATATCTCTATCGACAAGTTGGATAGAGATAATTATCTCGCATGGGTAATACGAATGGAAGCCTTACTTATGAGTAAGGACTTAATGATATACGTGACAGGAGAAGAAAAGAAGCCTACTTTTGGAGATGACAGTCAACCAAAGAAAGAAGAGTTAGAGGCCTTGAAGCTGTGGTAGAAGAAAGATGCAACAGCAAGAGCTTATAGTTCATAGAAACTTCCAGAATTACGAGTTTTGAATCTCGAAACAAATATGTATATATATGAGTTAGAAGATCATAAGAAATAGAGAGGTGAAAGGAGCTCAAGACGAGCTAGAGATAGCCGGAGAAAGAGAGGCTTAGAAAGTGCGCGTATGTAGAGATGAATAATAGAACCTGAACAATCGGGCAATTCATCTGAGAGAGATGGTAAGGAACAACTACTCAACATAGGAGTGTTTTCCATGTCTATAAGTAAAGTAAGGCCACGCCATTTTTGTACACATCTTCTCTAATAGAAAACACATATTTATATGGAAAGTTTGAGCGCATTCTTCTTGTGTGAAGAAATCTAAGTGATTTCATGTTACTATGAAAGTTAGTTAACAGTTACAATTTTCGTAGTATACATTTTACGGTACTTCTACAAGCTAGATCTTACAGTACAGTGTAAAAATTTTCATAATTGATAGCTCATTTTGAAGCTACTAGTCTCAACTACAAACTAATCAAAAGAGTTTTGTGAAACGGAACATGTCGCACAGTACTGTGTCTGATAGTAAAGACATCCGAAACTGATGAAGTTTTCCTCAAACTTCTGATAGAGTCTATTCACTGAAGGAAGCTCAAGTATTACTTTCTTACTACATCTACAATCATTTGAAGTAATCAAAATCAGAATTGCAGTTGATTCCGATAACTGTCCGGTAACATTAGGGTGAAGTTACGGTAACAGTCTGGTAACAGTCCAGTGAAGTTCCGGTGAAATTTTGGTGAGTCTAAAACACAGTTTTGATACAGTTAAGTGGAGGAAAGAATATCTAATAGTAAGCAAACAAAGAATTGTAAAGATTGAAGTAAGCCAGATCAGAATTGAAGCGTGAAGGAAAGGCAAAGTTTTTTGTAGAGTGAATTGTCAGATTTCACTAAATACAGTTATAAAGTTTTCAGTTTCAGAAAGGTTGCTAAGCTATTGATGGTTATAGAGGTGTTCTAATATCACTCTAGCTTAGTTCTTTTGGTGTGGCAAATTCCACAGCTTAAATTCAAGCTCTTGCCGCATCAACAAGTGGTATCAGAGCAGAAACGTCCTCAAGAGTAAAAGGAAGTACATATACAAGAGAAGTTGAAGAATTGTTCTTGGAAAGGTGAAAGATGAGATAATCAACAGCAAACGGAATCAAAGAAGCATTCCGAAGTCATTCTCAAAGATAAAGGTTTATCAAAGGTAAAAACTTTTAAAGTTTTACTCACAGACAGCAACAGAAACAAGAAGATCATGGCAGATCATATCTCTATTGACAAGTTGGATAGAGATAATTATCTCGCATGGGTAATGCGAATGGAAGCCTTACTTATGAGTAAGGACTTAATGATATACGTGACAGGAGAAGAAAAGAAGCCTACTTTTGGAGATGACAGTAAACCAAAGAAAGAAGAGTTAGAGGCCTTGAAGTTGTGGCAGAAGAAAGATGCAACAGCAAGAGCTTATATCTACAATACCATTACAGATCATCTACTACCACATATTAGAGGTTTGGAGAAAGCGGAAGACATATGGAGTGCATTGGAAGATCATTTCCAAAACACTACCAAAGCTAGGATGGCTAGCTTATGGTCAGAATTTACAACGTTCAAGAAAAAGCAAAGTCAAAGCATTAGTGATTATGTCACTAAGATGAAGGACTTAGCAGTCAGTCTTGGATCTATTGACGAGGATATCGAAGATCACAGGTTAATAGTGCAAGTGCTTGCAGGACTAAGAGGAGATGAAAGGTGGAAACCTTTTGTACTCTCAATTGAACTTTCATTAAATCATTTTGTACCATATTTAAATCAGTTGCTTGGACTAATGCTAACATTTGAGCAAGATTTGAAGACAGATGGAGATAAAGGACATAGTTCTGCTATGTACGCAAAGAGTAAGAAGAAAGGTGATAAAGGAAAAGAAAAGGATGAAGAAGAGATGACTACTCAAGCAAATTATGCAAGAGGAAGAGGTAATATCAGAAGTAAAAATAGAGGTAATACAAAAGGAAGAGGTAATCAGAATAACAATAAGAAGTCTTGTTGGATCTATGGATTAAGCAATCATTTGGCTCATGATTGTTGGCATAATTCTCAACGATCAAGTCAGAATCAGAATAACAATAGTTGAGGTAGAAGTGGAAGATATCAAAGAGGTTAACAAAGCCAAAGAGGTGGATATGGTAAAGGTGGAGCAAGAAGTTGGGGACAGAATCAGTCTTACAACACTACCTACTATAACTATGCAAATGATACACAGAATGACAATCATACAACGTTGATGATGAATTCGATAAGTGTGTCAGAAACCGAAGACCTTACGGTATTCTATATTGACTCTGGTTGTTCAAATCATTTGTTAGGAAATATAGAATTATTATTAGAACTAGAAGGAGGTATTTTGAATCATACAGTACAAATAGGTGATAACACAAAACATAATGTGAGGTCAATTGGAAACATATATCTTTGCTCCATTATAAAGTGGCATACGAGCTAATCTTCGCATGTTTTCATATTCTTCATCAACTTCTGATCGTGGAATTTCTGTTGTGTCCATGAAACTCTCGACACCTTCTTCACCATCATGATCTTCATCCATCTCATAAAATGCTTCAAGCATCTCTTCCATATGTTCATTCTGTGTAATATTATTAGTGCTTGCTTGTACTTCTAAGTCCTTTTTTGCTCTCTTTTGTCCACAAGAGGTTACCGGTGCAATGTCGTGTGGGTCCATCTACTCACCTGGGGGACCATGCGAATGATAGCGTAGGTTTTCCAGTCGACTCCTATCAAAGGATCCATACTCTCTAACATGTGCAGTACAAATCCGTCGTTTCCGATAAATTTGATACTTGCACTGTGTGCAAGGACATGCCATTCTCTCTTCAGGATCCAAAGAAGCCATCTGCTACAATATGGACATTTTAGAACATTTTGGAACATTTGTTTTTTTATTAAACCTAAAAATCTAACTCTTAAAGACTTAAATGTGAAATACTAAACCTAAATACTTAAATACCTAAAAAAACTTAAAACCCTAATCTATATAGCTATCCTATTTTATCTATATATTTGGATTTTTTCTTGATTGATCCTCTTAATTAAGTTATATGTATGCCTAAACCCTAAAACCCTAATTTTAAAGATCTATACCTAAATTATGATATATTTCTATACACATGTGTATATACATGTATATATGTATTATATGTGTATGTGTATGTGTGTATATATGTTATGTAGGTGTTAAAACCCTAAAACCCTAATCCAAATGACCTAGAACTAAAACATGTATATATATGTATGCATGTGTATATATATGTGTATATGTATATATATATATGAATATAGATAGGTATATAAGTATGTGTGTTTGTGTATTGTATATATATTCACTCTATTTGAAATGATTAAATTTAAACCTATTTTTATATATTTAATCATATATATTTCATTTATTTATTTAAATGACTAGTTCTTATCATATTTTATTATCTATATAATTATCCTACCTTATATATATTTATTTATTTATTTATATATTCAGATTTTTTCCTTACTTAATCCTATTTTTATATATTTAATTATAAATATTTAATTAAATTATTTAAAATGCTAGCTCTTTATATATTTATTTATGTATATAATTATCTTATTTTATATATATATTTATTTATATATTCAGATTTTTTTCGTACATAATCCTATTTTTATATATTTAATTTTATATATTTCATTATATATATTTAATTAAATTATTTAAAACACTAGTTCTTTTTATGTTTATTTATGTATATAATTATCTTAATTTATAAATATATTTATTTATATATTCAGATTTTTTTTCCTTATGTAATCCTATTTTTATATATTTAATTTTATATATCTAATTATAAATATTTAATTAAATTATTTAAAACACTAGTTCTTTTTATATTTATTTATGTATAGAATTATCTTATTTTATATATATATTTATTTATATATTCAGATTTTTTTTCCTTATGTAATCCTATTTTTATATATTTAATTTTATATATCTAATTATATATATTTAATTAAATTATTTAAAACACTAGTTCTTTATATATATATATATATATATATATATATTCAGATTTGTTTTCCTTACGCAATCCTATTTTTATATATCTAATTTTATATATTTAATTATATATATTTAATTAAAACCCTAAAACCCTAATCTTAAATATCTAGACCTAAAATATGTATATTTTTGTATACATGTGTATATACATGTATAAATGTATTATATGTGCATGTGTATGTGTGCATATATGTTATGTAGGTGTTAAAACCCTAAAACCCTAATCTTAAAGATTAACCCTAAAACCCTAATCCTATTTTTATATATTTGATGTAAAAAAAACTTCAAAATAAAAATAGGATTATATGTGTGTATGTATGCATGTGTGTATATATGTGTGTGTATGTATGCATGTGTACATGTGTGTGTGTATGCATACATGTGTATACATGTGTGTGTATGTGTATGTGTGTGTATGTAGGCATGCATGTGTGTGCATGTGTGTGTACGTGTGTGTATGTATGCATGCATGTATGTGTATGTGTGTGTATGTGTATGCATGTGTATACATGTGTGTGTATGTATACATGCATGTGTGTATATGTGTGTATGTATGCATGTGTGTATATATGTGTGTATGCATGCATGTGTGTATATGTGTGTGTATGTATGCATGCATGTGTGTATATGTGTGTATATATGCGTATGTGTATGTATGTGTGTATATGTGTGTGTGTATGTGTATGTATGCATATGTATATATATGTGTGTGTATGTATGTGTGTATGCATGTGTGTAAATTTATGTGTGTGTGTATGCATGCATATGTGTATATGTGTGTGTGTATGTAAGCATGCATGTGTGTATAGGTGTGTGTATGTAAGCATGCATGTGTGTACATGTATGTGTGTATGTATGCATGTGTAAATTAATGTGTATCTTCCTTTCTCTTCTCTCTCTCTTTATTTCTCTCTCTCTCTCTCTCTCTCTCTCTCTCTCTCTCTCTCTCTCTCTCTCTCTCTCTCTCTCTCTCTCTCTCTCTCTCTCTCTCTCTCTCTCTCTCTCCTTCTCTCTATCAATAGCGAATAAAAGAATCACTTACAAGTATGTCCCTCTTTGAATCGTTGTCGTCAAAGCGTAATGTAGGTTGTCTCTCGTCCAATTCCAAACAATCGACGCCAAAGAACTTCTGCAAAATCAACGAAAAGAGAAACTAGAAACCCTAAAGCATAGAGAAACACAAATGCTAACAGTACGCCCAGCACTTACCAAGATGTGAGATCTAAGCTGAGAGAGAGTGTGTGTGTGTAGAGAGAGAGATCCGTGTGTGCGTGTGTGTGTGCACAAGACAATGCAGGTTGGCGTGCGCAAGTTCGACAGTAGACCAACAGTACTCAAACACACACAAAAATGTGAAGTTTTGCTCTCGGGTTCGCCGTATGTTTAAAACTCGCTGCCGGTATAGGCGCTGGTATGGACGTCGGTATGCGCGCCGGTAGTTCCCAGTAAATTACCGATGCTTATACGGACGCTCATACTGATGCCTATACCGACGCTTATATCGGAGGCTGCGGGCCACACAGACGATCCGTTTAAAACGGTCATACCGACGGTCACTTGATCGTCGGTATCTCTTAGTGAGATTTTTCGAGGGCTATACCGACGCCGACTATGACCATCGGTACATGCAACGTCGGTATGCCCCTCATATGTTGTAGTGAAATGTTTTGTATGTTCCAACAATCCCAAAGAATCTGATCAGCATGGGATAGATAGTAGAAAAAGGTTTTCAAGTCAGATTTACAAATGAAGGAGTATTTGTTGAAGATCGAGAGAATGGATACAATCAAATTGTCTATTGTAAAAAGGAAGGTAGAATTTTTACTCTTAAGGTACAAGGGAATGTTGGTCAAGCATTGATCACACATGGTGATGAAGTATTTACAGAATTAGACCTCTCGCATAAGAGGTTAGGACATTTTAATGAAAAAGGAATCAAAACTATGGTGGAAAAACAACCTGTAAGAGGATTACCAAATATGAAAAGTCAGCATATGATTCACAAATGTGAAGCCTCTCAGATGGGAAAAGCACACAGGTTACCATTTCAGAAGAAGGTTTACCAACATGATGGTTTGCTAGAACTCATACATACAGATGTATGGGGGCCGACAAAAGAAGGATCACTCAGTGGCTCAAGGTATTACGTTCTCTTTATTGATGATGCAACAAGATGGATAACTCTTTATGTTTTGAAAGAGAAATTAGAAGTGTTTGAAGCTTTCAAGCATTTTCATGCATATGCTGAAAGACTTACAGGACAAAAACTCAAAAGACTAAGGTCTGATGGAGGAGGAGAATATTTTTCTCGAGAATTCAATGATTATCTGTGGAATGCAGGTATCAAAAGAGAAATAACTTGCAGGTATACACCGCAACAAAATGGAGTAGCAGAAAGGAGAAATCGAACTCCAGTTGAGTTTGCCAGAGCAATGTTAAAGGAGAAGAATTGTCCAAACTATCTTTGGGCTGAGGCTGTAAATACAGCCACATATCTTGTAAATAGATTACCATGTGCAGCTTTAAATGGAATCACCTCTTATGAAGCTTGGTGGGGTAAGAAACCTACACTGGATCATTGTAAAGTTTTTGAATAAGTTGCCTATGCTTATGTACCATCACAGCTGAGACATAAGCTTGAACCAAAAGCTGAAAAATACATGTTCCTCGGATATGATGAAAAACAAATGGGTTATAGGTTATGGAGTCCTTTAACCAAACAGTTTATTGTTTCAAGAGATGTGACATTTGATGAGGAGAAGAGTTGGTATGCGGATAAAGTGCATAATGATGAAACAGTTGAAGAAGAGGTAAGAAGAAATGAAAAAGGTAAATCACATATGCATGTGAATGGAGATGAAGATCTTATGCAAGCAAGTACATCCAGATATGGATCAGTCATGAGAAATGATGTCATATTAGGGATGCACCCCTCCTTGGGTGAGGTGGCACTCATGCCACTTGGCATCAATTTGGGTTTATATTATATGGTAGAAGAACTAAGATGATATAATCTCTTATGATTGTTAAGAGGGAACTCTTGAGAGAGTCGCAAGAGAAGAGATTAGGCTCGGCGGCTGGGCGGATCGAACTTTCAAGTTCTCTGTGTGTGTCCAAGTCGAGGGAGGATCTCGTAGCGTTCTCCATGAACAGACGACAACAAAAGTTTATTCTAAAATTTGGTATCAGAGCCTTCTTATCTTAGCCGTTTTCACGTGTGCAGACTGTGGGAATTGAACCCAGGTGGTGTGGGGAGGAGGCAAAATAGCTAGCCAAGGTGCCATCCTCTTTTGATGCAATTTTATTGTGCGCAACACTTTATGATCAGATATATTGCTGCTGACGGATGGTATTCGTGAGAGCTCCTTGAGATGGAGCTTTAAGTCATGTATTCTCTCATAGTAGAGGATGGCCTCGCATGCGGCATATTCAGAGGTTATGACAAGCTAAGACAAAAGGCAAGAAGAACAAAGTATTGAAGGTTTTTGAAAATGATAATGAAGCATTAGGGGGCCAAGATTTTGGAGGGAAATCACATGTATGGAGAGTATGAGGTATATGCTCTCATTTGGGGTCAAGGATTACCTCAAAAATACAACAAGGCCAAGTTTAGAGTATCTCCAAAATAGCTTACTTTCCAGGGGTTATTTTTGATAAATAGCCATTTCGGGAAGGGGAAATGAAGCGGGATTTTTCATGGATTTATGGAAAAACCCATGCACACATATAGTCTAGTGTATTGAATTCCATATACAATCAAGAAATCCAAAATATACCTCAGTATGACGGGAGTTTGAAGCTCCACAAAACCCCCTTCCATCATAGTTCGACAAAAATTTCAGCACCTAAATCTAAGAAATTCCCATTTTGGAAGAGGGAAAACGAGGTGCGATAGCTATAGATCGATTGGAATAGTTATATATACTGAGAGTATGGTATATGGAATTCATAGGCGAATCATTAGATTCATTAAAATGATAAGTTAAGGAGGAATTTTAGTTCCTCAAAGACCCCCTTCCCGCATTTTGTGGAAAAAATTAGATGTTAGCTTTTGCCAAACTCCACTTTTGGGAGTAAGGAAAAAGACAATTTAAGAGGCTTCCCATGGATTATTGTATAAAATCGAAGAGAAATCCACATTTAGAGTGGATTAGAAGCTTGCTAAGAGCTCCCATTTAAGTTTTTACATGAAAGTAAAAATCTTGATTTAGGCCTCTTTTGGGGAGCGAATTAGTATGCACGAAGGGAGGATTTGGAAAGGTGAAAAAGGGCCCAAGCATCTTTATATACCACTCTCTGAGGTTATGGAGAGAATTTTAGCATTTGCTTGATGGAAGAATGCTTTGGGGCACCCCGAAAATCACATTTTCACACTTTTTCCAGCCCTTCGAACAGTCCACTAGTTTGACATGTCCCGCTTGGAATAGCCATATCTTGAGCTAGAAAACTCCAAATTGGACGTGCTATGGCTCGTTTCGAAGAGCACAAGGTCTATTTTCAGTTTATGAAAAGAAATTTTCGAAAATAAGTATTTTTCCAGGTCTGTACAGCTCTGCAAAGTCTGAACAGTTTTTTGCGACTACATTCCGGGAGCCATATCTTTCAAACCGGGAAGGCGATTTGAGTAATTTCACTTCGAGCTCTTTGCACATGCTATATATTTCAGTTTATTAACATTTTCAGGTCCTAAAGTGATTTTTGCAGGTCTAAAGAAGGATTACTAATGCATTTTTTGACTAATTTTGCATTATTTTAGTAATCATTTGACCATGCTTTATGTTTTGGGAAGTGGTCCGATGTTTTCGGACACTTCAAAGTTTATGTTAGGACCTGAGGAGGAAGGTGCAGAGGTCTTGAAGCTTGTCGAGAATGATTGGATGCATGCAACTCCAAAACCAATTTATTCAGGGACGTATGCTTTATGTTTCAGGCATTTACTTTATGTTATGGCATGTTCTGTATGTACATGCATAGATTGGATTGCATACATCAAATGTTGATCATTGTTTAAATTCTAAAAGTATGGATCGACAGGCAAGAAGTATACTTTTTGATTGTTTGCAGAAAAGAGGATTACAGAAACTATATGGCTATGCAACTCAGAGAATGATTGCTAGCAACTGCTTTTATGTTTTTGCAGGTCATGGAGTCTATATATGAGTTTATGGCATGCATGCCATGGGCATGTCAAGCCCTATGTTATTGGGTGGCCTGTGTGCCACTGAACTTATGGTTAATTTTTTTTTGGATTCCATTTCGTGGGGAAATATTGTCAAAATTTTTCTTACCGCATGGCGTTATATACGCACTTGCCTTTAGGTAAGAATGTTATGGCATGCTTACATGCCTTTCTGCAAACATCAATAAGTTTTAGGCATGCTTATAAGCATGTATTTGATGGACGTAGTACCATCAGAGTATTATAGATAAAGCAACTTCAGTAGCAAATAGGATCCCTATTCATAATCCTTATGGATTTAGACTATAGGATTGCTAACGGAAGAAGCTACGCCTTCACCATTAGTAATGTGCACAAGCAATCCTATAGGTTCAGGAAGTTGCATAGAGGTATGGGAGATACAGTTTGATAATCTCCAAGGTAGTGAAGATTCACTTATTTTCACAAGAGTCTCACAGTATGATTAGGAGACTATGGGGTATTTTTAGGAATACCCAAAGAGTGATTAGTTTCACTCATGCACATCACTTGAGCAAATAGTGAAGCATTTTTGCTACACTAATAAGGAAACCAATAAGATGGGATCTCAGAGATGGGTTTCATAAGACAGCATCGATGGGTGCTATGTGATTCGAGTGATGGTTAGGAAGGCCGGAGGCATGGCACTAGCTCTATGGTATAGAGCATAGATCCCTTAGTTAGGAATAGTTGGGGTACCCAATACATACATATGTATTTTGGGATCTACAGAGAGGTACTGAGACCTTGTCTTGGTACCTAGGAACAAGTTGGTTTGGAACAGAAGGGGATATCCATTGTCAGATGGTGACTAGAACCAAACTAACTAGTTTGAGGACATGGGACTCATTTGAGTCCACTAACATGATTTTAGGATATGGGATTCATTAGAGTCCACCTATATATTCCATTACATATATATGGAATATATATTCGGTTTAGTGTAGGTATGACACCGTGAATTGGAAGAAGTTTTCACTGGTATGGGACGGTGGAAACGACTTCGCACTCTTCTTCTATGGCTAGGAAGAAAAGGACTCATCATTCATGGCGTCATGTCTCACTGGATCATAGGAGAGATTGTAGTAGAGATTTCCTTAGGCTTGGCAGTTATCCTTCATTGTTTAGGGAAGATTTATTCTTCCAGTAGAGAATGTGATGGGTGATTTTATCACCATTGGTATCACATACTCATTTTCAGGTTTTCAGGAAGGATAATTCCATCAGTTTGATTGGATCGTATAGATCCATGCATAGAGGATGATTGGCAGAGATACCTCTTTAGTACGGATACACATGTGTTTATGGTATCATGTCATATCATTGCTGACCATTTTAGTAGAGGGCTTTGACCCTTATAAGGAATTTATTTCCTCCACTCTTCACTACATACACCTTCATCAGTTACGGGAGATCTGTTCTCCATCTTCATAAGAATCTGTGTAATGAGGGAGTATGCATTAGTTATGGAAGAGAGGACTAAATAAATTCATGAGTTTCTCTTTTAAGGAAAGGAGAGAGTGGGAATCAGCTCAGAGATCCATGAGAGATCTCACTTTAGCTCCTATTCTTTGAAAGAGAAAAAAGGAAAGGAAAATATGATTTCTTCATAGGAGAAGAATTGAGTATGTTTTCCTTTAGACAGAAGAGGTGTTTGGGAAACATCTCTTAGTTTATATTTTAGAAGGAATTCATTTCCTCTACTTTTCACTGTAATTTTCATTCATATGGGAGTTGGATTCTCCAGTATTTTGGAAAGGAAAAGTATGGAGAACTTATGTGCATGTTCTCAGCTATGGATGAGTAGAGAAAATGGATTCAACAGAATCTCTTTCAAAGGGAAAGGGAAAGTGGAATAGGTTCCACTGCTAGAGCTCTTTTCCTTAGAAGAGATTGAATAAAGAGAGAGAGAGAGAGAGAGAGAGTTTCACTTTCTCACTTTTAGGTTGTCTAGATAGAAGTGGCACTCTTCTATCAAAGGCAAGAGGGAGATCAGTTAATCATGATGGTTAGATTGAGTCTCATTTGTAAACTCTAGAGAGAAGCAGTTATGCTATTTTCAGTGATGGTCTTTGACTAGATGAGATAATCTAGTTATTGACATTAGTTAGACTGAGAGTAGATTGATGAAACTTCTCTTTTGAGTTTCGAGGAGATAGGGATATATCTAACCTATTAGGGTACCAAACTCTTAGTTGGTGTACATCATAAGTATGATGAGTAAACATCAGTTAAGAGGATGGGTACTTAGGGATTATCTGAATCTCAAAGGGAATGCTTTTTGTATTCATATGGCAAACTACAGGGAAGAGAAATATTAGAGTTTGCACAAGTGCCAATAGATGCTCTTCCAATAGAACTTAGTCCACAGGTAATGGATGAAAAACCACATACTTCTTGGTTGGTGAAATGTAGAGATTGAATTTTACTTCCATGAGCTAGATGATGGATTTGCATAGTTCACAAGGTAGTTTAGACAAAACTACTACTTGTGATTACACTCAAGGTTAGCAAGACCTAGAGTGTTATGAGGGCAATCTATCATTTAGTTTTAGATGGGTTTGGAGTCACTTGTTATGGGACTTTGTTCTACACTTCAGAGGATTCTATGGTTTATTATCTCCATTATGGTATGGTCAAACTTATAAGTTTGGGACTTTACACTTGTTTCTCATACTATTGCTCCAAGAAGGATACATCATATGGACTTAGGTCATTTGGATGATGTTGCATGTTACGAGAGTGATAGTTTGGAGGTGCAGTGTACATGGGAGATAATAGGCACCACTTAGATGGTTTCCCCCCTTTAAGATGATCTCGTATGAGACTTCTTAAGGGGAAGGATATTGGGAAACAACACACAGAGATGACCATGTACATAGAGTACATGGGGTTCAGGGGAGTCCGAGCACTTTCTTCTACCATTAGGGACCTTTCATCTACATTTTTGAGGACGAAAATGCTTCCAAGGGGAAGGAAATGTCATATTAGGGATGCACCCCTCCTTGGGTGAGGTGGCACTCATGCCACTTGGCATCAATTTGGGTTTATATTATATTGTAGAAGAACTAAGATGATATAATCTCTTATGATTGTTAAGAGGGAACTCTTGAGAGAGTCGCAAGAGAAGAGATTAGGCTCGGCGGCTGGGCGGATCGAACTTTCAAGTTCTCTGTGTGTGTCCAAGTCGAGGGAGGATCTCGTAGCGTTCTCCGTGAACAGACGACAGCAAAAGTTTATTCTAAAAAATGAAGATGCACCGAGATTTGATGAAGAAGTGTATTCAAATACACATGAAGAGTATGAACCAAGAAGGTCAAACAGAGTAAGGAAACAACCAACAAGGTATTCCTATGATACTTCTTATTTGACTCAGAAAAACTATGCTTACTTAGTAAAGGAAGATGAAGAACCTCATAATTACAGTGAAGCAAAGGGTAAGGAAAAATGGGAAGAAGCAATGAAGGAGGAGTTTAGTGCACTTGAGCAAAACAAGACTTGGGAACTTGTTCCAAAACCAAATGGTAAGAAAGTGATTGGAAATAAATGGGTTTACAAAGTTAAGAAGCTTGCAGATGGAAGAATAGCCAGATACAAAGCTAGACTGGTAGTAAAAGGTTATGCTCAGATGCATGGGATAGATTATGATGAGACATTCAGTCCGGTGGCAAAGATGTCAACTATAAGGACACTGATTACTATAGCAGCATCAAAAGGATGGAAGCTAAGTCAGTTGGATATAAAGAATGCATTTTTAAATGGATATATATCAGATGAAGTCTACATGGAACAACCAGAAGGGTTTGTAAGTTCCAATTACCTAAATCATTTTTGCAGATTAAGAAGAGCACTCTATGGGTTGAAGCAAGCTCCAAGAGCTTGGAATTACAGACTTGTAAAGTATCTCAATGATCTTGGATACCAAAGTTCAAAGGCAGATGCAAGTCTACTCATTAAGAAAACAGATGAAGGTATGATCAACATTTGTATTTATGTAGATGACATTATAATCACAGGTACCTCAAATGTAGGAATCAAGGAGTTAAAAAGATTGCTTAAAAAAGAGTTCAAGCTCAGTGATCTAGGAAAGTTATCATACTTTCTTGGAATGGAAGTTACATATACAGATCATGGTGTATATGTCTCGCAAGAAAAGTATCTTCTCAACTTATTGAAGAAGTTTAACATGGAGAATTGCAGAGAAGCTTCAACACCGCTCGAAGTCGATCATAAACTCAGAAAATATGATGGTGCAGAGTTTAAAGATATGAGGAAGTATCAGTGTTTAGTGGGAAGCTTGATTTATGCTACACTAACAAGACCTCATCTCAATTATGCAGTGTGAGTTCTCTCACAATTCATGCATTGTCCGAAGGATCAATATTGGGTTGCAGGACAAAGAGTTCTTAGATATATCAAAAGAACTATAAAAGAAGGATTATATTATCCTTTCACGTCAGATCTAAAGTTGAGAGCATACA